>CM062819.1:809154768-809729944 GCA_031772625.1 Pinus tabuliformis | reverse complement strand
TTATATATTATGATTGGTTAGATCACATAAAGATTATTTAGACATTAAATTGTAATTAATTAGACTAAATATAATAAATTTTATCCCACAGGAATTTTTATTATATTTATGTAATTAATTAGGATAAAATTTCATAACCTACCCACAGGAGTTATGAATTAATAAGTTTTATCATAAAGTTAAGAATTATGAATAATTGAATCTGTTTGAATTGAAAATTTAGCCCACATGCAATTTTTATGTCATTAGATTCAATTTTGAGCATGATTTACATTGGTAAAACATGAAATTTTATCTAAGCCTCAATTTTAACATAAGCATGTAATTTTTTAATTTTGATGCAGTTGTACAACCTGCAAATTTCTCTGAAATTCGTTGTGACATTCCCAAACTTAAGGGAGATAACTATAAGATTTGGAAGGAGAGGATTCTCCTTCATTTGGGGTGGATGGACATAGATTATGCTATTAGGAAAGATGAACCACCGGCACTCACTAATACCAGCACTGCAGCGGACATCACGCTTTATGAACGATGGGAGCGATCCAATCGTCTAAGCATGATGTTCATTAAGACTAAAATTTCAGCTGGTATTCGTGGTTCCGTTGATCAGCATGAAAAGGTCCGAGACTTGTTGAAGGCCGTTGATGATCAATTCGTCACTTCAGACAAGGCACTAGAAAGCACCCTAATCATGAAGTTCTCATCCCTAAGGCTCACCAGTGTGAAAGGTGTGCGCGAGCACATCATGCAGATGAGGGACACTGTGGCTCAATTGAAGAAACTCGAGGTTGATATATCAGAATCCTTCCTAGTGCACTACATCCTGAACACCCTTCCGCACCAATATGGACCTTTCAAAATCTCATACAACACACATAAGGATAAATGGTCAATTAATGAACTCATGACCATGTGTGTTCAAGAGGAAGAGAGACTGGTGATGGAACTGGGAGAGAGTGCAATGCTGGCAACGCGTGGAAAGGGAAAATCTCAAGCCAATCGGAAAGGGAAAGGTAAAGTACCTGCCCAAGCCGATATCAAGAAGGATTCCAAGTGTTTCTTCTGTAAAAAGAAGGGACACATGAAGAAGGAATGCGACAAATTTCAGAAATGGCTTGCGGAAAAAGGTAATTTAATCTCATTTGTTTGTTATGAATCTAATATGGTTAACGTTAATATTAACACATGGTGGATTGATTCTGGATCAACAATTCACATTTCGAATTCCTTGCAGGGTTTGCAAAACCCAAGGAAGCCAGTGGGAAGTGAGCAAAGCATCTTATCAGGAAACAAGATGGGCTCGCATGTGGAAGCTATAGGAACATGTTATTTAACTTTAAGTAGTGGCTTTGTTTTAGAATTAGAAAAGACCTTCTATGTTCCAAGTTTTTCTAGAAACTTGATTTCAGTTTCAAGGCTTGTACCTTTTGGATATTCCTTAAACTTTTTAGAAAAATCTTTCAGTCTATTCTATAAATCTAATTATGTTGGGAATGGTATTTTGTCTAATGGTATTTACTACATTAATTTACAAAACAATGTCACTTATGATTCAATGCATGTTCACACTGGCACTAAAAGATGTGTTATTAATGAAGATTCCTCTAAATTATGGCACCAGAGACTAGGTCATATCTCCATAGAAAGAATTAAAAGATTGGTAAATGAAGGAATACTTAATACTCTAGATTTTACTGATTTTGAGACTTGTGTGGACTGCATAAAGGGAAAGCAGACCAACAAGTCAAAGAAAGGTGCCAATAGGAGTTCGGACATATTAGAAATCATACATACTGATATATGTAGTCCAGACATGGACTCACATGGTCAGAGATACTTCATCTCCTTTATAGATGATTACTCACGATATATGTATCTCTACATGCTTCATAAAAAGAGCGAAGCATTAGATGCCTTTAAGATATTTAAGGCTGAAGTAGAGAAACAATGCGGCAAGCAAATTAAGATCGTGAGATCAGATAGAGGTGGAGAATATTATGGTAGATACACAGAAGATGGACAAGCACCTGGGCCATTTGCTAAATTTCTTCAAGAGCATGGGATTGTTGCCCAATACACCATGCCTGGTTCACCCGACCAGAATGGTGTAGCAGAAAGAAGAAATCGAACATTATTGGACATGGTGCGGAGTATGCTTAGTAGCTCCAATCTTCCTAAATCCTTGTGGATTGAAGCACTTAAGACGACAGTGTATATATTAAACCGAGTTCCAACCAAGGCGGTTCCTAAAATGCCATTTGAATTATGGAAAGGTTGGAAATCGAGTTTGCGACATATGCGCGTTTGGGGATGCCCGTCTGAAGTGAGAATTTATAATCCACAAGAGAAGAAGCTGGACCCAAGGACCATTAGTAGGTATTTCATTGGATATGCTGAAAGGTCTAAAGGTTACAGATTTTATTGTCCATCTCACAGCACTAGGATTGTGGAATCAAGAAATGCAAAGTTTCTTGAAAATGACTTGATCAGTGGGAGCGATCAAACCAGAAACATAGTTTTTGAGAAGGATCATTCAGAATCTCAACCTTCCACTTCAAGTGATAGATTGGTTATTATTCATAGCACCCCTCAAGTACAAACTGGTGTTGAACAACCAATTGTTGAAGTTCCACAAGCTGCTGACGATATTCCAGTAGATCAAGGAGTTCAAGAGTTGCCAAGAACTTTTGAACAACAAGTTGAACCACATACTTCTCAGGAAGATGATGGTACAACATTAAGAAGATCTACTAGACCAAAGAGATCAACAATTCCTAATGATTATGTTGTGTATCTACAAGAATCTGACTACAACATTGGAGCTGAAGATGATCCCGAGTCATTTTCACAAGCCATGAGTTGCAAAGAATCAGAACTATGGTACAATGCCATGAAGGAAGAGATGAATTCCATAAAGAGTAACAAAGTCTGGGATCTTGTTGAGTTGCCTAATGGTGCAAAAGCCATTGGATGTAAATGGGTCTTTAAGACAAAGAAAGACTCATTGGGCAACATTGAGAGATACAAGGCAAGACTTGTTGCTAAGGGATTCACTCAGAAAGAAGGAATCGACTACACGGAGACCTTTTCTCCTGTATCTAAGAAAGATTCCTTGTGCGTTATTATGGCATTAGTAGCCCATTTTGACTTAGAGTTGCAACAAATGGATGTGAAAGCAACTTTTCTTAATGGAGATCTAGAGGATGAGGTTTACATGAAACAACCTGAAGGATTCCCCTCTAGTGATGGTGAGCAATTGGTTTGCAAGCTCAAGAAGTCATTATATGGTTTAAAACAAGCATCCCGCCAATGGTATTTGAAATTCCATAATGTAATTTCTTCTTTTGGTTTTGTAGAAAACATTATGGATCAATGTATATACCTGAAAGTTAGTGGGAGTAAAATTTGTTTTCTTGTTTTATATGTGGATGACATTTTGCTAGCAACCAATGATAAGGGTTTGCTACATGAGGTGAAACAATTCCTCTCTAAAAATTTTGATATGAAGGATATGGGTGAGACATCTTATGTCATTGGCATTAAGATCCATAGAGAGAAATTTCGAGGCATCTTGGGTCTGTCACAGGAAACCTATATTAATAAAATTTTGGAGAGATTTGGATGAAGGATTGTTCACCAAGTGTAGCTCCCATTGTGAAGGGTGATAGGTTCAATTTGAACCAATGCCCGAAGAACGACTTTGAAAGGGAACAAATGAAGAACATTCCATATGCTTCTGCTATCAGAAGCCTAATGTATGCTCAAGTCTGCACAAGACCTGACATTGCATTTGTTGTGGGAATGTTGGGACGATATCAGAGTGATCCAGGTTTAGACCACTGGAGAGCTGCAAAGAAAGTAATGAGGTACCTTCAAGGAACCAAAGACTACATGCTTATGTATAGACGGACGGACAACTTGGAAGTAATTGGCTACTCAAATTATGACTTTGCTGATGTGTTGATTCACGCAAATCAACATCAGGTTACATTTTTATGATGGCCAGTTGAGCTGTATCATGGAGGAGTGCCAAGCAGACCTTGATTGCCACTTCCACTATGGAAGTCGAGTTCGTCTCCTGTTTTGAGGCTACTTTACATGGTGTATGGCTTAAGAGTTTCATTTCTGGGCTTAGAATTATGGATTCTATCTCTAAGCCATTGAGAATATATTGTGATAATTCAGCTACTGTTGTTATGGCTAAAAACAACAAGAGTGGGAGTCGAAATAAACACATCGACATTAAGTATTTAGCTATAAGGGAACGTGTTAAAGAAAAGAAAGTGGTCATTGAGCACATCAGCACTGAGTTGATGATTGCTGATCCTTTGACTAAGGGCATGCCACCATCTAAATTCAAGGATCATGTAATGAATATGGGACTTGGTTCCATTATGTAGTTTCTCATTGTATGGACAATGTTATTTTAATGAAATTCTTAATTATTGTGATGTTTTTTCTCATATTTATGTGCACCTTAAGTTGATTTGAGAAAATTCATTTAAGAAGGACCAAGAATAAACATAAGGTTTATTCATTAAGAAATTGTTGCCACATAAATTATAATAAGAATAAATACATAGTAATACATGGAAGATAATACTCGTCATTAGAGGACTTATCGCCATGATTCATGTATCTATTACTTAATACAGATTATCAATGGGTTTTAAGTTGAGACATTAAGTTTGGAAGTATGGACCAAGTGGGAGAATGTTAAGCTCCATTAATTTTTTTAACCACTGCTGCCTACAATTATGGAAGTAAACTGCAGTCTTTCCTTAATTTTTGGAAACCAACTGCAGTAATTTCCTTAAATTAAGGAAATCAACTGCAGTTAATAAATTTATTGTTGGGAGCTACTGAAGTGGTCCATTACTCCATCTGGAGTTCTCTACCTTGATCTGTGGAACACCTGACACATAGCCATCAGAAGCTTGATGGAAGCTTGGCTATAAATTTATCTGTTTGGTCCCCAAGCTTGTATCTCAATCCCCTTCATTTTTTTACACCATCTAGCTGAGAGAGCGGAGCTTGGAAGTGCCTTCAGACTTTCTGTATTCTTTTCTTTTTCCTGGATAGAAGTTGGAGCGTTGTTTTCAGTAAAGAAGCAAGTGGACTGTGGTTGAAGCAAGTGGATTGTGGTTTGCATCAAGAAAGTCACCAATGGCTGGAGGTAATTTATATTTCTGGGCATTAAGTTTTACGATTCTTTGAGTTTATTCCGCATACATAATCGCTATAATAAATTTTATCACTTCTTAGACAATGTCGATGAGGGAATTGAAGTCATTTGCAGAACGATTCTTTAATGCCTTCATGTGAACTCTCTGTGCGAGGACAGACCCAATGGTTGGGGATAAATATCTGATGCTTCACCTGCAGGAGGAATTAATGCTTTCAAATAAGGAAATTCCTTCCTGGCAGGAGCAAGAGCCAATAAATAAGGGAAGCTATGAAGCGCTCGAGCCTATTTCGCTGTTATCCAACTTGAATTCTCATATGAGGAAATGGACATTAACTATGATGGGGAACCAAGAAGCTCTTGCGGATTTCGCTTGCTAGAAGAGAGCAGTAGTGAAGCTATTTAAAAATATGTTTGGCATATATGAACTATGGCCAAGAGGCTGGAATTCATTGAGAAGGAGAGGGATGGGCGAGAAAATATGGTGGGCCATAAAATTGAATGGATGTAGGCTCTTATGGAACAAAGGCTCATTAGCATGGAGACATAAATCCTTCTTCTGAAGACAAGGTAGAGAGAGTCGACATGAAGCTCAGAGGATAAAGAAAGGCAGGGTCCCCTGGAACCAACGTTGACAATGTAGGTTGCAGTCGTCGCAAGGGAAGCTCATGGCAAGCTGGTGACACCTTAGGACAAATCAGAGCCTGGCCCCTCTCGGAAAATTAGTTAATAGTGTTGTTTGCTTTGCAAATATGAAGTATTTTTGGGGCAATTTTATAGAATATATGGACATTATCAATATAATATTGTAAAAATAAAGCCCGATACATTAGGAAAACTAAATTGTGGCTACTCTAGAATTTTGAAGCTACTGATGTAATAGAGGAATGTAAATGGAGTTGGCCATGAAAACCAATTTTTTAAATATAATATAATAACCACTTTGTTTAAAAAAATGTGGCTAATCATAATGATCTTCTAATTAAAGAGAATGTTTTTATCCTCACTCTTAAAGACAAGTATAATAAAACTCTACCTACAAAACTTAAAAATTTGCTTCACTACTAATTAAAAAACTTATGTAAAATAAATATAATTTTTTAATATAATCTTCTCTTTTTTTTATATACGTGTAAAGCTTATAGATATATCTTTTAATTATATATTATAATATTGGTTCCCTTATGAACTTATCTAAATTTGTATATAAAAACCTTCATCTCTTAAAATAAAATTTTAAAATATTAAAAATTATAATAAAATTAAAAATAAATATATTATTATATATTACTACTTTCATAATTTAATATTTTCTGTATTCAAGCTTCTGTGATCCATAATGAATTAAACAAAGTCTTTCAGTGGAAATCACATGAGAGAATTTTTTTGTCACGCATTTTGAATCAACAAGTGTGGTTCATCATCTGGTCCTAATGATGAACCACACTTGTTGGTTCAAAATGCGTCAGCCAAAAAATTCTCTCATGTGATTTCTACCCAAAGACTTTGTTTAATTTAATCTTTATTAACACTTAAAAATAATATAAATATTAACATAATCTCAATATTTTTTATATAAAATGTGAGGTAAAAATATTAGTTTGAAAATAGAGTGAGTTGGCAAATAATTAAGACCGCAAACCCGCTCACATTTAACTTATTTTTGTTTTAAAAATATACGAATAATTTTGCAAACGAGTTGTTTTTAGTGAGATTTTTGGAAGCTTTTCCGTTGGGTTTTCCGGTCTAATTTCTTTAAAATATGGCAAGAATTTATTGAAATCACAAGCTTGAGGGGTAACCCCTGCATAATGGAACTGCCCTAAGAGTTTTTCAGGGTGCTGAATTCATATATACAGTCAAAAAACCATTTTAAATAACACAAATCAAGATTTCACCTCAAAATTTCCCCCAAAGAAAGTCCAAAAAAATCGGACTAAAGGCAACTCCCTTTAGAAAGGGTCATGTTTGTTACATTGTTTTTTTCTTTATCATTAAAAATATTTTATTTTCCCCTCTTTTACTATATTTATCTAAACCCTTTTTCATATCGGGTTTCATTCAACGTGATGTAATGTATTGGAGTAGTTAAATCTTTATTTAAAATTATTTTTAAAATAAATTTTAAAATGTAATATGCAAGTGTACTCGTCTTTTATGTAAAAAGTAATTAATAACTAAACTAAAGTAAAAACAACAAGATGAAAAGGTTTTCTTTATTAAAATCATTATTCAAATGTCATAATTCCAATTATTAAAACCATGTGAGAGAACTAAAGTTGGATTTGACTCATGATAAATTTTAGGGGTCTATTTTTAGATGGAGTAATATAGTGATTCATATATATATATATATATATATATTTATTTATTTATGTTTTCAATCTTTCTATTTGAATTATTGATTTTAATTTTATTGTATTTATATTAAGGTAAAGTGAAATAGTTTTATTTATGATTTCAAAACTTTAATTAACTTCATAAAATTTGTTTAAAAATTTCAAAACTGATTAAAGGTTAATGCTTTTTGACCAAAATAAAAAACAACGGGGTGAATATAATCATATAACTGAGTTACATTAACTGTATAATTTAAACACCACAACCTTGGTGGAGGGGGAATCAAATTGCTAATAATGTATTGGTACATGATAACATAGTTTTATGAAAAATATTAAACTATCAATTTTTTTTTTATGATTAATACAATATATTAATGGAAAAAAGTGAAAAAACATTGTTATTAGAAATAATACAAAAGCAAGCAAGGAATCATTAGGAATCATTATTAGTTAATAAATATTTGTTGATAAAAATAATTATGATAATGCATGGAAATAAAATATTAATTATGAAAAAATCTTTGACATAATTAATTGTATTTCAAAAAGGTGAAAAAACATTGTTATAAAAAAGAATACAACAATTAATAGAAAGCAAGAAGGGAATGATTATACGTTAATAACTATTTATTATTATAAATAAGTATGATAATGAATGAAAAAAATATTAATTATGGACAAAAAAAACTTTTACATAATTAATTGTAATTTATAGTCCTTAGTGAAAATACAGAGGGAAAGTCTCAAATATTTCCAGTGAGAATTTATTAGGGGTCATAGGGTTTCTCTGTGGGGATCTACTTCTTGTGGTTTATTTCGTGGGCATTACTGTGGTTCCTCTCACGGGCATGTTCCCACCGGATATGCTAGAAGTACTCCACATTATTTGTCTTTTTCTTTGAACCGTCTACATTTTGGTCCTAATCTAGTTTGAACACTCTCGTCCAACTCGTAGGAGGTCCAACGTGAGATTGGCGAGATGCTCTTAAGGGTGTTATCTGTGGGGATAATTCTGGGGACCTTGAACAACAGAAACTGCTCCGTTTTTGACAACTTTGACACAAATGGATTAACTCTTTCAACATCTCGTGGTCGTTCAAAGATATCAATTTCAAATGCTGTCACTTATGGCGAAAGTTCTTAGGATGTTGGTGCTGTGAATGAACTAGGTTGGGTGGGTAGTGGCGTTGGTTCATGTTCTACTATGTATACACCAGTTTGGGTGGGCGGTGGCGTTGGTGCATGGTATCGATTGTGCTAGGGTGGCAAACTTTTCCATCGTCATTTTCATAATTCCCACGATCTACTTTCCTGTCTAACGATGTGATTAGGTGACTCTCATTTATTTGTGTCTGTGTTTTTCTATCAGGTAGTTGGAATCATCCTATATGTGTTGTTTCGTGGATGCACTTGGGAGTTGGGTGGATCTGCCCATTAACATATGTTCTGGTATGCATGAACTCTTGATCGGATGACCTTGCCTACATGCGATTTTTTAATTTGTGTGGCGGCGAGAACATCTCAGGCTCTAATCTCCATGGGTATTTTATTCCCATTCTTTGACATTTGCCAAATCCAGTGATCCTGATAGTCTGACTTTTCTTGATCCTCCATATTCCTCACACATGGGTGGATTTTTACTTTTTTCGGTTTGGTCCCATTTGATTTTTTTTTTTTATTTCTTAACAATTAAGGACCCTCAATCCTGATGACCTCCTAGGGTGTTGGTGACTGGTGTTGATTGACTTGCCTGGGGTGGTGACTAGGATTTATTTTGGTTGCATGGAGGGTTTTTTGGCATCTTTGGACGTTGTCGTATCAACACACGAGGCATTTCTTCGTGCCACTTTGGAGGCGGAGTGCGCAAGGGGTGGGGGTTCTTGACCTCCATCGAATGCCACATGGGACATGCATGCACATGCCACATGGCCCCTAGACTCACATCCACATCTAGTCTCAGCGCATACAACAAACTTGTCGACTCCGGATGGTGATCCACTTGTTCGTCTCCCATGATCTCAACGGGGACATCGACATAGGAACATCAAAATGGCCAAGGTGCCTAAATTGCTCAGTTTCAGCGATGATGTGCTTTGGGACCGGGTCCAGATGTTGCAGAATCACGCTCTTGTTGGAAGGTGGGTCTTATCTGGGGTTCAACAGTTGGATATGGAGGCGTGGGTATTGGCACAATGGAAGCCCATTTTGGGCTACACTCCTAAGGTTAGTCGTCTTTTGAATCAATGGTATAGCTTTCACTTCCTCCACCACGCAGATGCAAAGAAGATCATGGGGAATCCATGGGTGTGGGGTAGAGGTTTCTTACCATTTAATCGATGGTATGTTAGATTTAACCCCGTCTGAGATATCCCTCAGAAAAAATACATTTGGGTGAAGCTTCCTGGTCTATCGTTGTAGTTTTGGACAAAACTGGCCCTGAAAGCGATCAGAAGCACTGTGGGTAAATTTATATACATGGATTTGAGGATGTTGGGGGTTCGGGACAAGCAGATCGCTTGGATTTTGGTGGAGGTGGATTATGCAGGAAACTCTGCGGTGGAGATTACTTGGAATGGGGACCCCTACGGTTTATATATCATGTTGACTATTGGGGCGTCCCATTCTGTCTCTTATTATGTCATAATATGGGCCGTCTTTTGGAGAAATTCCCTCAGCATTGCTTGCATTCTTGGGACAAACGATGGGACAGTCACTATAACACTAGCGAGCTAGAATTGGAGGGCTCCATGTCTGAGACAGGATCAGACAGAGGTACCTCATCTGACGCTCTTGCATAATATTTGAAAAATTTGACATATACCTCTTCTTCGTCTTATTACTCTTCTAGTGAGGAGGAATTAATTCCTCCCCATGGCCTTTACTCTGCCTTGGTGCGCATGAATCCTTCCTCGACTCGTTCTGACCTCCCCTCTACATCTCTCGCTCTGGACGATGTTTTTATTCTGCCTCCTTCTGATCGTGCTGAGGACATTCTAGAGCCATCACAGACTCTTGTTCCTAACTCTACTCTTATCCCATCCTCGCTGGATCATCTCTCCTCTCCTCCACTACCATTGCTTTCTCCTTCTCCACATAATTTGTTGGACAGTGACCTCGAATTTCTTAAACATAATTCAGAAATGGACCTTTTGGCTCTCACTATTCACAAAGGCTCATCTCGGATTCCACCCCCTTTGGTCAATCCTCCGTCTACTAAAAATATCACCACTCGTTGTAAGGGTAGTGGTTAGGGCAGCAAACATAAGCGGGGAGGGTCTAGGAAAAAATTAAATCTTAATGACGATGGTTTGCATGACATTCATGTCCTTAACAATTCTCTTGGGGCCCTTAGAGACGCTATGCCCCCCATGGATGGTCCTCCATGACTATCCTATCCCTCAACATGTGTGGCTTGGGGGACGCCGCAAAAAGACTCTCTCTCTGCCACCTATTCCACACTACTCATCCATTTGTAATTCTTCTCTAGGAGACCATTGTTGACTCTGTGAGGTCCCTTGAATATTTTTGGCTTATCTATCCTCCCTGGTGCATAATGGATACAGACTCTTGTGGTTTATCATGGCGTTATGTGGCACTATGGGATCCCTACTGGGTTGATTTTCGTGCCTATAGAGTTTTTGTAGGAATTTTACTATCTGAGCGTATTAGGGGTTCTATGGAGCGAGTCCACATTTGGAATATATATGCCCCTTATGCTAATAGGCATGTTTTTTGGGAGTGGGTCCGTACTTCTAATATTCTAAATATTGGGTCATTGATAATTGTAGGAGATTTTAACATGATATTTCTTAAGAATGAGGTTTGGGGATCCAATGGACAGATGGACTCACTATCTGATTTTCTCTATACCCTTTTTGACGAGAATTGTCTAGTTAACATATGTCTGGCTCCACTGGTTCCCACATGGAACAATGGTAGGGGAGGGCTAGAATATACAGGTAAACATCTGGATGGTTTCATGGTCCATCAGAGCCTAGTCAAGTATATGGGAAATCTTCGGTCATAGGTGGTGGATTCCTTCATCGCAGACCATTGCACTATTGTCTTGCAGTGGTGGTAGGAGGAGAAGTTGTAGGGGATCCATTTTAAGTTTAATGGGATATGGTTGGAGGATGAAGACTTCATAAATGTGGTAAGGGAGACATGGTCCTCTAGTTGGAGGTATCCATGACAATCAATAATGGAGTTGATTTCTACACAACTGTCCACTTTGAAGAGTCAAGTTCGAATTTGGGAGCGTAGGAAAAAGGCCCTCCTAGGTGCTGAACTTAAAGCCATTGTTGCGGAGATTCGAATTCTATCTGCTTGCTTTCTGGGGGCACAACCTTCTCCAGAATCCACTAATATAATTCAACAACCAGAGCAGAGGAGGAAACATATTTTATTGATTCAGGAACAATCATGGCGATTAAAGAGTTGCGCCATATGGATACAAGCTGGTGATCAGAATACAAAATTCTTCCATAAATTTGCAAACCAGAGACACAATACTAATGCAATATGGGGCATCAAGGGAGAGGATGGCACTTATAAATTTTCAGATGGTGACATATGAAGAGAAGCAGTGAGACTCTTTGGTGGACTTTATATGGCTAACTCTAATGCTAATATTGGGGATCAGTTGTGGGCGGTTGAAGATTTCTGGTTTATGTTCGATCAAGCTGCTAACGAACATCTATATTGGCCTATCACTTTGGATGAGATTCTCTCTGTATTATAATCCTTCATAAAGGATAGATGCCTGGATCCACACAGTGGGACTATAGAACTCTTCATATACTTTTTTGACCTCGTGGGGGCTGCTGTTCTGGACTTGGTGGAAGAATCCTGAACTGAATGCCATATGTTGGGCTCTATAAAATCCACTTTCATCGCCCTCATCCTGAAGGTTAGTGTCTCGGAGTCTTTTTCGGACTTTAGGCCTATATCTATGTGTAATGTTATATATAATATTATTTTGAAGGTGATAGAGGAGTGAATCAAAGGCACACTCTATGCGTTTATACCAGACAAGTAATTCAGATTCCTTCATGGTAGATCCATTCATGATGCCATTACAATTGCCCAAGAGTGTATACACACAATTCAAATAAAAAAGACTTAAGCTGTTGTGATGAAGATAGATCTAAAAAGGGCATATGATTGTGTAGACGTGGGGCTGCTTTGGATCATCCTGACTAAGATTGGCTTGTAGATTTGGAATGTTGAGTGGATCATGGCATGTGTTATAAACATTTAGGTCATTGTCGTTATAAATGGATATCCCACTGTTTTTTTCCAAGCTCATTGGGGTCTCCGTCAGGGATGCTCTTTATCTCCCTTACTTTTCATTCTGGTAATGGATGGTTTTAGCAGGAAGATATCTTCGGCCAGGGACTTGGGCACATTTCAGGGTTTGAGGATGACTCCTTAGGTTACTATCATGTATCTATTATTTGTTGATGACATCCTGACTTTTGGCATGATATTGCGGGATCAATGGGCGACCCTTCACCATATTTTCCAGAGATATGGATGGGCTTCGGTGCCTCTTCCTCAATGGTACGAAATCTTGCTTATATTTTTTGAATGGTAATCCCTCTAGAATTACACATATAACAGACATGTTTGGAATGGGAACAAGACTATTACAAGATGGCTTTACATACTTGGGTTTTAGACTGAAACCAACCCGCTATAGAAGGGAGGACTACATGTGGCTGTTGACGAAATTTGAAAAAAATGGGGGTTTGGATAATTCGCTACTTATCTCTAGGAGGTAGGTACATACTTGTGCAATCTATTTTGCAACAAATTGTGATTTACTAGATGCATCTCTTTGTTTTTCCTGCTCACATTTTCTCTCAGATAAAACATCAACTTTCCCATTTCATATGGTCAAGATCTAGGTCGGATAGTAATATCATATCACCACATGGGATTCCATCACTAAACCCAAATACTCTAATGGATGGGGTATATTGGATATTAAGGTGTTTGGATGCTCACTGCTCATGAAGTCTTTTTGGTGAGCTCTTTTCAGTGGTGGTTTCTGGGGTCGCATCATTACTCGAAAATACCTGAGACACAAACATATCACATTTTGGATAAAACTTCAGCAGATTGGTATCAAGTGAGGGTCCTACATCTAAAAAAGCTTCCAACGAATCTTACCATGGTTTCTACTGTGGGTGCATTGTACTTTTGACAGGGGAACTAAGATTGTTATTGGTTTTGCTCGGGTTGTTGGTTTACATGCATCCACACAACTATCACATGAGACAGTGGTAACCCTTCTGTATAGGGGCTTCTTTGACCCATACCAGACTATACATGGCTGGAAAGGTAATATCCCTACTTGGAAGTTAGCAGCTCATATTGGATTGCAGGGAGTCATTGTTGAAGAATAGAACCAATACATTCGAAACCTATTGTAGCACCTACAACCACCCTCAAATTTTTTGTGTTCGCTTCGTTTTGGAGCCTCCCTCCTCGAAATCATAGCAGTTATCCTGCGCTGATCTGGTACTTGTGTTTATTTGATTTTATATGTCACTTAACAACTTATGTTCACTAACTTGTCCTGTCGATCAACCACAAGCTGACCCATCACTTGGTTCACATGTGGTCTTTGTGCTGTCGGGAAAAACTACATAATCCTAGAGGGCAGTCTGTCTTCCCCTAAGGAATTGCGCAGAGCAGCCCAACAACTATCCTACACTCAAAAATTGTGCAGAGCAGGCCAACCAACCTTGCTCTAGAAAATGCACATAGCAAGCCAGCTAACACTGCTCTCCATAAATTCATAGAGCAGGCCAACAACACTGCTCTAGAAAACTGTGCAGAGCTGGCCAGCTAGCCAAGGCCACTCAGCCTAGAAACAACGCAGAAGCTTTCCATCAGTGATTGTCCGTTGCATGTGCCAGTAGGTGGCCTGGTTCCCTCTAGAACTACAAAATCCTTCCTTGCATGCCGGGTAGATTTTCCCCGAAAAAGCAAAAAAAGCAAAAAAAGCGAAAAAAACATCCCTAGATTTTAGGGACCTATTTTTAGTAGCGGGAGTTACATGCAAAGTCGATTTTAGAAACTCCCCGCCAAGTGTCTCCTTTTCCTATATTTGTGGCATGCACATCATAAACCCTAAGTTTGCCAAATTTATTTAAACGACGCCTTAAAGCTCATTCTTCACATTCAATCTTGTATCTCTGGCATTCTCGAGGCATCTAGGAACCTCCAGCGCAGTCAACACAACTTTTTCGGGTAAGTTTTTCTTTTTATGCCTTTTGCAGCTTTCTCTATCACTTTTTATTCTTTGGCTTGTATGAGTGTTGTTTCTCTTGTTTTATTGAACGACCACTGTTGTTTCAATGTATTTCAACTTGTAGAAGTGTTGTTTCGAGTTTTGCATTGCCTTTCCTTAGTGTCACATGCATAACACTATTTCTGCGCTGACAGTCGCTATTGTGGCGACTATCTTCATGAGCTTCATGGTTTTTCTGTTTCACTGATTTCTTCACTTGCTTGAATTGCATGCATGTTTATTCACTCAGATCTGCACCAGCTTTGCACACACATACAGTCCTTCGCATTTTGAGGTTGTCATTGTGTAGATCTGGGCTATCTTGGCCCGGATCTTGTTTCTCTCGGCATGCAATGCGCATTCCTGGAAGTCAAGGCTCTACCTTGCCTCCAGGAATTGCACAGAGGCTGCCCACAATGGCTCCCAACTATGCTCTACATAATCTTGGGAGGCAATTCCCCAGTCCTGCCCACTAGAACTGTGTAAAGCGCAGTTCCAACCAGCAACCCAGCCTAACTGATTTACGTATTGTGTAGTTTCAGCTGGCAGTGAGCCTCACTGGGTTGCGCATTACGCAGTTCCAGTCAACAATGAGCCTCAGTGGTAGCTGAGACTGTGCAATGCACGGTTCCAGCTGACAGTCCCTCAGCTTCCCAGCCTCCCAGGGTGAATGTTGCGTAATATTTCCCAGCAGTCACTAGTTTTTTTCCCGATTGATTCTCGAGTTGCTTTATGTTTTTAGTTGACATTGTCTTGCTGTGAGTGTCTTCTCTGTCTCTAGGTACCACAAGTTTTTGAGAAGCTTCTCAGCATTATAGGTATCATGGCCTCCAAGAGAGCTGGATCAAAAGACATAGTTGAAAGAAGTACTGGAGATGTGGTTGAGCAGGGGTCTATGAGCTTGCCCGTGTACACAGACACACACCTGTTCATTGAGAAAGACATCAAGATCACATGGCAAGACATCAACACTATATTCGTAGGCAACTTTGAGGAGAATATGGACCGATAGGTCTATGTCAATATTCATAAGTCAAGATTGTACAAGGTTGCATGTAGGTATCCCACCTTCCCATGCGCAGATGTGATCCATTGGATTGTCTCACACACTGATCCTGAGATGATGATACTGAGAAGTTTCAGTGGAGTAGAGCTTGCTTCCTTTAGAATGGAAGATTATCAGTAGATGTACCATTTTCCACAGCTAGTGAACAGGATGGATGCACCATTCTACACTCCCAACAACAACACGAATACAAGAGACATCTTGAAGCATTGGGTAAGGGAGCCATCAAATTCTAGGACGACACCCAACCAGATCTACAAGACGAAGACACTTAGGAAGGCTTATCAATTCTTAGTCATCTTTGCAAGCCACTTGTATGGCCAAGGGAGTACGAAGGCCTTCCTGCAAAGTTGGGCTATTATGTTGGATCAGCTGGCAAGTGAAGGAAAACCTTTCAACTAGTTTGACATGTTGGATCTCTAGATGAAAGTGCATGTATCCAATGCTTGAAGTCTGCCCAAGGATCAACAAGCAATATTATTCATGTATGCCTACCTACTTGATGCAATCTATACCCGTCAGCAATTTCCTCACATGGGTTGGGCATGGACACCTTCAAAGAATGTTTTGAATGTATATTGCAGGTTTCTCTTAGAATGCAACTACCAAGGAGTCATGGCTATACTATTCGACCACTTCATTGCCCATCTGTACATGATGATCTTTGAACAGGATCTACCTTCCATGTCCTAGGCATCAATGGAGGTGTTGCTGAACATTAGATATTGGTATGTCTCACCTAATGGAACCTTCATCAGGATGTACGGTGCAAAGAAGGCTCCACATGTGTTGTTGAGGATTTATATAGACAAGTTGGTCATGCAAGAGTTTGCATACCACATCTCAATAGGGTTATCAGCTAAATTGCATAGGAATAAGAAGGCACCATGGCCTATGCTTGCTTTTCAAGTTGGGTTGTACGCGATCCGGAGTTTGAAAGAAATGAATGTTGAGGTTGAGGACTTCAAGAAGTTTAAGTTCAGCACCAGGAGTTTCAATTCGTACAATCCACATGGCTTATGTAGGGACCAGTATGCGAGAGTGTACTATTCTTGGATCCACGGGGCGTGTCATTGGCCAGAGGAAGACCCATGGAGATATTGTTATAACTCCTCTACGCTTAATGAACCAGTCAACATGGTAGTAGAGTGGCTAACAACACTCAAGGCCGCAACACCACAGGGAGTAGCAACAATAACAACAACAAGCAACAAACTTGTCCAAGACAAAGGCAAGAGGAAGATTGTTGAAAGCACAAAAATGGAGCAAAGATACAAATTTAAGGAAGACATGCTAGTGGAAATAGTAGCTTTGGAGATAGATGTAAGGAGGCGACAACGCGAAAGGAGAGTAGGGCAGAGAAAGAGGGAGAATCAAAGATTGGATGAGATGGAAAGGAAGTTGTAGGAAGTAGATCAAAAGCAAAAAGAAGAACAAGAGCTGCACAAAAGAGAGAAGGAAGCGCAACATGAACATGAACAAGAACAAGAGGAAGTGCAAGGTGCAAAGACAATGCAAACCACGTTGATACAGGTTGAAGACTTTGAACCAACAGTAGATGAGGAACAAGGTGAGTAGCGACAGGAACAAGAACTTGCTCCGTGGGATGAACCGAGGGTAAAACTGATGGACATGGAGATGGAGCAGTCGGAACAGGATCAAGACACCGACCTCATGCCAAAAGAAACCGAGGTCACCCCACAGGATTCACCAACTTCAACAGTAGAGCAAGTCCTAAGTGAACAAGGGGATACCATTCTCCTTGAGGATAATCTGGGAACAAATGTGCACAACATAGCCTTTGATGAGTCACATCATAGAGTTGTACATGCACATAGAGCGCACACTCTGGATGAGCATGCATCACCTGCGCACTTTGAAGAATGGGTGATTGTGTTAGATGTATGAAGACATCCAACTGCCTTGGTCGATGCTACATAGGCTTATACCAAAGCTACGAGCTCGAGTGTGAAGTTCTTGATAGCAGAAAACAAATGCATGGTTACAGGGTTGCAAGAAAGCAGACAGAGAGAGGAACAATCAACAGGATCCACTAGGGCAGAGATGAAGAAAGTGATACCTGTTGAAGTATCGGCCCTTGAGATAGTCACGCAGAGCTATAAGATAGGTTCATCACTGTGCATAAGGCAGTTGTCCATCTACATCGTTATCAGCAGCGCTGCACCAAGATAGCATGAACACTCACAGATATACATGTCGTTATTGATCATGTACATACATCGATAATGAGGTATAAGGGAACCCTACTTCACTTGAACAAGATGATGAAGTCGCATGTAGAGTTGGACAAAGCATGCACCCAGAGTCTGATCTGGAACTATGAGGAACTCTCATCGCTTATCACCAGTGTTGAGGCTTCATACACATGGTTTTTCAGGATTTTGGATGTCATGGTGAGAAAGTATGGCACCCCATCAATTGGTACCCTCACCAAGGCCAAAGAGAAAATCCAAGGTAGACTAGAGCTTAATGTGTACTTTGATCAATTGATGCTCATGGCCACCAACGTAGATTTGTAGGTCAGTGCAGATAACATGCGATGGACATTGTCGGTCCGGCCTTGCTCAGGACTAAGTTACGCATGTTACAAGACGAGTTGGAAAGAGGTTCCAAATCAGTAAACCTGGAAGAAATGTAGACAAGAGTTCATTTCCAGGAAGACATCATCAAAGAGTATGTAGACACTATTGTGCACTATCAAGCATGGTATCAGCTCGTCACCGAGGATCATGGACAGGATGTTGATGAGCTGGTCTTTCTATAGCCATCCGAGTCTTAGTGTTGTCTTGTCTGGCTGACTCAAGCCTATTTTTGTCCCACATGGGTATATATGGAAAATGTATTATTATTGTAAACATTATGTAAAGTGAAATTCCAAGTGTCATTAGTGGAATGTAGACAATCATATATAATGTAAAGAGTTATGTAATGAAGTTGAAGAGTCATGAGGGTAGTGCAAGAGTCACAAAGGGGAATGTCAAGGGTCATCCCACCCTTTGTTATAAATAGAACCTCATAACTCATAGAGCGAGCTTTTAGGAGCCAAGCTTTTGCTAGGCATTGCTTAGAGAGGGCTTAGAGAGTATTGTGACGAGGCTTGGCTTCTCCAGTGATAATGTAGAGAGAGTACATCTCTTTGGAGGAGCAGGCAGTTTTGACTATAAAGTTCCACTATTGGGGCTAGTGTTTGTCATGGTTTTATGTATGGATGGAACTTTCACTTTATATAACATAATAGAGCCAACCCGTTTTCATGCATATGTTGTTATTGTAGTTGGAATATTCTGGTTACTTTAGCAATGTATGTTATTTAAATTACGCATTCGTGTATGAACTACTTTGTATATGATTTATGAAGCTTGTTGCAACCATGTTTGATTTAACCTATCACCCTCGATTGTGAACTATTCCGCTTCTAACCCGTGATGTCATTTTTCACGTGTGTTCCTTTTAGATTGCGTACTATTATAGGCTTCTAAGGGACACACTTCCTTTTTCCCTTCGTGTGTTAGAGCCTTCCCATGCATCTCTCTTGACTCGATGCAAGGCCACACACTTACATCCGACAAAGATATCATGCTTATCTTTGCGCGCTATTGCCCTCAAGACATAGCTTTACTACCCACTGCTGAGACTCCTACTCCAAACATCCTGAGGTCTAGTTGGGACTTCTTACTGGGGAGATCCCCTGACAGGTTGGTGGGTCCAACACCGTCAACATATTTGGCGCTAGAAGGAGGGCCATATGACAAGTTGAGTCCTCAAAATTTGTTTTGAATCTCTACACATCTATCATGACTTATGTTACGGTTCACCCTCTGAGATGTATGTCTTATGAAAATATGTTTGAAGTCTCGAGGGAGTTTTGGGATCTCTTGTTACAATACACATATGAAGGTGAAGGTGGAACAACTTGGCTTAGGGATAGAGCTTCTTTCGAAGCTCTCTATGATACCTTGGAAGACCCTCAGGATTATGTGGCCTGCTCGCTATTCACATTCATGCTTTGAAGGCAACCATTGCAATGGTGTGTCACACTGGCAAATAAATCTATTCACTCTGTTCATCAATTCATTGAAGAGATAGACTGTGTTTTCCATCATTATGACCGCAATTCACTCAAAAAGAAAATACTGCAATTATGAAAAGCACCTGATGAATCCCTTGTACAATTTTGGGACCGCTTTCGTAATCTCGCCTTTCAAATTCAAGAGGATGAAATTGATTGGAAATTTCTTCAGAGAGATTTCAATACCTTCTTCACATATCAGAAAATCTAGAAGTGTTAGAATCATTCAAACCTCGCCCAACATACCTCGATGTTAGAGCTACTAAATCCAAGGTGGACAAGGTTGCTATCGCAAGTGATTGTCTGTCCTCATCTCATCAAGCAGCTCTAGCCCGACTGTTAGTATGTAAAGAAGGAAAGACATATGTGGATAAATAGATCTTAATGGTACTTATCCATATATGCTAAATGTAGGATGAAGGATCTCATACGAAGCTTTCTCTCCTCGGTGCTGCAGGTGGGACATACCGATTCTTAATTGGACTGCACAGATAATTGCAATGACCATAGCACTTAGTACGATGAATAATAGGCAAACGGGACTATCTATAGGTCAATTAAGGCAGAAGAGCATTATATAAGTGTTAGTCGAGGAAAATTTCTCAACACAAGCTTATTAGGTAGCAGGTGTATAGGTTAGTTGGGTTAGGCAGACAAGAAGATAGGTAGATGTAGGAAGGGTATATGTAAATGGCGATAGCATGTGCTAGAAGAGGCATTGAGACAGTTTTAGACTTTCACTTAAGCCTTCTTTCACACTTAAGTTAAGCTAGGTAGAGGGAATAAATAGGAGGTGTATAACCTATCATCTTTCTGGTCTCTAGAGGTTCTATAATGGAAATAAAGACTTTTCCTTCCATTTACTTACCTCAACAAAAGGGAGCTGAGCTTACATGGACTAGAAGGATCAAGCCGAGAGATTAGACTCTGGGGGAGGATAAGATCAAGTTTTCGACAAAGTTGGTGTTGAGCAACCAACTTGCACTATCATTTATGATGAGTATGTGTGGGAATCTAAAAAAGAACCTGTGGTGAAGGATGCCATCCTTATGTCTGCACCTCATTCACTTTTTCCTGACGTCTTTGGTGATTCGGCCACTGTTAATTTTCTGTGTGAGAATTCATTCCCGAATGCATCTACTTTAGATCATTCACAAAGTACATCAGATGTCAGTCTATCATTGCATAATAGAGAGGACACATCTGTGTCTGCAAATCCACTCAATATTTCATCTGTCATTTCTGGAAACACATAGGGTGAACATTCTTGTTTCTCATCAACCACTCTGTATGATTCACCAGATCATGAGGATGCCGATGAACATATCGAATTTTCTGATCATGGTTGTCGTGATATCTTTACTCCTCCATTCAATCACAGTCATGATTCATTCACTATTGACCTTTCCAAGACACCCATCTTTGATGATCTACCTACTGATGAAGTCAAAACACCTCAAGCTATCGAGGCACTTCAGCCCTAGCTAATGGTTATGCCAGGCCCTCGTTTTCTTGAGGTCAATTCCACTTCAGATCAGAAATCTGATGAAACACCCAAGACTCCTAATCTCTCTCCTGTTTACATTGAAGATCAATCTAGTTCAGAGATTCCACATCCTCCACCTGAATCACATGATCGCATTGCTCATGCATTAGAGGAATCATACACAACGAGCACTCTTGTTAAACATAATTTGTCTTTCTTTCTCATGTTTGCTTGTTTTTCATGGTAAAAGGAGTGTGCATGTTTATCGTCTGCGCACAGTGTGTTGCATAACCATGATATGTTTGCAGAATGCTTATCTTGCACTTTTATTCTTTTATTTTCCGTAGAAATTTTTAAATTTGGAGCGTGTTGATCTTCACTATTATATTTTTCTTGTTTGTTGGTTTACACGCTTACCTTTCTCGTAAACCATACCTTCACCAACATGGGTGCATTGGAAATATCACTTTATGTGAAGAGGCTCATGCACTGTTTAGTTTAGGAGTAGGAGTAGTGTTTTATTTCTTGTTTTGCTTTGTTTGCATGCTTGCTTTGTTTACTTTGTTTGCATTTCTTATTTTCTTGCTTTGCTTTCATTGACTTCTGTCCTTTTCTTTCTTGTTTGTTTGCTTGTTTTGCACCCATAGGTTTAGTTTCACATGAAATCGTATGTGGCTCTCGAGACAAGAAAGTAAATTATAGGAGGACTTGTATAACTACCAACACTTGGTTATATACTGTCCTCTCTCTTTATGAAGAGCTTGTTGTCTTTAGTTGATGATACCCTGATGGAAAATACATTTTGTTCAGAGTGAATCTTGGTGAAAACACAATGCTTGCACTTTTAACTAGTATCGCCTACTCTAATCGGTTCCTTTGGGTTAACCCTTATCATCTTAGTCAAGTAGAGTAAGGTGAGGGGGAAAACCTTAACAAGTATTGTTAGAGATATATATAAAATAATTCTCTAAAGGGACAACCTATTCTGCTCTCAATAAGTCGGGATCCCTCTTTCGCCTTTGAAATAAATAAGTTCCTATGCACAGTTCTTTGAAAAATGAAAAAAAGGTGAAAGAAGAGAAAGGATTCCTGCGTAGAGAGTTGATGCAGGTAACTCCGCTGAGGTAGTAACTAGGCTCGCTGGTAGTAGAGCGATGCTTGTGTTCCTGCGTGACTCTGTCGGGGTGCTGTTTAGGCTTGCTAGCAGTGGAGAAACACCAGAGATGAAACTAAGACTCTGACATTTATATTACTTGTGCACCAATATACCCTCATCTCCAATCGAAACAACTCAGCTGATTTGGCTTGGTATGTGTGCTGACCGATCAAGGGAATGGAAAGGACTGTATCTTTAACTCAAGCTTAGTGTTCAAGTCATGTCGATCAAAGAATCAAACAATACTTCTGGAGGAGTTAGACTCGATTTTCACGAAAACGGTCCATACAGAGATCTGGAGTTCTACTAATGTGTCGCCAATGTTGTAGTGGCTACAACCACCCTCAAAAATTTTGCCTTCTCTTTGTTTTGGAGCCTCCCTCAAAATCATAGAAGCTATCCTACGTTGATCAAGTACTTGTGTTCTTTGATTTTATATGTTGCTTAACAGCTTGTGTTCACTCACTTGTCCTATCGGTCAACCACAAGCTGCCCCAACACTTGGTTCACATCCGGTCTTTTGGCTGTTGGGAAAAACTGCACAATCCTGGAGGGCATTGTGTCTTCCCCTCAAGAATTACGCAGAGAATCCCAATAGCTACCCTGCACTCAAAAATTGCGTAGAGAAGGCGAGCAAGCCTTGCTCTGGAAAATGCGCAGAGCAGGCCAGCCGACACTTCTCTCTAGACATGTGCAGAGCAGGCCAGCCGACACTTCTCTCTAAAAATGTGCAGAGTAGGCTAGCAACACTACTTTGGAAAATTGTGCATAGCTGGCCAGCCAGCCAGGGCTACTCAACCCAAAAATAACATAAAATCTTTCTCTCAGTGACTGTCTGTTGCATGTGCCGATAGGTTGCTCGGTTCCCTAAAAAACTACGCAATCCTTCCTTGCATGTCAGGCAACTTTTCCCTGAAAAAGAAAAAAAGTGAAAAAGCATCCCCAGATTTTAGGGATCTATTTTTAACAATGGGAGTTACATGCAAATTCAATTTTAGAAACTCCCTGCAAAGTGTCTCTTTTTCCTAGATTTGTGGTATGCGCGTCATAAAACCTAAGTTTGCCAAATCTATTTAAACGAGGCCTCATAGCTCATTCTTCACATTCGTTCTTGGAGCTCTGGCATTCCCGAGGCATCTAACACCCTTCAGCATAGTCGCACAACTTTTCCGGGTAAGTTTTTCTTTTCATGCCTTTTACTTCCTTTTTTGTCGCTTTTTATTCTTCGGCTTGTATGAGTGTTGTTTCCCTTGTTTTATTGAATGACCATTAGCGTTTCAATGTATTTCAACTTGTAGAAGTTATTTTTCGAGTTTTGCATTGCCTTTCCTTAGTGTCGCATGCATGACACTGTTTTTTCACTAACAGTCATCATTGCGTTGACTGTCTTTATGAGCTTCATGGTTTTGTCGTTTGACTGATTTCTGCACTTGCTTGAATTGCATGCATGTTTATTCACTCAGAACTGCACCAAATATGCACACACATTCAGTCCTTCATGTTTTTAGGTTCCCCTAGGGAATATCTGGATCTTCTTGGCCCAGATCTCATTTCTCGTGGCATGCACTGCTCATTCCTGACAGTCAAGGCTCTGCTTTGCTTCCATGAATTGGGCAGAGGCTATCCAAACTGGCTCCTAGCTGTGCTCTGCGCAATCCTGGGAGGCAGTGCCCAGTCCTGCCCACTGGAACTACGTAATGTGCATTCCCGACCAACAACCCAACCTGATTGATCTACACATTGCACAATTTCAGTCAGCAGTGAGCCTCATTGGACTGTACATTGTGCAGTTCCAGTCAACAGTGAGCCTCAATGGTAGCTGACACTGCACAATGTGCAGTTCTAGCTGATAGTCTCTTAGCCTCCCAGCCTCCTAGAGTCAGTTCTGTGAAATCTTGCCCAACAGTCACCAATTTGTTGCCCGATTGATTCTTGAGTTGCTTTATGTTTTTAGCTGACATTGTCTTGTCGTGAGTGTCTTCTCTATCTCCAGGTACAATAGGTTTTTGAGCAACTTCTTGGTAGTATAGGTATCATGGCCTCCAAGAGAACTAGATCAAAAGACACAGTTGAAAGAAGTATTAGAGATGTGGTTGAGAAGGGGTCTATTAGGTTGCCCGTGTACATAGACACACACCTGTTCATTGATAAATACATCAAGATCACATGGAAAGACATCAACACTATATTCACAGGTAGTTTTGAGGAGAATCTGGAGGATCAACAGGTCTATTTCAACATTCATAAGTAATGATTATACAAGGCTGCATGTAGGTATCCCACCTTCCTATGCGCAGATGTGATCCATTGGAGTGTCTCACACACTGATCTTGAGACGATGACACTGAGCAGTGTCAGTGGAGTAGAGCTTGCTTCCTTCAGGACGAAAGATTATAAACAAATGTACCATTTTCCACAGTCGGTGAACAGGATGGATGCACTATTCTACACTCCCAATAACAACACCAATACAAGAAACATCTTGAAGTGTTGGGTAAGGGTGCCATCAAAGTTAAGGACGACACCCAACGAGATCTACAAGACGAAGACACTTAAGAAGGCTTATCAATTCTTGGTCATCTTTGCATGTCGCTTTTATGGCCAAGGGAGTATAGAGACCTTCTAGCGGAGTTGGGTTGTTATGTTAGATTAGATGGCAAGTGAAGGAAACAATTTCAATTGGTTTGACATGTTGGATTTCCAGCTGAAAATGCATGTCTCCAATGCCCAGAGTCTGCCCAAGGATCAACAAGCAACATTCTTCATGTCTGCCTACCTGCTCGATGAAATCTCTGCCCATCAGCAGTTTCCTTGCATGTGTTGGCCATGGACACCTTCAGAGAATGTTGTGAATGCATATTTCAAGTTGCTCTCAGAGTGCAGATACTGAGGAGTCATGGCTAGACTATCTGACCACTTCATTTACCCTTTGTACAGGATGATATTTTAACAGGATTCGCCTTGCATGTCCCAGGAAACAATAGAGGCATTGATGAACATTGAAGATTGGTATGCCTCACCTAATGGCACCTTCATCAGGGCGTACAACACAGAGAAGGCTCCGCATGTGTTGCTGAGGTTTTCCACGGATAAGCTGGTCATGCAGGAGGTTGCATACCACATCTCGATAGGGTTATCATCTGGATTGCACAGGAAGGAGAAGGCACCATGGCTTATGCTTCCTTTGCAAATTGTGTTGTAAGCAGTTTGAAAGAAACTCCCCGCATCAATACCAGTGCTCCTTGAACCATTTTGCAGGTATCCTTCTCGAACATTATTTTTACACCTGCATCATCCAACTTGCTTACAGAAATCAGATTTCTGGCTAATGCAGGAATATGTAGAACACCTGGAAGCGTTCTAACCCTTCCACCTTGCAACTTCAACTTTAATTTTTCGCGACCAATGATTCTAGTCTTCCTGTCATCCCCCAAGAAGACATCACCACCATCATATTTCTCATACTCGCAGAACCACTCTCTATGGGGAGTGAAGTGAAAGGATGCACCTGAGTCAATCAACCATGCCTCATGATCTACATGTGTACTTGAAGAAGCCAAGTACACATCCCCACCTTCATCTGAGGTGGTTTTTGTCTCTGCAGAGGGAGCCTCATCAAATCCCTTTCCTTTGTCAGGAGCTTTAGATTTATAGTCCCTTTCGAAGTGGCCTTCCTTTCCGCATTTCCAGCACACCACCTTTACATGTTTTCTTAGAGATTTATATCTCCCTCTAGATTTAGATCTCCCACTCGATGACTTATTTTTGTTTCTGTTCTGGGACCATCCTTGTACAGACAAGGCATCACCATTTTGGCTCTCCATATTTTTCCGTCTCATCTCCTCCATCAGCAAGGCTGAGACTATTTCATCAAACTGCAAGGCAATTGCATTGCTACCTATTGCAATAACCAGACTATCCCACGAATTTGGTAGGGAACACAAAAAACTGATGCACTTATCTTCATCTGAAATTTTAATATCAATAGATGCTAACTGACTTACCACAGTATTAAATGCATTCAGATGCTCTATCACCGAGTCTCCATCTTTCATCCTCAGGTTATATAGCTTTTTCCGCAGGAACAGTTTATTCACCAGAGACTTAGATTGGTACAAAGTCCCTATCTTGTCCCACAAAGCCTTCGTTGTAGCTTCCCTTGATACATTCAACAATACTGAATCTGAGACACACAATCGTATTGTGCTCTTTGCCTTCCAATCCAACTTCTTCCATTCTTCATTGGACACTCCCATTGGTTTAGTACCCAGATCTACCGCAATCCACTGGTCTTTATCCACCAACAGATCCTCCATCTTGAGTTTCCACAACTCAAAACTCTAACCATTAAATTTCTCGATCTTTATCTTTCCACTACTCGCCATCTTCTTTCACCACTAGAATCGATCTCGCAGATCTCCCACTGAACAGGGTCTACCACAGGCCCGAGCGAAACTCCTCAGCAACAAAGGTGTCCCCTTGAAGCCAAAACTGCTCTGATACCAAATGTAGGTTTTAACCCTGTACAGAAATTACTTGCATACAGATTCTAAAACATATAAAATAAACAATGCAAGAGCATAACACATAAAACACATATACACAGAGATTTTCCCCTGGATCCCAAAACCGGGACTACCAGCTTGATTTTTCATTATATTCCTTTCAATGTTACAATACATATTTATACATTCCGAAGCATCCAATACCATGGACCGAGAACCATCGCGTCCAATACCATGGAAAAAAAACCATCGCGTCCAATACCATGGACCGAAAAACCATCGCGTCCAAAAAACATGTACGAAAATCATGCACAAAACCATAGGTGGGTCCGCCCAACCTAACACAGGGTTCAAAACCAAAATTTTCCGGGGCGCTGCCCTGGACATGGGATTACGGGTGCCCTTCAAACCCCATTTTTACTACGTGGAAAGAATATAACACAACCTGACAACATGACGAGTTGGACAGAGGTTACAAATTAGTATACCTAGAAGTAATGGAGGCAAGAGTTTGTTTCTAGGAAGACATCATCAAAGAGTATGCAGACACCATTGCGCACTATTAAGCATGGCATCAGTTCATCATCGAGGATCACGGAGAGGATGTTGATGAGATGGTCTTTCTACAGTTGTCCGAGTCTTAGTGTTGTCTTGTCTATCTAACTCAAGCCTATTTTTGTCCCACATGGGTATATGTGGAAAATGTATTATTATTGTAAACATGATGTAAAGTGAAATTCCAAATGTCATTAGTGGAATGCAAACAGTCATATGTAATGTAAAGAGTTATGTAATGAAGTTGAAGAGTCATGAAGATAGTCCAAGAGTCACCCCACCCTTTGTTATGAATAGAATCTCATAACTCATAGAACGGTACTTTGGGAGCCAAGTTTTTGCTAGGCATTGCTTAGAGCTTGGAGAGTATTGTGACGAGTCGTGGATTCTCCACAGTGAAGAGTGAATACATCTCTCTGGAGGAGTAGTTAGTGTTGACGATAACATTCCACTATTGGGGCTAGTTGATGTCATGATTGTATGTATTGATGGAAAGTTCACTTTGTATAATATAATAGAGCCACCACATTTTCATGCATATGTTTTTATTGTAGTTGGACTATTCTAGTTGCTTTAGCAATGTAGGTTATTTAACTTACACATTTGTGTATGAAATACTTTGTATATGATTGTATGAATCTTGTTGGAATCATGTTATTGATTTAACCCGTCACCCTGGATTGTGGACTATTCCGCTTCCAACCCGTGATGTCATTCTTCCCGTTTGTTCCTTCCAAGCTGCGTACTATTATAGGCTTCTAAGGGACACACTTTCTTTTTCCCTTCGTGTGTTAGAGGCTCCCCATACATCTCTCTTGACTTGTTGCAAGGTCACACACTTGCATTCGACAAAGATATCACACTTACCTCTGCGCGCTATCGTAGTCAAGGCATAGCTTTACTACCTTGGGAATCCTACTCCAAATGGTCTATTTAGCCAATTTAGTGTTCTTAAATTGTCAGCATAAATTATCGACCAGGGCAGGTATACTGATGAAGCACAAGTGCATTGTATGTGCTAGAAGTTATTTTATGTCATTAAGATATTTAGGTTACTATTAAGGTCTAAATTTAGAATTAATATGGAGATGGTATTACTGTCTATATTAGAGTATTGTCCCTAAAATATGTTAGCCGGTTATTCTAAAATTTATCTTAATTGAATCAAGTTTTGTGGATGGTTAGAAAGTGATCCTAGACTCTACTCTGTTAGACTGTTTTTGTTTTTATCTTGAATTTTATGATGCAGCCAAACTAGACTAACTTTGAAACCATGTACACAAGAGATCTATTCTATAGAATTTAAAATGAATGATGTTTGAATTTAGTTGCCAAGAAAAAGACTGTCACTCTTTAACTAATGCAGCCAAACTAGACTAACTATGAAAGCATGCACACAAGAGATCTATTCTATCGAATTGAATATGAATGATGTTTGAATTTAGTTTCCAAGAAAAAGACTGTCACTCTTTAACTAATGCAACTTGACTCAAACAAGAACTAAAATTGATAAACTAAAAAACATCTAAACTGTGAAATGAGACAGTTCTAAAGGAATTCTATTTGGAATTGCTCAAAGACCTGAACTGGACGTACGAGACCTCCACGAGACAACCATCAATCTTTAATTAACATAGCATGGAAAGTATGAACCAAAATCTATTAATTGCAAACAGTTTTGACAAGATGTTCTTCAAAATTTACATACAGTGGCGCACACCAAAACATATAGTGGCCATTGTTCTTATAACATTATTCAAATAACAGTATGACAATTTTAAGCCTACATATCTTTTATTACGATCCCTATTAAATCAAACTATATGGCTTAATAATCGATTTGCTATTTGGAAAATAAAATCGATAAGATTTCTGGAAATTCATACTCTATTCCAGCATATGATCTTGCAATTGACTTTGAGGTTGACCGTATTACAATGCGATCTTCTTGAAGGATTGGCTCGAGAGCATAGAAAAGAATCCACGAGGGGATCATTTCTCATCCAGCCATATCTTCTTTTCTTGAGCTGGTGCACTCGAACCCTGTCAACAATGGAGGTAGCCGCGGAAATGTGGATTAGCTACATAATTAGTCAATTATGTAGCTGAATGTAAACTTTAATAAAACAATAAGGTATATAGACAAAATATGAAAAAGAGTACATGTAAGTGCTTACCTTAACAAAACTTTATGTTTATTGCATTTATTTAGATGATAGGAATAGGAAAAAGGAAGAAGAATAGGCAAAACGGGGTGTGAAGGTAAAACAGTCATTGGACTTTACATTCCCCCACGTTGGAGGTTTTGTATGTCCTCATACAATTCATCATTGTCATTCTCTTGTTCGTTATGGTTATCACATTTAGGATTCACTTTCTTCTTTCTGACAACCACTCGCATTCTTGGTTTCTTCATGAGGATTTTATATTTTAGGTTGATGATTTCTCTTTGCATTGCCCTATTTTCTTTCATAAACTTCTTGTTCTTTTTGTACCATAAACTCAAATGAAGAATAAGGTTGTCACTCTTTGCAATTTTAATTCCATTTTGTGCTTTTAGTGTCTGATTCTCATTTTTGAGGTATCTGTTCAATGTCTCCAGCTCAAAGATCTCTTGCTCTAAAACATTAGATGTTGAAGGTTCTTGTGGCTCATTGAACTGATTACTTCATTCTCCTGGACTTTGGATTGACTCTTTAGTTGTTGCTTCCTTCCTTTATAATGACTCTATGTAGTCGTAAATTTCCTGTTGAACAGGATCAACACCTGGACTGTGCACTGGACTTCTTGGAGGTGAACTGCAGGGGGGTGATGACACCCTTGGTGATAGTTTTGGTGATCCTTCTAGAGAGTCTTCAGGGTCTCCAATCGGCTCCTTCTCCTCAAGATCGATATATTCTGCAGCTCCTAAGACTGCTTGTTACATCGTGTTTAATCTGGTACTTCTCCTTAGACCCGAGGTCAGTAATCCATGAGTTTTACTCTTTTTAGCTTTTGGATTCTATTTTTGAGGAAGGATCTTGGTTTGGGATAAATTATCCTCTGTTCTTTTGCCAACTTTCTTTCTTCTAGGATTCCCTTTTTTCATTTTCTGAAAAATATCCACTATGGGTAGTTCATCCTCTGATAATTCCTATTGAGACTAGGGTTCTTGTTCTTTTATTGTCTCCATTGTTCTCTTCCTTCACTTGAGGGTTTTACTACCATTGGTTTGTTCAAGATTTCTTTCCTCAAATGATTCCTTACTAGAAATTTTTCCCAGTTGTCACCTATAGTTTGAAGGTGAAACTCAATCAAGATCTTTATCAATCCATTATGGTACATGGTATTGTCCATGAATTGAATTTTCTTAAGACTATGCAAGAGGAAATATGGAAAATTTATTTGATGTTCCTCAAGAAAATTCATCATTATCCTAATGTGGTAGAAAAACATATATCCAATCCAACCTTCACAAGTAATAAATTTTTGAAGTACAAGGAGCAAATTCCTCCATTTACTCTTAAGGGTTGTACTATGATTACCTTTTTTGAAGATGGTGGTGTCCATGTTTGGATTTTTCAGGAAGAATTTCCAATATTCCTCATTGATTCCTCTGTTTTTGAATAATTTTTCTCCACTTCTGGGTAATTCGGCCACTGCTGCAATCAAGGACTCCGTTATGGTGAATTTGATGTCGCATATTTCAACCTCTATTCCATCAAAAGAACGTGTAAAAGTTTTCATTACCTCCCTGTGGAAACCGTCGAATTTCTCTATGAATTATAACCATTTTACTTTATGCAACAACTCCCTGGTCTGAGGATATCCTTCTAAGAACTTCTTTCCTGCTAGTTCGGTTCAGACAATAACACCCATTATGGAAGATGATTCATCTCAAGGGCTGTTCACTTGACAGGAAAAATGGTGTTGGTAGGGTTTCGTTCAGTGGCAGAGATATGGACAGGCTATGTGAATTTAGAGAAATGGGAGAACAGGTGAATTATAATGAAGGTCGTGGGAATGAATTAACCGTTAGAGCGCATCCAAAATAATGATTCAGCAATTACTTCGATAGATTCGAAATGGGGACAAGACAGGAGTTTAAGTGGTGGATTATGATGATTTTGAAAAGCAACCATCACCCATGATTTGCAATGAATTCATTTTTTTTTGGTAGTGCTATGTCTTCTTAGTTCATATATGCAATATATTAATACTCATTGTAAAATTAAAGTATCACATACCTTTGAATAATTTGCTAACCTTAGTTTTCCTTTGATATCTTCTGCAGGTACTTTGCACTGTCAATTATTCTTCAATTCAAATCACCAAGTGTTCCTGTCAAGTTGGCTACAAAAATTTTATTCGAGCTATAGAAACTTGTCCGAGCTACGGGAAGTTATTAATTCTGTAGCTGAAAAAAACTTTAGGAAAGGGAATTTCTTTTTGGAAAAGAGAAAATTTAAGGTGCCAACAGGAGTTGGTTTTCACTTCAAATTTTCTCTATAAGCATGTCAAAAACATGTTGGTTTTCAAGTTTATACATTATTATTATTATTATTTTAATGTTATATATATATATATATATATATATATATATATATATATATATATATATATATATATATTATTTTTATTTATTTTTATATTTTTTATGTATATATAGAAAAGTAAAATTTCTAAGGTGGAAAAGAAGAAGAATTCTTCTCAACCATCTTCAATTCTGAATTATCTTGGAAAATTTTGACAAATTCTTCTTTTGTCAATGGCTTATGATAAAGTCTAAGTCGATTTCCATTCACTAAAAGAAGAATTTTTTCTTCATCAATAGTCCTGATTCTAACTGCACAATTGTCAAAGTCATTTTCAACTTCATAAGGTCCAAGCTAGTGGGTTTGGAATTTTCCTTGGAAATTCTTGAACTTTGAATCAAAGAGTAATGCCCAATCTCCTGGATGAAATTTCCTTTATTTAATGTACTTATCATGCCATCTGGATCTCTGTTGCTGAACTAGGCTGGTCTTCTGAAGGGCTTCTTGTCTTATTTCATCAATCTCATTAAGTTGTCTCATCCTTTGCTTTTGTGCTTCTGATAAGTCAAGATCTAATTGGACTTCTGTTTTATAGGTCTCGATCTGGAACTCTATTGGAAGTAAGAGTTGCTTCTCATAAACAAGTTCATAGGGAGTATGCCATGTAGTACTTCTCCATGTAGTTCTATAAGCCCACAAAGCTTTTTGAAGCTTTTCTGCCCAGTCCTTCCTATGTAAGTGTACAGTCTTGGTAAGGATTGCTTCAATCACCTTATTTGTAGACTCAACTTGGCTGTTGGCTTGTCGATGGTATGGATTGGACTTCCGATGTTTGATTTTATATTGCTCCACAAGCTTCTGCACTAATCTGGATGTAAACTGTGTCCCTTGATCTGTTACAATTTCTCTTGGAACACCAAAACAAGTGAAAATATCCTAAAAAAGAAATGAAACTACAACATTTTCAGTAGCAAAAGGATGTGCTTTAGCTTCTACCCATTTAATGACATAATCAATACATACCAGAATATACCTTTTTTGCTTTGAAGGTGGATTGGTTGGACCAACAAAATCTAGTGCCCATTTTTCAAATGGTTTAATGAGTACTTGTGGTTGTAATGGCATTTCATTTGAAAGAGTGGGTTTTCCCATTCTCTAATAACTATCACATCTTTTAACATATTCCTTGGTATCCTTAAAAATGGAAGGCCAATAATATCCTGAAAGTAAGACTTTATAAGAAGTTCTTTTGTCAGAAAAATGTCCTTCACATGGTTCATCATGGCAGGCTTTAAGTATTTCTAGTATTTCATCCTCTTGAACACATCTTCTAAAGATGAGATCTGGTCCTGTTCTGTATAACTCTTCGTTTATCCATGAATAAGATGTGCTATTGTGAACTATCCTCCTCTTTTCTCTAGGAGACAAATGAAATGGAATTTTGCTTGTAGCTAAATAGTTAGCAATAGATTCTGCATACCAAGGTGCTTTAGTAGATACTACAAAAAGATATTCATAAAGAAATTTATCCTCTATAGGCTGATCATTATTATCATTCTGAATTGTATTATGTTTTCCAGGTCTATCTAGAATGGTGATGTTGAATTCTTGTAACAATGAGAGCCATCTGGTTATTCTTCCATTAGTGATTGGTTTATTCATTAGGTATCTAATGGCAGAATGGTTTGTGTGAATGAAAGTTTAATAACCAATTATATAATGTCTAAATTTGTTAATGGCATGAACTACAACTAAAAACTCCTTCTCAGTTACAGTATAATTTAGCTCTGTAGGAGTTAAATTTTTACTGATATAATAGATTGCATAAGGAGTAAGATATTTTTGCCCTAACACAACTCCTATGGCTGTATCTGAAGCATCAGTTGATATATGGAAAAGAAATTTCCAATTAGGTCCTTTTTAGATAGGTGCTTCAGAAATTATCTTTTCCAAAATTTCAAGGACAACTTGACAATCAGAATGCCAATTGAATTCACAGTCCTTGGTAAGTAGTTTAAAGAGTGGAGATGCAATTTTTGTGAAGTTTTCTATAAATATTCTATAATATCCAGTAAAACCAAGAAACTCCTAACATCTCGTTGATAGTTGGGCATTGATAATTTATAAATGACCCCGACTTTAGATGAGTCTACCTTAATTCCATCTCCTAGAATATGCTGACCTAAAATAATTCCTTTGTTAAACATCTTGAAACATTTCTCATGACTTAACATAAGATTTGTTTGTTTACATCTTATTAAAACTTTTTCTAAATTTTCAAGTGCTTCATTAAAAGAATCTCCATATACTGTGAAATCATCCATGTACACTTCCACACAATCATGAATAATATCAGAGAAAATTCCAGTGACTACTCTTTGGAATGTTTTCGGAGCATTGCATAATCCAAAGGGAAGTACTCGGTAAGAATAAGTTCCGCATGGACAGGGGAATGTGGTTTTATCTGGATCTTCAGGTGCTACTTGAATCTGGTTATATCCACTAAAACCATCTAGAAATGAAAAATACTTTTTCCCTGCTAATGTGTCTAAGACTTGTTCTATGAAAGGAAGTGGAAGTGGTCTTTTAATGTTTCTTTATTCAATTCCCTGTAATTGATGCATACTGTCCATTTTCCATTTTTCTTTGGAACGATTACTAGGGGTGAGACCCACTAACTGCCTGATATCAGATAGATGAAATTTACATTTAAAAACTTTTGCAATTCCTCCTTAACAATTTCTTTTAGATTTTGGTTCATTCTTCATTGAGGCTGTCTAATTGGTCTTGCACTTTGTTCGATGTAGATATGATGTATGCAAGTTTTAGGATCAATTCCTCTCATATCAGTGTATTCCCATGCATAAGCAGGAGAATGTTTCTGTAAGACTTCTACCAGTTGATTCTTTTGTAATTCTTCCAAGTTTTCATTAACATTAAAAGTTTTACTTGGAAATGTTTCTATTAAAGAATTTCCAAATTTCTCCATGGAGAGCAATGATACTTGTCTAGATGCGAGATATTCATTTCGACTACAGTCATAATGTGAGGAATATTCATTATTTTCCAATAGATTTAAAATTTTCTCTTCCTCTCTTATTTGTTTAGTAGTGAAAACAGGTTGTATATCATCATCATCATCTATCCATTCCTCATTTTCTGTTTCTATTATTGTTCTTGCAAGTGGGTATAATGCAAATTTATTTGTAGAATTTCCATCTGAGATAAACACGTCACCTGATCTACAACCGATGAAAGTATTAGTTGTAGCTAAACATGGTCTTCCTAGGATTAATGGATGTCCTCCTAAATTATTCTTGGGTGTTAAGACCATCAAATCAACAAGACATTCCCAAGAATCTAAGGATACACAAACATCTTCCAACACACATCAGGTTTAATCAAAGACCTATCTGCTAATTATAATAGTGTTGGTGTGTATTGAAGGTTAGGAAGCCTAAGTGAATCCATAACGTGTTTACTCATTATGTTTATGGCTGCTCCTAGATCAATAAGTGTGTTTGGTATTTCAATTCCATTGATGTGGATTTTTACAATGGGGCTTCCTAGATCTAGATATTTTTGGATTGTCGTTTTCCCCATCATGATGTATGCAATTTTCTCGACTAATTGAATTATTTTTATATCTTTTTTTTTTCTTCCTGATCTTTGAGTACTTAATTCCTTAATCGTTTTTGCAAAGATTGGTATTTCTTTTATGGCTTGTAATAAAGGAATTTTGATACAAACATTTCTTAATTCATCCAACATATTATAATCAGGTAATGTGATTTGTTTTTCTACCCCTCATCAATTTTCAATCGTTCAAGGAAAGGTGGTCTAATTGATACCGAGGATTGTTCTATAATAGGAGTATTTATTGGAACATTTTTTGTTTGATTATTCTCTTTTTAAGGGAGAGAGGTATCTCCTTCTTCAGATTCATTTTTATGTTTTTGAAGATTTGTCCTTGCTTCCTGACTGACAAGAAGGGGTTTTCTTTGCAATACTCTTCCAGAAATTAATTGAACATTATTTAGATTTAGTGGAGTTATTACATAAGTTTGAGGATTTTTCCCTTCCATGTTGTACACATGTTGTTGTGACATTTTATTATTAGGATTCTGAAGTGGTTGAGCGGGTAGTTGATTTTGTTTTTGTGCAAATGGTAGGGAGAGCTGTGGATTTTGACTCTGAACTTAGACTTGAGGTAATTGATTAGCTTGAGGAATTTGATTAGATTTGGGTAGAATTGTGGTGGAAGATAGGATGGTAAATAATTTTGATATTGAGCATAAGCCTCATAAGGGTTTTTCCATCCTTGATTCCAAGATTGTGGTTGTGGCTGAGCCCAAGGCTGCCAAGATGGATTCCAATTATTTTGTGAATACTGAGCAAATTGTTGTGGTCTGAAGCCCTGTGGTTGATTTGGTTGGTAGTTTTTCCATGGTCTTTTGGCTATGGAGTAGAGAGGGTCTACTTGTTTTGGTATTCCTTCATCATTAAATACAACCTTGAGACCTGGTAAAGAAGGACACTTCTTAGTATCATGATTATCTGCAGATATGGCACAAGTTTCTATAGCTTTTGAATCCAAGGGACACTCTCTTAGGGCATGCTTCTTCTGACATCTAGGTCAGAAAATGGATAATGTAACATTTTCAGATTTTTTCTTATTCTATATTTTAAGGGTGTCTATTTGTTCACTTGGACTCCCTAAAATATCTGTCTTGAAAGTATCAAGCAAGCTTCCTAATTCTGCACTATTGACTGTCCCAGTTGCAGATTTATTAATTCTTGATAAGAGATGGTCTCTAGGACTTTTTCCAACTCGTGTTTTTCCCATTGAAATATGTACACATAGATCACAAATATCTAGAAATGGTGATTTAGAAATATCTCCTTTCCCTATTAAGTTAAGGAGATCGATCCATTCATCTTCGATAGCTTTGAGTAGGAGGGATTTCAAAGTTTCCTCATCTAAATTATCCATTTTTTCTCTTTTAATATTATAGACAAATCTCTCTACTAAGTCTTCAAGATTTTCATCTTCCTTTTGTGTCATTTTGAAGACTTCATCCTTAAAGTTACTAGGCATACAACCATCTCTATATTTTCCTAAGAAAGCCTCTTTCATTTGTGCCCATGTTCTTATAGAATTCATTCCTAAACTCATGAACCATTTTAATGCTAAATCCTTTAAGGTAGCAGGGAACAATTCTAGTTTTTGAGCATCATGCAGATAATCATATGATTTGCATAATACTTCAAATTCGAAGAGAAATGTCTCTGGGTCTTCATTTCTTTTTTCGTGGAAATTAGGAAGAATAGAAGGTGAAATATTTTTCACTGTGAGGGTTGTATCTTCATCGAAAATAGGAAATGCAAAAGAATCTTGATTTCCTCTACCTCTACCCCCTCCTCTATTCCTATATCCACCTCCTCCTCTCCCTCTACCTTCTCCAATCCTATTTTCCTGACCATTGACATTGTGTACCTCTCCTTCCCCTTCTTCAGCCATAACAAATTCCTCAGAACTATTGTAAGGTTCTTCTAATTCTTCTGGTTCCTTTATCAATGGATGGCCAAAATAAGTTTCTTGTTCCTCTTCTTCACTAGGAATTTCTAATTCTTCTCCTAAAATTTGTTCACCAGTGGAGGATAGAAAAAATACTCCTGTAGTTGGGGATGTAGGATTTTCTTCAATTACAGCTTCGGTAGATGAATTAGGTGAAGTTCTGGATTGGATTTTTGACCTTGAGACTTCAGGAAGTCTTTTTTGACCTTCAAATGGAATTCGAGTTTGAGTAGGTGGTGCGGAATTTCGAAGTCGTGGTAAAGTGAGTGGATTTTTGGGAATTAAGCTTCTTCCTCGTCATATAAATCTACCTCTAGAGTCTCTATCCCTACGCATATCATGTTTTGAATTGATAGTTCTTATCTCTCTTTTTTAACTTCTATTTTCACTTCCCCGATAACGCCGGCAAAATGTTTAGCCAATTTAGTGTTCTTAAATTGTCAGCATAAATCATCGACCAGGGAAGGTATACTGATGAAGCACAAGTGCACTGTATGTGCTAGAAGTTATTTTATGTCGTTAAGATATTTACGTTACTGGTAAGGTCTAAATTTAGAATTAATATGGAGATGGTATTACTATCTATATTAGAGTATTGTCCCTAAAATCTGTTAGCTGGTTATTCTAAAATTAATCTTAATTGAATCAATTTTTTTGGATGGTTGGAGAGTGATCCTAGACTCTACTCTGTTAGACTGTTTTTGTTTTTATCTTGAATTTTATGCTGCAGCCAAACTAGACTAACTATGAAAGCATATACACAAGAGATCTATTCTATCGAATTGAAAATGAATCATAGTTAATTTAGTTTCCAAGAAAAACACTGTCACTTTTTAACTAATGCAGCTTCACTCAATCAAGAACTAAAATTGATAAACTAGAAAACATCTAAACTGTGAAATGATATAGCTAAATTACACTAGATAGAAAGCAAATGAGATGATCAAACTGTACCAGGTAGAAAGAAAATGAAATAACCAAATTATGCTAGGTAGAAAGCAAAGGAAATTGCTGATGCAGACAACAGTTTAATTGCGAATTCCATTATACGGTATTTTAAAACATGAAACAGAGCATCCATAATTTAACTTTAAGAAATCAAAGGAAATCTATTTGCAATCGATCAAATACCTAAACTGGACGTAGGGGCCACCCACAAGACAGTCAACAATCTTTAATTAACGCAGCATGGAAAGTATGAACCAAAATCTATTAATTGCAAACAATTTTGACAAGATGTTCTTCAAAATTTACATACAACAACACGCACCAAAACACAAAGCGTCCATTGTTCTTATAACATTTTTCAAATAACAGTATGACAGTTTTAAGCCTACATATCTTTTATTACAATTCCTATTAAACCAAACTATATCGCTTAATGATTGATTTGCTAGTTGGAAAAGCAAATCAATAAAATTTCGGGAAATTTAGACTCTACCGGCATATGATCTTGCAGTTGACGTTGAGGTTGACCGTATCACAGTGCGATCTTCTTGAAGGATTGGCTCAAGAGAATATGAAAGAATCCATGAGGGGATCATTCCTCATCCATCCATATCTTCTTTTGTTGAGATGGTGCACTCGAACCCTGTCAACAATGGAGGTAGTTGCGGAAATGCGGATTAGCTGTAGAATCAGGTCAATTCTATAGCTGAATGCAAACTTTAATAAAACAATAAGGTATATAGAAAAAATATGAAAAAGAGGACATGTAAGTGCTTACCTTAACAAAACCTTATATTTATTGCATTTATTTAGGTGATAGTAATAGGAAAAAAGAAGAAGTATAGGCAAAAAAGGGTGTCAAGGTAAAGCAGTCCTTGGACTTTACATGGTTTGAGGTCTAGTTGAGACTTCTTATTGGGGAGATCCCCTAACATGTTGGTGGGTCTAGCACCGTCAACAAAACCTCGTGCAAACAAGATTATGGGGAATCCATAGGGTGACTACAATACATGGGATGACATCACCCAAAATGGATCGATTGTTGTTGCAGATAATTATGATTTTATCACTCGACAACAATTGGGGGCCCTCACAAAATCATGGTTTGAGGTTATATAGTGCATTAAAGTGCCCCTTAATATCACTATTTTTTCATGGCTTTCTTGGAAAAACCAAATCTTGACCTAGGACAACTCGGTTAATTGTGGCTTTTCCTCTACATACTCTCAAAGTCAAAGAAAATTCTTGGATGAATGGAAATGTATAAAGCATGTCCTTTTGTGAAAGGGTAGCATTTGAAGAATGGTTTAGGATGTGCTAACTCATCATGATGGAGGGAAGCTCTCGATGGTATACATAATTCTTTCATAAACAACGGGAAGCTCTCAATGGTATAAATAATTCTTTCATAAACAACGAGACTTGGTTAATTGTGGCTCTTCCTCTGCATATTCTCAAAGTCAAAGAAAATTCTTGGATGAATGGAAATGTATAAAGCATGTTCTTTTGTGAAAGGGTACTCACAATTAGAAAGTATTGACTATGGATTACAATGAAACATTTCTTTTGTTGCATAGGTGACAACTAATTATGGTCTTATTGTTAATTTTTCTTAGGGCAGTATTGTTTTTTGCTTTAGATAATTGCATTAAATTATTTATATCATATTCACCCCATAACATTTAAACATAGTTAGCAATTATATAGAAAGAGAAATATCATCATCAATGTAACGGAACATAAAGGAAAAATAGAAGAAAAGAATTCACACATAGAGACACTAGGATTGGTTGGAGACTAGGGCAAAACCCCACAAAGGGGAAAAACCTTTCAAATTCTTCTTCTTATTAGATTGTCATAAAATGTTCAGTAAAGAGAGAGTACAATGATCCAATTATTCAATAACAAAACTATCCAGTAAAACCAACCAAACAATATCCAATAGACGAGCCCAATAATTATACTGATCAAAGTAACATTCAAGGATGCGATCAACTATTCAAAATTACGGTCCACTGTCACCAGAAACCCTAGGTCTCAGCCGCATGGAGAAAGTGATCATGTATGTAGCTAAAGCATTCCGACCGCACGAAGAGGCTTGTATGCGTGTGGCTACAACTGAAAATTTCCTATGGAAACCCTATAGCTATAGACTAAAACCCTAATTTACATGTGCAAGCTTTGAACCCTGTAATTTCAGACTTGTATGAACCAATCTCTGTGAACCACTTCAAACCTGTGCGAGACAAACCAAAGAAGAGAGAAGAGAAATATGCTTAATGATTATCTCGAAATGAGGGTCACTTGACTTGTAATTATATCCATCCAAGGGTGTCCAATTTTCTTTTAGGGTTGACTTGTCCTTTTTTGCACATGTGGGTTTCCATAATAAAATTACATTTTTCCTCAACCAAATTAAATTCTTTCAAGGGCTAGGAGGGGTATTTATTGATGAGGAAGGTTGTCTAATGGAAGGAATTTGTCTCCGAGCTGCCAAATTAACACTCCCTCTCAGGTAGGGAGAAATTATCGACTGCAACATATGTCCCATCACAAGTATCTCGTCATCATCTAATGTTGTCATTGATAATCTCAACTCATCTCTACTAATCTCTACTCATATCTGCTCATATGATCAACACTCTTGAATCTAAAAGATGAATAATTTGACATCGCAGGGGAGCTCAAGCTACCACCCTCTATCCATCGAGAAGCCTATGATACAACCCGAAAATCTTTGCCAATGCCTAATGCTACAACCCAAGAAACTCTACTAGCGGGGTGATCAATGCTACAACCCGGGAAACTCTGCCAACAGGGAGCCCAATGCTACAACTTGGGAAACTTTTCTAGTGGGGAGCTCAATGCTACAACTCATGAAACTCTACCAGCGAGAAGCTCAATGCTACAACTCAAGAAATCTCTAGCTTGAGAGGGATGGCACTTGCCATAAATGGTAAGGATCACGCTTTACTGAAGCAACCAAAAACCATTGGCTAGATGGGTGGGAAAGACAAATGTCAACTGGGGTATACTTTATCAAATCTAGAGGTCCCTCAACCCCAGGTGCTCTATGACTCAATTCCTCACCCTAGGAGCTCAGACAGTGGGGAAGAGCTAGCTAAGTGTCCTCGACCAGCCCATATCCTTACCCAGGAGGGTCACATCCATTAATCCATGCTTCTCTTTGAAGATCATAAACATATCAAAGTGCTCGTATCTGGTATCGGCTCAAACAATTCACTGAAGAGTTTTGAACAACGGTCCCTTTTTTTCCTATTCATACAGGGCATCAAATCAAATATTATGTTAGAGCAAATACATGTCATAAAAAGGATACCTTATCCATCCTTTCTTCCTCTCATGAAGGCAACAACCACAACAACATTGTCTCAATACGTGAAGACATCTTTGTCCCAGCTATATACGAGATTCTCTGCCAATCATATCCCACCATTGTTGTCACAAAATGTCACTGTTGTATCCAAGACATGCTCACACAGTTCTCCAAAGAGATTTCTCCACCAAACTACCTCACAGCTAGCCATGCTAGTAGCAATATATTTTCCCTCGGTCATGCTTAAATCCATAGACTTCTATTTCCTACTCATCCAAGATATCATCACAAATCCCATGCTAAAGCAACACCTAGATCTTCTCTTCCTATGAATAATGTTTCTTGCCCCGTCATCATCAGTGTATTCATGCAGTCTCACATTTATGAAAGTAGTGCATCATACCAAAATCCTTCATCTTGAACTCAGAGGCCACCTCCCTCTTACACTTCATCCTCAAAGGCTCGCTACCTGTCAAGAATAGATAATCAATATATAAAACCAAAATCAAAGTCATACCTTGAACCACCTTGAATGTCAAAGTCAGGTAACTATCAATGTGGGCATACCAGGCTCAAGGATCTTGCTTCAAACCATACAATGATTTCTTCAACCTGCAAACATGGGTTTTTCTGTCATTTACTTCAAATCCCGACAGCTGCTCAACATATACTTCTTCCTGTAGAATGCCATGAAGAAATGTTGTCTTTACATCTATCACAAATAATAATAGGTGTTGGTATCTCTTTAAGAGTCTCTCCCTCTGAATGAAAAACCTTTTCAATCATAATCAATTAAGACATCGACCTTCTATCATAATATTGTCACACAAAAAAATTATCAGATCACTCAGTCAAACTATGTTAGGTTCACAGACATTTATACATCATAGTTGTGCAAATCATCATCAGTTGCTTCATTGTCACATATGAACATGTCATCAATCGTTCATCAAAGATTAGGGTCATATAATTACGACAAGTGAATCTTCATACTTCAAGGATCATAATCACAACGTCACTTCTTTATCACATTACTCAACCATAAAGTCAAGGCATCTAGCTCAACAAGAAGATAATCAGAAGATCTATTATCATCAGGGTTACCACATAACAAAAATCAATGCTTCTTGCTTGCTTTATAAAATCAGGAAATCCACCATGTCTAATAAATGTAAGATATTTACCAAATATCAATACATCACATGAACCAGAAATCAAACTTACTTTCATATGCATGCATGAGTCATTTATGAAGGTGATATTCTCGTCATACCTTAGGGCTTAACTTGCCACCCAATATTGCGGCCAAATCATAACGCTAAAACAACATACCATACATACCTTGTAATATTTAGATGCCTTTGCTACTTGTTGCACTTATTTGTCATTTCCACATTTTATTCTACTTTGTCAATTTTGCAAAAACTTTCATCAAGTACCTCTTCCTATTCTAGCACCAACTCTCCTCTTTCTACACTAGCTCTCTTTTCTTGCACCTTAGATGATCCTCAAGAAGGATTTGCTTATCACATCTCATATTTAATGAAAAGTGACCATCTCCCTCTTGAGCTAGCCTTCAAAAGTTATGAATATCCATTATCCATAGGTTTTAAATCTTCTTCATCAGCAACCAGGTGTAATTGAGACTAACACATCTAGGGTTACACTGAATCTGTCTCAAGTGCTAGAACAACTTCTCTCTGATCCTGCTAGGGTTTCAAAACTAGAGCCTTTATCATACTCCAGGGTTTCTTCCAAACCCTAACCTCAAGATAACCATCAAACCCTAATAACCAGATTTCCTAGGGTTTCCTTCAAACCCTAACATTCTTTTAGGTCTCTGCCATCTTCACTTGATTCCATCAATGGTGTCTTCACATAAATTTTCTTCATCCCAACTCTGATACCATGTTAATTTTTCTTAGGGCAATATTGTTATTTGCTTTAGATAATTTCATTAAATTATTTATATCATATTCACTCCATAACATTTAAACATTGTTAGTAATTATATAGAAAGAACAATATCATTATCAATGCAGCGGAACATAAAGGAATAATAGAAGAAAAACATTCCCACATAGAGACACCAGGATTGGTCAGAGACCAGGGCAAAACCCCACAAGGGGGAAAACCATTTCAAATTCTTCTTCTTATTAGATTGTCATAAAATGTTCAGCAAAGAGAGAGTACAATGATCCAATTCTTCAATAACAAAACTTTCCAGCAAAACCAACCAAACAATATCCAAGAGATGAGCCCAACAATTATACCGATTGGGGTAACATTCAAGCCTATGATCAACTGTTCAAAATTACGGTCAACTATTCAAAACTGCGGTCAACTGTCACCAGAAACCCTAGGTCTCGACCACATGGAGGAAGTGATCATACGTGTGGCTGAAGTATTCTAGCCACACGAAGAGACTTGTATGTTTGCAGCTACAATTGAAAGTTTTCTATGACAACCCTGCAACTGAAAACCAAAACCCAAATCCGCACGTGCGAGCTTCAAACCTTGTAATTTCAGACCTGTACGAACCCATTCAAACATGTGCGAGCCAAACCAAAGAAGATAGAAGAAGGAGATGCTTAATGATTATCTCCAAATGAGGGTCACTTGACTTGTTTTACAACCATCCAAGGGTGCCTAATTTCCTTTTAGGGTCTATTTGTCTTTTTGTACACGTATGAGTTTCCACAATAGAATTATATTTTTCTTCAATCAAATTAAATTCTTCCAAAAGCTAGAAGGAATCTGTCTTGATGAGAAAAATTGTCCAATAGAAAAAATGTATCCCTCAAATGCCAAATTAACACTTATAATCTTATAAATAATATTAAATGGATATGAAAACAATAGAATACATTTAAAAATTATGTTAAAGAAATAAAAAAAAATGCGGATTTTAGTAATTTTTTAATGTATATATTTTAATAAAGTGTTTATTTGAAAGCTTTACATAAAATAATATGATTGCATTTAGATAAATTAAGTGTAATTTACGAACAATGTTAATGAAGAGTGTAATATATCTATCTCAGGTTTATTTGATATGTGATATTAGTTAAATCAGATCTAGTATTTAATTTAATATAAAAAATAACAGTTAAATATAGGTCAAATATATAGTGTCCCTACTTATAAATTAAAATTAATTTAATATAAAATTTAGATATAGACTGTAATATCTATCTTACTGTGAATGAAATGAAATGTGTAACATCAGTACATATATTAAATGATATTTTGTTTGTTTGATTTGAACCAATAAAATCCAAATAGAAATCATAAAATAATATGCCTCAGCTATCATAAACAGGGAAAATGACTAAGAAGCATTTAAAGGTTGTCAAAAAATAGTTCAGGTTGCGATTCAAATGCATGCATTCAACTCAGTATTTTCAGTTGCAAGAGCAAAAAGTAAGTAAATAGTTCATAGTGCATGGCTACAAACTTTGACTGTATGGAAAACATAATTCTTTAAGGGGACTCTGAATTGGAAATAGCTTTTCTTGGAGGGTACCTTGGATTGTAAAATTTGTATAATCGAAGAAATATGTTTTTTATAAACGAAACCAAAAATATTCATACTTGCAAAATTTATGCAAATTTATTAAAGGATGTATATTCTATTAGAAAACAGTTGCACCTTGACAATTTGATATTTTATTTTTCAACCCTTTAGATTGAGTCAGCCAAGGTCAATTTCTCACCTTGAGGCTGCCCTCTGTTTCTTTTATGATCACGCTGCATTCATCCCAGAAGGCTCTACAACTCATCCTGTGGAGGGCGATCCTGTGCTGACCCAGGATTCAATCATAATCTGTGTATGAAGATTCTGATCAGCGGGGGCAAGATGGCCTGCGCGTGCCACAACGACATGGCTGAGATTCGAGTGGGAGCGGACGTACCCAGCCAGCTTGGTGGACACTTTCCAAACACTTCTTTCGGAAGCCAGAAAGTCGTCCAATCCCTCCCAATCCAGAACAGAAATCCAGCTTTCGGTGGAGACAACGCCATCCTCGAGGTCGAATTGGCCATTATACAACAGGACTGGCCTCCGCCGTACCAGGGCTTCCACCTTCCACTTAGCGCTCTTCATCACGTCGTCGCCCAATCTGTTGCGCACCGACCGCCTGCAAGCCTCCCATTTGATATGGTCATCCACCTTAAGGGCTTCTTTGACAGCAGGCTGATTGACGAACAGGGAGAGGTAATCGGTTCCATTCTCGGAGGTGTAATAGGGAGCCGTCCTCCTGATGTCGTACAGAGTGGCCACGCCTGAAATGTTCTTCAGGCGTTTGACAACACGATTTCTGGCAATGTGGGCATCATGCCATTTCTGTTGGCGGGTGAGGTTCGTTGCCTTCTGCTGCAGAGCTTCGAGGTGGAGCTTTTCTTGAGCATCGATGAGCCCCACGGCGTATGCAACAGAGGCGTGAGATTGCACCTGCACGACGGGGTGGACCAATCCATTGCCGATGGCCAGTCCATCCAGCCGCAATGGCAATACCCCATTATTGTCCAGCTGGTTGAGCATGTACAAGCTCAGGGAAGGAACATACTTTCCTCCATAGCTCTCGCCCGTTACATAAAATGGGCGTTTGCGAAACAGGGGATTCAGGTCGAAGAACGCCTGTAGGGCAGCATACAAGTCCTTGGCAACCTCGTCCTGGTTCGTAGGAATGTCTTCCTTGGAAGGGGCAATGCTGAAGCCGCTTCCAATAGGATTGTCCAAGAACAGTAGCCCAAACACACGATTCCAAGGCGCAGGATTCTGATTCAAGCCGAGATCTGGGCTGTCACTGACTCTCCAGGGCCCTAATTCGTAGAAATTTCCGATCATGTCAGAGCAGCCGGGACCTCCTTGCAGCCACAAAAGAATCGGAGTATCAGAGAGCTGTTTTTTAGGGGAGATGGCCTCGTAGTATGCATAGAACATACGAGCGCCGCTCTTTCCTTCTATATCCAGATACCCAGATTCCGTCGGCAGTGCCTCTTTGGGAAACGCTCCAGTTTCCATGCCCGCCACTGCCACCACATCCCAAAATATTATTGTTATGAATTGCACAGCCACCACAGCTGCTACTGCAACTGCAATGGAATTTCTACCGCGCAGCTTCATCGTCAAGCAGCACAATCTGTTTGCCTGCCTGCCTTCTATCAACTTTCAAACCCTGATTAAACCCTTGGCAAGTTGACAGTCTGTGGGAGATGCATCAATCATATTCAGTCTACAATTAATAGAACCGTGGATATGAGCTCCCCTCCAAGAAAGACAATACCAGAGGATTAGTGGTATGACTCAAGAGCCGGGCCTATTCTACTCTCTATATGTGCGCATAAAAAGTTATCGGTGGTCTATTCCCAGGGAAAAGTCACGGACATGTCGGCTCCATGGGCAACCTTTAAATTCTCCTTGGAAGTGGAGGGTGTTTTATTCTGTTACGCCATTAGAATTTTTTAGTTGAAAATTTGGATGGTTTTTAGTGTGATTTTTTGGAAATTTTTCCGGTAGGTATTTATAGTCAAATGTCTCTAAAATTTGGTGGCAATTTATTGAAATCACAAGTTTGATGGGTAATCCTTGCACAATCCAAGCATACTAAAAGTTTTTCAGGGTGTTGAATCCAAATATACAATTAAAAAACAAGTTTAAATAACTCAAATCAAAATTTCACCTTAAATTTTTCTACTAAATTCTAGCACCTGAAAATCCAAAAAAATCACACTTAAAACAACTCCCTTGAAAATATTTAACAGTCAAAAATTCTTAAATTTTTCTACTAAATTCGAGCACCTGAAAATCCAAAAAATCACACTACAAACAACCCCCTTGAAAATATTTAACAGTCAAAGATTCTTAAGATATCCAGATTTAGGGTACATTGAATCTGCGGAGCCGTACAGTCTATGCGTTGTGATTCAGAAATATTTGACAGTCAAAAAGTCTTAAGTTATCCACATTTAGGTTTCATTGAATCAGAGGAGCCGTGCAGTTTATGCATTGCGATTCAGAAATATCATATGTCAATCCAATTGCATTGACGTGCGTGCATTTCAATAAATCAAACCGTAAGCCAATTAAATGTTTAATGCAGGTGTCGTTCTCCTTTGCTGGGAATCTCTGAACAAGTCACTGTACTTTCTGCTGTTTACTGGATGAGATAAAAGCAAAGCTTAAAGAACCTATAATTTACCCTAAAAATAATAGAAATTCTAGTAATATCATGATAAAATTGGGCAGATATTTGTGCAAATTTCAGGAACACTGAATGGCGCTGAATCGTTGTAAAAACCTGTGTTTTTTCGGAGCCTCCGCCCAAGCCTTTTTCTTGCTTAAAATCAAATTAAAAAAACATCTATTTCTTTTCAATACTCATATTAAATAAAAATAGTTCTATGGTTCTGGAAGCCAATCGTTGTGTGGTTTTCTTTGGTTGAACGATACTTTTTTTTTCGCTTCGAAAAAGAAAAGGGAGGTATGTTTTTAAATATTACTATCATTCGCATTTTTCAACCCACCTGCACTTCGCCAAATTCGCATTTTCCAACCCACGTGCAGATTAGGTATATGCAACAATAACATATATTGATTGTCACTATTGTGTCTGCATTTCTTTCACGCTTGTGGACTTGGATCCGCGGGTTTGTGGGCTTTCGGATCCAACAAATCGATAATGCTTGAAAATGGGATTTATTGATTTTGGTTGCTTAATATGGGTCATGGCCGGCCTTGAACCAACGTATTTGACTGTGTGAACTACTAAAGCTGAAGGGGATCCATTGTATTGGCTGCCTGCTCTTCTCCCGTGACGCCGTGAAACCAGGTGATGGGTGTATATTACAGTCAAGATAAATGAGCATTGAGCATTAATGTTGTGTAAACTCATGTTTTCGACGAAGAATAAGGAGCGGCAGAGAATGGGAAATGACATGTGTAAACACCTATCTTTTGATTCAACTTTTTTTTAAAATCAACTCTTTGCCTCAGATTACTACAGTCGTTGATAACGATTCTGACGAAACATATGTTGAACCTACTCTCTATCATAAGTCAACTTTAGAATACTGGCCTCCCTCACTGCCCAGACAAAATGTTTCCGTGCACAGTAGTCATGGATACAGGTTCACATTAAATTTTATTAGATTTGTTGGTCAAAATGTTATCATCAATAATATAAACATTTCTGTTAATAATTTGTTACCAATGATGTGGGCATAATCACTAGTTATTATTAGAAAATCTGATCTTTTGGAAATGTACGTTAATACTAGTACAAAAATATATATACCACCATATTTTCCAATGTAATTGATATACACCAATAAATTTATATGAATCATAATAATAATTATTCTCAATATTTTTTAAACACCAACTCTTTAGGATTATTAATAACTATATAAATAATAACAATCATATTATTTATATATATTATTATATTAATATTATAATAATATTATAGTAAATAATATTATTATATTAATATTATAATAATATTATAAACTCATAATAATATTAGTAATATTAATTAATAATAAAATAACCCATAATAATATTAAATTATCATTATATTATTATAAAAATATAAAAATATAATTATTATAATCATAATATAAAATTATAAAAATAATAATAAAATATAATATTATTATAATAATAATATTATATTGAAGGAATTTGAGGTGGATTATGAATCAGGGGAAGGATGGAGCAAGAAGGAGAATACAACTAGCAGTTGCGTGTCTGCAGCACAATGATGCAGCTGGCTATGTGCAACAAGTACACGTCCTCTGAACAGGGTAGGGTTCATCTTATATCTCCATTACTGCTACTGTAACAAGGGTTTTTACCGATTTACTGTGCCCGTTATTTTTACCTGCTCCGCAGTCGACGCATAGACCTTTGGCTACCATTGCCCACTCTCCTAGCTGCACTCTCCCTTGACGGTTACCACAGGCAGCTGGCATTTCGAGTTTAACTGACAGCGATGGACCTCGATCTTGTTGACTACTCAGAAGAACCGCTGGTGGAGGGCTCTATCTGGACGACCCCGCATTCTGTCAAGAAAGGCCCGCATTCATATAGCAGCGAGCTGAACGAGACCATATCCGGTCTCCCCTCATTCACAGGCCCTTCAGATCACTCGGTGATACTGCTGGACAACCCCCCGACCTAGCCGTCCCTCTCCACTCCTCCGCCGTCACCGTCATCTCTAGGGTTTGCAACGGGCTGCTTTAACCCTAACCCTCCGATTCCAAGCTCTGGTCAAACCTCCCATCCTCCCCAGTCTGGTATTTCCCCCGATCCACCCGTTACATCCTCCTCAGCGTTCCCCTTGATTACGCCGTGCACATCTGTTTCCCCATCTGGCTGTTTCACTAACATTCCCCCTTTATCGGATGCCCTCCCTGTCGACCCATCCCCTCCCCTCGAGAACCCCCCTGTACCTGAGAACAACTCTGATCGTTGGGAAGACTCTGCCGCTGGAGCGAGGCCTCGCAAGAAATCCAGATGCTTTAGGTCAAAAGTTGTTGATATCTTTCTCAGGCTCGAAGAGGATATCCAGTTAGGCAATACTATGGATTTTGCAGATAGGGTTTTAGTCGGAAGAATTTGGGGACGGAACTACACGGCGGCTCGCTTAAAAACATGGGTCTCAGAGGTCTGGGGGCATCACTTAGCCGACCTACCCATAGTACAGACTTTTGTGAAGGGGTGGTTTGCCTTACATTTCACTAGGCCAGATCACACGAACTGGGTCCTATCGTCATACTGGCACTTTGAGCATGCCCCTGTCCTCCTGAAGCGATGGTCATCGCTTTTCGATCCAGATACAGAGAAGATAGGCGTTGGCCCGATCTGGATCAGATTACCAAGGCTCCTGTTACACTTCTAGTCCGAAGACATTTTCCACCGTATCGGGAACTCACTTGGCACATACATGGAATTTGATAAATCCTATCTATCCACTGGCAAGATGGCATTCGCTAGGATTCTGGTGCATATGGATACCAGGGGAGGTTTACAGGAATATATCACCATTCAATGGAGAACATACACTCGGAAGCAGCCACTGGATTATGAAGGTATACCCTACAGATGTCGAAGATGCCACAAGGTTGGACACATATACAAGGATTGCCCCCTAATCAACAAGAGGGGCCATCAATCTACGGGAAAAGACCAGGATGCTCTTACTCTTCAGGAACAATCTCAATCAGCTATGGAAGTGGAAGAACAACCACACCAAATCCTAACAGATGCAGACAAGGCACACAAGAAAGAAGCAAGGAAGAAGCGTGGGAAAGCTCCACTCCGGCCTCCCTCCCCACCTCTGACAAGAGCTCGGGTGGCTATAGGGGATGCTTATTCCATGGGTACAATTAATTCTCCACTCTCTTTTTCTTATACTGCTTTTGTTTCTCCTATTTCGCCTACTTTTCCACCACAAGACTGGATTACAGACACTTCGGCTGCTCCCCTCAATGTTACTCATCCATTGTCTCATCCTCCCTGGTTCTTCCATCAGCCCCCTGTCATTCAGCACTGCCCCATAGCGCCCCCCTCTCCTGCTTACTCCTTCCCCTAGCCTTCCCTCTCCGAGACTCCCTCCTCCACATCCCCCGTCCATCCCTTCCCTTCGGAATCTCGTTACCCCCTTCGCTCAAGAATGCGCTCACAGGGCCTCGATATCATAGGTTTTGGGATAGACTCTACTCCCTCTCTTCCTAAATCTCGGGGTCATCCCTCCTCACTTTCCAAAGCCAAGCATCAGGCAGGGGAGGAAATTGCATCTGGCAAACAGAAAACCATTGACTGGGTTCTTAGAGCAGAGCAAACCCCTAACATCCCCCCTCCATGAAGTTGCTCTCCTTCAACTACCACGGGTTGGCTAGCCCGGATAAAAAACTAGCCCTAAAGTGTCTATTTGCTACAGAAGCTGTAGACATTATCTTCCTTCAAGAAACCCTTGGCCCTGCTAGCACCATCACTCCCCTACTCGAATCTTGGCTACCAGGCTGGTCTTTCCACTCCCTAGATGCCACGGGAAGATCTGGAGGGATAACCTTGGGCATTTGCAATCGAACCATCAAGACTCTGAGAGTTTGGGGAGGACATGGGTTTTTGGGAGCGGACATCTTCTCTCCCACTCTTGAGGCAGACTTCAGGATCATTAATGTATATGGTCCTTGTCAGGATAGAGCCGATTTTTGGAGAAAACTGCTTAATACAACACTCCTCCAGCAAGACAATATCATCATGGGGGGGACCTGAATTTCTCCTTGGGGTATGTGGAATCATGGGGCAATCAAGCTCAGGTGGATGTGTTGTCGGTATTCTTTGAAAATCTCCTAGAGGACCACAACTTAATTGATATTCCCTCAGCCAAATTGTAGCCCACTTGGAGGAACAATAGATCAGGGGAGGCAAGCTTGGCCAGACGACTTGATAGATTCCTCATGAAAGAACTTTTGGTCAACAGGGGATCCCGCATCAGACAATGGGTTGGCTCCGGAGGCCTATCTGATCATAGACCCATCTACCTAGAGTTGTAGGATGAAAATGACAAACCAAAGGCCCCATTCAAATTTAATTCCACATGGCTATGGGATGTGGACTACATAAAAATGGTGACTGAATTTTGGAAGGCTAACCCTCCCGGCTCAGCAGGGAACCTCATGAACGATTTCATGCATAATATGAAGGAGTTGAAGTCCCTCTCCAAGATCTGGGCTAAGAGGAAAAGGGAAGTGGAAGAGCATCTTCTCATAACAGCAGAGGAAGAAATCTACTCTATTGAGGAGGACACGGGAGGAATCATAGCCTCTCAGGAACAAAAGGATAAATACACTGCAACATTGCAGAAGAGGACTCAAATCCTAAAAGATAGAGAAGAGAGTTGGAGACTCCGCAGCCGAGCAATCTGGCTGAAGGAGGGGGACGACAACACTAAATTTTATCATAAACATGCCAACGGGAGGAAGGTGATTAACACAATTTGGGAGCTTAAAGATACACATGGAAAATCAGTACAATCTTTCTGAGAGCTGGCAGCACTGGCGTGTACACACTTCAAAGACATCTACAAGGCACCTCCTAATGCTACCCTGGCTGAAGTGATGCGAACTGCACAACTCTTTCCCAGTTTTGTTGACCAGGAGGCAGAATAGGAACTCTCACGTGAAGAGCTAGAAGCTACTTTGAAGTGGCTCAAGAAGGAAAAAAGCCCGGGGCCGGACGGCTGGACAGTGGAATTTTATATTGCCTTCTTCGAAGTCTTAGGGACAGACCTCCTGTGAATCATAGAGGAGAGCAGAAGGAGTGGAAGGATAATGGATGGTCTAAAATCCACTTTCATTGCACTTATACCCAAAGTTGACAAGCCCTCCTCCTTCGATGACTTCAAGCCTATATCCTTATGCAACTGCATATATAAAATTATCGCCAAGATAATTTCCAATCGGATAAAGCCTATCCTGTCCCTACACATCTCCCATGAACAATTTGCCTTTTTACAAAATAGGCAGATACATGAGGCGATTGGCACTACTCAAGAACTCCTTCACTCTGTATAGCTCAGGAAACTAAAAGGAATGATTATGAAGATAGACCTATCTAAAGCCTTCGATAGAGTCAACTAGCTATACCTCCAGATCCTATTAACTCATCTAGGATTTCTTTCACCTTCATCAAGTGGATCATGAGCTGTATCACCAATGTCCCTTACAGTGTTCTCATTAATGGATCGACATCTCCCTTTTTTCATGCAGAGTGAGGCCTCAGGCAGGGATGCCCTCTATCCCCCCTTCTTTTTCTTCTTATCATGGAGGGTCTAAGAAAAATTATAGGAGAAGACCACAGACAAGGGTGAATCAGGGGTATCAAAATCACTGACACCTGTATATTGACTCATTTTCTCTTTGTTGACGATGTTCTCATATTCCTCAATGGGGGCATCGGCGACCTCACTTCTCTTCACCAAGCTATTGGCACTTTTCAAAAAGCCACGGGTATGGTGCTGAACGAAACTAAATCCACTATAATAGCATCCAGATGCACCCAAAATGAACTACAATTCACCCTAAGGAGATTCCCCTTTACTACCCAACCTATAGAGGAAGGTTTGAGGTACCTTGGCTATCGCCTGAAGCCGTATGGATACAAAATAACTGACTGGATTTGGCTAATTACTAAGGTAGAAAAGCATTTGAACATATGGTACCATAAATATCTGTCAAGGGCAGGCAGATTAATCTTGATCAAAGCAGTATTAGAAGCAACGCCTGTATATTGGATGACTTTGGCCTAGATTCCCAGGGGTATACTAGACAGGCTACAAAACATTTGTTGTCATTTTCTATGGAAGGGGAAACAGACAGGGAGAATTTTTGCTTGGACAAGATGGGAATCTCTGGCACTGCCTAAATGATGGGGAGGATGGGGGATTAAGAGATTGGACACTTTCTCCAAAGCACTTGCAGCAAAGCTTGGTTGGCAGCTACTCAACAACTACAGTCTATGGACGAAGGTTGTTGTTTCTAAATATATTACCCCTTCAAACCCACTTGATTGGATTAGACATGCCCACCGACCCATTGGGAACATATCTATCATTTGGAAGGTAGTAACAAATGCTATGGACCTGATAAGAAATGGACTGACTTGGAGAATCTGATCTGGCTCCCTGGTGCACATAGGAGAAGACCCCTGGGTTGGCTGTGGCAATGCACACAGACTTCCTGAGGAGCTGAAAACACACCTTGCTAATCAAGGTATAACACACATTTGTCACATCGCTGATAATGGCCGATCCTCTCTGACACAGTAGGCTTGGAAATTAGGATTTGTTTTAAACATTCCCCCACCCTGGCAATAAGACTGGAGAGACTACATTACTGCATTAACAGAGGCCCATATCAAGACCACGGAAGGAGACGATGAGCTTATATGGGCTCTTGCCAAACATGGCTCTTATGCCCCCAAGATAGGATATTTGGTTCTGATGGATCCCTATAAAACGCCAGCTTCTGAGCCTTGGTGGAACCTCTTGTGGAAATTAAAAGAGGTTCTAAGAACCAAGTTGCTTCTGTGGTCTATACTGAACAACAAAGTCCCAATGGGAGAAAACCTGATGAAACGATCCTTCTCAGGGCCTTTTTGGTGCTACCTGTGCAAGAACATCAATGAAGATACAGATCACCTCTTTCTGGATTGCCCTATTTCTCAAGAGCTATGGAATTGTTTCCTCTCATCACTCTCCACCCACAGTCGGTGGCACGGTAACAACATAAAGGATGCATGGAATAATTGGTGGAAAGATACTACAGGCAAGGAAAGGAATATACCTCTGCTCATTTGCTGGGCATTATGGATAGCTAGGAATCAAATTATATTTCAGCAAAAGCCCCCCTTTTGGCCTTCCATACTGAACAAAACCTTAGCTGATTATCATTCGATTCCTGACGACACCTCTCAACAACAACACAGGAATATCGAGCCAGAAGTCATCAATACCTCCATTCCATGGGCTTATTTCGATGGATCGGCACAGGAAACGGGTTGTGGGGGGGGGGGGGGGGTGGCGGAGCTATATTACACTTATCAAGTTCTCACTCTTTCAAAATACAAATGGGTTTGGGCAGAGGAACAAATAACTACGCTAAGCTTATAACTGCAAAATATCTCATCCAATATGCTTTATATAAACAATGCACAAACCTTCAACTATATGGTGACTCAAAACTGGTTGTCAACTGGATCAACAAAAAACACATCTACAATGCATATTCATTGAAGCATATTCTGGATGAGACTCATAGACTTATTATGTCTTTTGACTCTTTCACTTGTCATCATATTTACAGGGAGCGGAACTCAGTTGTTGATCACTTATCCAAGGAAGCAACGCTCAGGGATGACGATACTTGGTTGATATGCGAGGAAAAGGATGGTGCTGCCTACCAACACTATCACATACCTTTCATAGACCTAGAATCTATTTGAAGCATCATGCAAGGGACTGATGTTTATGTTATTATTTTTTGCTTATATTGTAAATATTTATACAGAACTTATGTTATAGCACCATAACCTCTCTACGAAGAGGCTAGTAGCTCTCTATTTTTATTGTTTTCTAATTAGCTCGCTCCCTGCACAGAGGAATGCACAAAAGTTTTTATCTTTTTATTTGAACATGCAATGCCTCACTTAAGTAATGCTCTGCATATACAAAATGTAATTTTCTCTTATAATGAAAATTACGACTTTTTCCACGGGAAAAGAAAAATAAAAAATATTATATTATTATAATAATAAGAATATTAATCATAATAATATTAATTAATAATAATAATATCTAATAATAATATTATATTATCATTATATTATTACAATAATATAATAATTATTATATAATAATAATAATATAATTAATATTATTATAATATATTATTATAATAATAATATAATAGCTATTATATTAATAATAATAATAATTACTATTATATTATTTTTTAATAATAATAATAATAATATTAATTCATGATAACAACCATGATCCAATAACAATAATAATTAGAATTGTGATAACAATGATATTCTTATATTTTTATATATTTATGATTATTATATTAATATTATTATAATAATATAAACTCATAATAATATTAGTAATATTAATAAATAATAATAATAATAATTCAACCATGTTTATTTTAGTATTTTTAATATTTATCTTAGGGTTTGTATACATTGGGTTTATAATATTAGTCCCTTTTGTTTAATATTATTCCCTCGGGTTCATAATCCCTTGGGATTTTAGTATTAATCCTTTGGGTAATAATAATAATAATAATAATAATAATAATTATATATTATTATTATCATAATAATATAATAAATATATTATATTATTATAATAATATAATTATTATTATAATATAATATAATAATTAGTATTTTAGTACTATATTACATTATATTATAATAATAATATTATTATTATATTATTCTTACATGGATTAATACTGAAATCCCAAAGGATTATGAACCCGAGACAATAATATTAAACAAAAGGGACTAATATTATAAACCCAAGGAATTAGTGAGCCCAACGGATAAATATTAAAAACTTAAGGGATCAAGAAGTGCAAGGGATTGATATTACAAACACAAGAGATTAATAAAGTTGGCCATGATTGATATTATAAACCCAAGTTAATAAAAACTCAAAGGATTAATACTAAAACCCCAAGGGATTATAAACCCAAGGAAATAATATTAAACCCAAGGGACTAATATTATAAACCCAACATTGGTAAACCCTAATATGAATATTAGAAAGTCTCAAATAAACATGGTTCATTTTCATGGTGAGACAATCATTGTCACAATGTGACATTCAACCACGGTTGGCTATGATTGACAATGGTTGACCATGATCGATATTATAAACCTAAGGGAATAATAAACCCAAGGGATTGATATTATAAACTTAAAGGAATAATAAAACTAAGGGATTAACACTAAAACCCCAAGGGATTATGAACCTAAGGGAATAATATTAAACCATGGGACTAATATTATAAACCCAACATTTGTAAACCCAAATATAAATACTACAAACACTAAAATAAACATGGTTTATTTTGATGGTGAGACAATCCTTGTGAGAATGCGACATTCAAACATGGTTGGCCATGGTTTGCTATGATTGACAATGGTTGACCATGATTGATATTATAAACCTAAGGGAATAATAAACCCAAGGGATTGATATTATAAACCCAAATGAATAATAACCGAAAGGATTAATACTAAAACTCCAAGGGATTATGAACCGAAGGGAATAATATTAAACCCAAGGGACTAATATTATAAACCCAACATTCATAAACCCAAATATAAATATTACAAAGACTAAAATAAACATGATTTATTTTCATGGTGAGACAATCCTTGTCACAATGTGACATTCAACCATGGTTGACCATGATTGATATTATAAATCTAAGGGAATAATAAATCTAAGGGATTGATATTATAAACCCAAATGAATAATAAACCCAAGGGACTAATATTATAAACCAAACATTCGTAAACCCAAATATAAACACTACAAAGACCATAATAAACATGATTTATTTTCATGGTGAGACAATATTTGTCAAAATAGGACATTCAACCATGGGCCTAATATGGTAAACCCAAATATAAATATTACAAACACTAAAATAAACATGATTTATTTTCATTGTGAGACAATATTTGTCAAGATGCGACATTCAACCATGAGACTAATATTATAAGCCCAACATTGGTAAACCCAAATATAAATACTACAAACACTAAAATAAACATGATTTATTTTGATGGTGAGACAATCCTTGTCACAATGCGACATTCAACCATGGTTGACCATGGTTGACAATGGTTGACCATGATTAATATTATAAAATAATAAACCCAAGAGATTGATATTATAAACCCAAATGAATAATAAATCCAAGGGATTAATACTAAAACTTGATGATAGCTAAGACGCTTTTATGCAACAAAGCTGCATCTTTACAAAATTAACATGTGGACCTATGGGTTATGGCCCCATGTATATATCAGAAGATTTTTAATAGGTGGACTTCATAACAAAACCCGACCAATCAACCAATGAACCAATGAATGGTCTTGATGGTCGGAACTCAATGAGGGTTAAATCCCGTTGTATAAACCCTTATCGCGTCTGAATCAAATGTTAGCCTTCACGCACATTCGGAAGCGATATGCGTCCAATCACCCATCCAACGGACGGTCCGATCACTCAGAACTGTAAACTCTTTTTAATGAGTTCATCAGGTCCATTGGCCAAGATAACTTGCTTGCAAGTTTTCACGCGATCACGTAGATCTTCTTCCATCGGACGGTTGTCACGTCATCCGCTCGTCAACTAGGCCGGATGATCTCCACTATCGATGTGACCCCGCTCCATCCAATGGTTGTCGCGCGATCTCGTGCTCCAACTAGCACGACGATTAATATTCTGAAAGCACGCGAGAAAAGTTGTTTTCCAGTGCTACGTGTCAACCGCTAAGGTTAATCGCGTAGAATTCAGAAATACAGCTTCCCACCTGTTAGGTCCCTATAATACTAGTGATTACCCCATTACTATTGTAGTTATACCCCTTATTTATATTGTTGTGCCCCTATTACCCCCATATTGTTATTTCTGTGCCCCATAGAATCCCTCTATTGCTATTTTTGTGGCTTTATATTATTATTGTTAGGTCGGCTGGATTATATTGTGACTCCCTAGACTCCTATATATAGAAAGGAGGTTTTGTCATTTGTATCATCCAAGAATTGTTCATTTATGTAATGTAAAGGAGGTTGCCCCCTCGAAGAGGCTGAATTCTAAGGCGTGGATCTCTCTTTTCTATCTTTTTGTGAGCTGGTTTCATAACATTTGGTATCAGAGCTTTGGATTCTAGGGTTTCGCTGCTCCAAACATGTCATCGTGGAATTTTCGCTATAACTTTTTTTCTGTGACGTTTCAGAAGTCGCAAAAAAAACCCATTTGAGAAGAATTGGCGCTGAAGCTTGGGTCCGAATTTCAGAGCTTTGCTCACGATATTTTCGGAGATATGATCTGAGGAAGTTGGTCTTTTTGCAGACTCCTGAATTACATTCAAAACAGGTGACCTGGGGAAAATCGTCATAACTCTCTCTCTGAGGATCGGATTGAAATTTCGTAAAAAGGTACAGAAAGAGGACGGACGGTAGTTTCGTTTGTGTGTGTTTCAGATTCAAAGGTTGAAACAGTGACTCGTGGCACGTCGTACAAGTTCGCTCTACTGAACCAGTCTAAAAGCAAGTCACGGTGGGAGATTTCACATAACTCTTCCTGGGAGAATCCAATTTGGCTCAGACTTATAGCATTGGAAAGAGAACACAGAAGGCTACTACAGGTAGCAATTTCAGAATTGGAGGATCCAAAATTACAGAGATACATCAGATTCAATATCAGGCTTCTATAAAGTGAAAAAAGGTGTGTAGTTTTTTTTTAATTTTTGTGTAAGCTTGGTTTAACGAAATTCAAAGGGCATAGTAAAACTTTATTATCGGTAACTGATGCCCCGAGGAAAGAAAATGCACACACCTAGTAAGGAGCCTGAAAGCTCTAGCATGACTCATGAAGAAGAGGAAGAAATGCTACATGATATATCAAAATTACAAGAACAAGTGCAACAAATGTCACGCTCACAAAAGCTAACAGAAGCTAAGATAAGTGGCGTGGAATCTAAGGTAAATGGCGTGGAATCTAAGATAAAGGGAATGGAAGCTAAGATGGATGGCATGGAAGCTAAGATTGACGCTAAAATTGATGGCATGGACGCTAAAATTGATGGCATGGATGATAAGATGGATGAATTGAAGAAGTTGCTACAAGAAAGGGTCACTAATGGTGAAAAGGTAGTAAAGGAAACTCATGATGAGAATAAAAGAAATGTTAATCATGATTCCATAGACTCTAATGTTGGATCGAAGACTCACCATGTTCCAAAAATCGATGTGAGGAAGTTTGATGGCAAGGATCCCGCCACATGGATATTACAGATGGAGCAATTCTTCGATCTCAATAATGTGCAAAACACACAAAAGGTACGTATGGCAACTTTATATTTGGAACCAAATCAGTTTGTATGGTATCAATGGCTTTGTTCTCGTAAACAATTTATCACTTGGGCAATTTTTACGGAAGAATTGATAGCACATTATGAGGATACAAAAAGCAACACTTTTTTTAGCCAATTGATAAGTCTCAAACAAAAGGGTTCAATAATGGAGCACATTGATGAGTTCCAAAAATTGAACATAAGGGTAAAAGATATTCCAGAGGAGCATAGGATTGATGTGTTCATAGGGTTTTTAAAGGATAATATCCAACATGATGTGCGCCTTTGGGAACCTGATTCATTAGAGAAGGCATTCAGGTTAGCAAGAAAAATGGAAAGCAAAATTATGGCAACTAGGAAGCATACCGTTCACAACTATAAAGACGGAAGTGTTGTTGCCCATAGTCTTCCACAACCTACAAGGTTGACACCACAACAATTGGAAGAAAAAAGAGCAAAAGGGCTTTGTTACAATTGTGATAGCAAATACACAAAAGGTCATAAGTGTGCTGAGAAGAAATTATTCTACATAGATTGTGAAGAGGAAGAAGAAAAGGAGCAAGAAAGGTCAAAAGAAGAGGATATATTCCAGGAACAAAGCCTAGATGAAGAACAAATAAATCCGACCATATCTTGTAATGCATTGGCAGGAATTACCACTCCTCAAACCATCAAGATAGTAGGACAAATCAAGAAGAAAAAGGTAATAGTGTTGATTGATTCAGGAAGCACCCACAATTTTATTCATTGTAGGGTAGCAAAAGAATTGAATTGCTTCCTATATCCAGCACCAGAGTGTCAAGTGATGATTGCAAATGGAGGAACAATAAATTGTTCTGGAAAGTGCCATAATATCAAGCTATCCATGGGAGAATATGTATTGACTAGCCCAATGCTTTCCATTCCAATGGGAGGTGCGGATGTTGTACTAGGAGTCCAATGGCTACAATCCTTGGGTACAATAGCTTTTAATTTTCAAGAACTTTTCATGAAATTTTCTGTGGAAGGAAAGGAAGTTGAATTAAGGGGTATTGCAGGGAAACCAGGAAAGATAATCAGCTCTAATGGCATGACAAAGCTTCTAAAAAAGGAGCAAAGAGGTGTAATTGCACAATTATGTTCGCTAGATGTTTCCACATTGGAATCATCTATTTCTCCAGATCTCCAAAAAGTCCTGGACAATCATTCCAAGGTATTTGAGACTCCCAAAGGTCTCCCACCTATGCGTGATCATGATCATGCTATTCATCTGATTCCAGGAAGTGTTCCTCCAAACATCAGGCCTACAGATATCCCTATGTCCAAAAAAGTGAAATTGAACGTATGGTTGCATAAATGCTAGAGGCTGGTATAATTCAACCGAGTCAAAGTTCTTTCTCAGCTCCAGTAGTATTGGTGCACAAGAAGGATGGATCATGGCGCATGTGTCCGGATTATAGGGAGCTCAACAAGCTCACTATTAAAGATAAGTTCCCCATTCCTGTTATTGATGAATTACTGGATGAATTGCATGGATCAATTTACTTCACCAAGTTGGATCTTCGTTCGGGATATCATCAAATCAGAATGAAGGTTGAAGACATTCCGAAAATGGCATTTAGAACTCATGAGGGTCATTATGAATTTTTGGTCATGCCTTTTGGCCTTACCAATGCACCTTCAACATTTCAAGGTTTGATGAATTCAATTTTCAAACCATTCCTTAGAAAATTTGTGTTAGTATTTTTTGATGATATACTAATCTACAGCAAGTCTTGGAAGGATCATGTTGAACATGTTGACAGGGTGCTACAACTATTGGAGGAGAAACAATTATATGCAAAAAGATCCAAATGTTTCTTTGGAGTCCAGGAGGTGGAATATTTGGGTCATATTGTATCTCATGAAGGAGTTAAGGTAGACCCTAGCAAAATTAAAGCCATTAAGGAATGGAAAATCCCCACATCCATAAAGCATCTGCGAGGATTTCTTGGGTTGACAGGGTATTATCGCAAGTTTGTTAAGAATTATGGGAGAATAGCAGCACCTCTAACAACATTATTGAAGAAAGATTCATTTTCATGGACTCCGGAAGCAACAAAGGCCTTTGAACATCTTAAAGAGGCAATGTGCCAAGCACCGGTCTTAGCTACACCGGACTTCACAAAAACCTTTATTGTGGAATGTGATGCTTCAGGAAATGGAATTGGTGCTGTTTTAATGCAAGATGAAAGACCCATTGCTTTTGAAAGTCGTCCAATCAAGGGAAAGTTTTTAAGCAAAGCTATTCATGAGAAGGAAATGTTGGCAATACTCCATGCACTTAAGAAATGGCGACCCTACCTAATGGGAAGACACTTCAAGGTAAAAACGGATCATGATAGCCTTAAATACTTTTTAGAACAAAGGTTATCCTCTGAAGAGCAACAAAAGTGGGTCACAAAGATGTTGGGTTATGACTTTGAAATCATCTACAAAAAAGGGAAGCAAAATGTTGTGGCAGATGCACTCTCAAGAAAGGATGAGGATGTGGAAGCATTGTTGTGGGCCATTTCTATTATCCAACCAGATTGGATAAACGAAGCAAGGGAGGAATGGAAGAATGACGAAGAAGTGTGGGCACTTATTCGAAAGTTACAACAAGATTCCAGTACTTCTGATACATTTAGCTGGAAAAATGATTCGTTATGGTACAAAGATCGCTTATACCTCTGTAAGGATTCCCAGCTAAAACAAAAGATTCTTATGGAATTGCACACTTCTCCCTTAGGAGGGCACTCAGGAATTTTAAAAACTTACCACAGGGTTAAGAAGGAATTTTTTTGGGATGGCCTTAAATCAGATATTCAAAAGTTTGTGGCGGAATGTTTGGTTTGCCAGCAAAATAAAGTTGAAACAATTAAGACACCGGGTCTATTACAACCTTTATCCATTCCAAGCCAACGTTGGGAGGAGGTTTCAATGGATTTTATCACAGGTTTACCCAGGTCTGAGGGAAAGAGTGTCATCATGGTGGTAGTTGACAGACTTACCAAGTATGCACACTTTTGTGCATTATCACATCCATTTAAAGCCAGTACAGTTTCTACTACATTTATGGAAACAGTTCAAAAGCTACATGGAAACCCAAAGATTATTGTAAGTGACAGAGATCCCATTTTCACTGGAAATTTTTGGATAGAATTATTTTCTTGTCTTGGTACTCAGTTAGCTCATAGCTCATCTTATCATCCTCAATCTGATGGGCAAACTGAGATAGTAAACAAATGTTTGGAAGGATATCTTCGTTGCTTTGTATCTGATAAGCAGACACAATGGGTCAAATGGTTGCCTCTGGCTGAATGGTGGTATAACACTTCCTTCCATACAGCAACAAAAATGACCCCATTTATGGCACTTTATGGGTATCAACCACCATCCATCACATCATATTTAAGAGAAAATTCTAAGGTTCAGGCAGTGGAACATCACATCGAACATCAACAACAAGTCCTCCAACTCTTAAAGGATAACCTAGTGTTGGCACAAAATAGAATGAAACAACAGGCAGATCAACATCGCAGTGAAAGAAGTTTTGATGTAGGTGATTGGGTATTCCTACGACTACAACCATATAAGCAAATGTCCCTAAAGCAAGCTAAGAAGGATAATAAATTATCACCAAAGTATTATGGTCCGTACAAGGTGTTGCAAAAGATTGGTACTATGGCATACAAATTGGAGCTTCCTGCAACTTCTCGATTGCACCCTATTTTCCATGTTTCATGTTTAAAGAAGGTTATAGGTGACAAGCTCCCAATTCAAACAATATTGCCAGAACTTGACGAGGAAGGAAAAATTATATTGGAACCGGAAGCAGTCACAGAAACAAGAACTCGACAGCTACGAAATCGATCAATTTCAGAGTATCTTATCAAGTGGAAGAACTTATCCACTGAAGATTCCACATGGGAGGATGAGAATTTTATGCAGAAGTATTCAGAACTACTCAAGCGTTGAGGACAACACTTTTTTGAAGGAGAGGGGCATGTTGGGTCCCTATAATACTAGTGATTACCCCATTACTATTGTAGTTATACCCCTTATTTATATTGTTGTGCCCCTATTACCCCCATATTGTTATTTCTGTGCCCCATAGAATCCCTCTATTGTTATTTTTGTGGCTTTATATTATTATTGTTAGGTCGGCTGGATTATATTGTGACTCCCTAGACTCCTATATATAGAAAGGAGGTTTTGTCATTTGTATCATCCAAGAATTGTTCATTTATGTAATGTAAAGGAGGTTGCCCCCTCGAAGAGGCTGAATTCTAAGGCGTGGATCTCTCTTTTCTATCTTTTTGTGAGCTGGTTTCATAACACCACCTTTAGGCTGCGTGAGAAATTGCTTACCACTAGCCAAATATACCCACGTGCTTAAATCAAAACCTAAAGGAACTCGACTTAATAAAGGGTTAGCACTTAATATCCGTCGATTTGGCTGATCTCACGTTTTTCACTGTATCGACTCCAGTTTCGATTGAAACCCCCCACCTTTGATCTATCCTCAATCCAACGGATCTCTTCGCTTATTGATGGAATCCACGTTACATCACACATTTTACTCTTCCATACACTGTTTAAGGTGAAGTTCATAGGAACTTCGTCCTTTACGCACATACACGCATATCTATTAACTTCATAGTAAAGAACGTATATATAAAGACACATACACACAAAACTAAAATAACACACAGATGTGTATTGCAATTATATACAGAACTCGATTACAAGCTAAGGCCTCACGGCCCGAACCACAAATTTCCCTGTGAATACATTGTGTACTCCCCTCTTTATTTCACACAAAACAAACTCTCTTATATAAGAAATTACAAAGGGAGGGATCATTTACGATCCATGAGTTTCTCCCACAATCGCTCAATCAAATCCCCTAAATCTCTCTATGGCAGATAGTTACATTAAATCAAGCCTTATCAATTCCATTAATTTGGCTTTGTTTGAACAAAATTTTTCCTGGTTACAATGGTTGTCCACATTTTCCCTTTCACAACTTTGAATTTCGATTTTAATGAAGTGTGCTCGGATGCTCTTGCATCAAAACCCCAAGGGATTATGAACCCAAGGGAATAATATTAAACCCAAGGGACTGATATTATAAACCCAACATTCGTAAACCCAAATATAAATATTACAAAGACTAAAATAAACATGATTTATTTTCATGGCGAGACAATCCTTGTCACAATGTGACATTCAACCATGGTTGGCTATGATTGACAATGGTTGACCATGATCGATATTATAAACCTAAGGGAATAATAAACCCAAGGGATTGATATTATAAGCCCAAATGAATAATAAACCCAAGGGATTAATACTAAAACCCCAAGGGATTATGAACCCAAGGGAATAATATTAAACCCAAGGGACTAATATTATAAAACTAACATTCATAAACCCAAATATAAATATTACAAAGACTAAAATAAACATGAATTATTTTCAGGGTGAGACAATCCTTGTCACAATGTGACATTCAACCATGGTTGACCATGATTTATATTATAAGCCTAAGGGAATAATAAACCCAAGGGATTGATATTATAAACCCAAATGAATAATAAACCTAAGGGATTAATACTAAAACCCCAAGGGATTATGAATCCAAGGGAATAATATTAAACCTAAGGGAATAATATTATAAACCCAACATTCGTGAAACCAAATATAAATATTACAAAGACTAAAATAAACATGATTTATTTTCATGGTGACACAATCCTTGTCACAATGTGAAATTCAACCATGGTTGACCATGATTGACAATGGTTGACCATGATCGATATTATAAACCTAAGGGAATAATAAACCCAAGGGATTAATATGAGAAACCCAAATGAATAATAAAATGAAGGGATTAATACTAAAACCCCAAGTGATTATGAACCCAAGGGAATAATGTTAAACCCAAGGGACTAATATTATAAACCCAATGTATATAAACCATAAGTTAAATATTATAAACACGAAAATAAACATGATCGACCATCTTTGATTTTCATATTAACACAATCCTTATCACAATTCCATGTTGGACCATGGTCAACATCATAATAAACCATGTTTGACTTGGGAATAATAAACCCAAGCGATTGAAATTATAAACACAAAGGAACAATAAACCTAAGGGATTAATACTAAAACCCCAAGGGATTATGAATGTAAGGAAATATTATTAAACAAAAGAGACTAATAATATAAACCCAAGGGATTAACACTAAAACCCGAAGGGATTATGAACCCAACGGAATAGTATTAAACCCAAGGGAATAATATTATAAACCCAACATTCGTAAACCCAAATATAAATATTACAAAGACTAATATAAACATTATTTATTTTCATGGTGAGACAATCCTTGTCACAATGTGACATTCAATCATGGTTGACCATGTTTGGCTATGATTGACAATGGTTGACCATGATCGATATTATAAACCTAAAGGAATAATAAACCCAAGGGATTGATATTATAAACCCAAAGGAATAATAAAACTAAGGGATTAATACAAAAAACCCAAGAGGTTATGAACCCAAGGGAATAATATTAAACCCATGGGACTAATATTATAAACCCAACATTGGTAAACCCAAATATAAATACTACAAACACTAAAATAAACATGGTTTATTTTGATGGTGAGACAATCCTTATCACAATGCGACATTCAAACATGGTTGACCATGGTTGGCTATGATTGAAAATGGTTGACCATGATTGATATTATAAACCTAAGGGAATAATAAACCCAAGGGATTGATATTATAAACTCAAATGAATAATAAACCCAAGGGATTAATACTAAAACCCCAAGGGATTATGAACCCAAGGGAATAATATTAAACCCAAGGGACTAATATTATAAACCCAACATTCGTAAACCCAAATATAAATATTACAAAGACTAAAATAAACATGATTTATTTTCATGGCAAGACAATCTTTGTCACAACGTGACATTCAACCATGGTTGACCATGATATATATTATAAACCTAAGGGAATAATAAACCCAAGGGATTGATATTATAAACCCAAATGAATAATAAACACAAGGGATTAATACTAAAACCCCAAGGGATAATGAACCCAAGGGAATAATATTAATCCCAAGGGACTAAAATTATAAACCCAACATTCATAAACCCTAATATAAATATTACAAAGACTAAAATAAACATGATTTATTTTCATGGTGAGACAATCCTTGTCATAATGTGAAATTCAACCATGGTTGGCTATGATTGACAATGGTTGACCATGATCGATATTACAAACCTAAGGGAACAATAAACCCAAGCAATTAATATGAGAAACCCAAAGGAATAATAAAACGAAGGGATTAATACTAAAAACAAAGAAACCCAAAGGATTAGTATTAATCCTTTGGGTTTATTATTGAAGAACGAAGTAACCCAAGCATTTGATATTATAAACCTAAAGAATTAATAAACCCAAGGGAAAAATATTAGAAACCCAAGGGATTAAAAATGGAAAGGGATCAATATTAAAAAAAAAGGGATTAATAAAACATAGGAATTAATATTTTAAACCTAATGGATTGATCAACCATGTGACTATGAATATTATAAAACTAAGGGATCAATAAACCCTAGGGATTGTTAATACTATGAAAGCAACAAGTTAATAAATTGAAGGGATAAGCATTGTAAATGTAAGGGATTAATATTAAACCTTAGGACTATTATGTAAACCTTAATATTGGGGGTTAATAAACCAAAGGGAATGAATGATAAACCAAAGGAATTCTTAATATTACAAACTTAAAGAACAAATAAACCTAATCATTTATTATTATAAACCCAAGGAAATAGTAAACTGAACTTAAGCCCTAAATCCACGGGATCAATATTATAAACATAAATAATGCTATAACACAAAACAATAATAAAAAACATAAACCAAAACCAATATAAGAACCACATTGCAAACCATAAAGCATTAAAACATGATAAATCATCATCACATTAATAATAACACATTTATATAACTACATTATAAATAATAAATAAATTTTAAGCCATGAATACATTGATATCAATACATGAATGTATTAATAGTATAAATCTCAAGAATATTGATATAAACACCTAGAACATGAAAGCCCAACAATAATATTATAAATGTAAACAATATTTTCATTTATGAAAGACATGAACAAAGTGAAGGGATCCACACAAAAGACCACAACAATCACAAATGCAAGAGAAAAAAATAAAATAGTAACACTGCCATTGGAGCAAAGGAACATAAATGCAAAAAACACATCTAAATTGCACACATTGGATTTAAAGAAGAACAACATAATAGGACATTTTAAGACGAGAGATATACAATTTTGTACATAAAAGCAACAACGAGAAAAAAAAAATCAATTTCACCAACATTGCAACCATAGAAAGAACATTGAGTCTTAACATATGTTTTTTGTTTTCTTTATATCAAATAATTCCACGACAAAATTAGACTTGAAACACTCCATCAAAAGTCATCTATGGAGCGGCCTCTTCCAAAACACAACTAGACCGATGACAAAAGCAACACCAATTCAAATCAACAGGATAATGATCACGATACTTAATGCTTTCCAACCAATTCCTTCTTGTTCTCCTCCCAAACTCCCTCTGGTGCACATGTAACAAGTATTTTACATGTGTTTTTGTTTGATCTAGCTCACGAATATGATCATCAATAAAAGCAGGATGGAACCCATGTTTTCTATCAAACTTGTTTCGAAGATAGGAAAGAAAACTTATAGCTCCAACAATATTGCGTACTGTTCTAGAATAATAGATGACATCATTATTGTCCATATCTACATTTGAAAGACAAAAAAACAAAAGAAAAATCAATAAAGACATGCACAAATAAGTAAGCATACACACATTGTTGGGCGCGGGATACCCCAAGGGCAGTTTTGGGGCTTAAGCCCATATTTTGGTCCAATTTTGTAATCCAAATGTAAAGACTCCGCATTTTGTGGTCACGAAGCGCGTAGTTGTTAAAGAGTCATAGGGTTGTCCGCCCTTATTTTGGAAATGTAATTTCGTCTATAGAAGATCTACCCATGGTTCGCGGACCATGGCTTGTATAAATAGAGCTAATTTCTAAGTAGTTAGAAAAAAGTAATTAAGATCAAACATGTATGAGAGATAGCTCTGAAGTGGAAGTCTAAGTTTTGGGTCGTAGCGTAGGTAGAGGCTCTGCAGCTGAGTGCGTAGAGGCCTAGAAGTCCGCAGCTGAGTGCGCGGAACCCTGCAATTGAGTGCATAGGGCGGGCCAAGTCTGTAATTGTTCAGATTTATCAATAAAGAGAAGTATTCTACAATTTATGCGTTTTCATTTCATGTTTATGCATCTGTTATATTGGGTATGAATTTTACTTATAATGCTTATATGATGCGTGAATGTATGTAAATATATTGGTTAAGTGAACGCAAGTAAGAACATCTGTTTATGCGAATCTAACTAAGATTTGTTAATAAGATAAGTAAGACACTTAGCCTGGTTTGGGAAATATCACAGTTCGCTGCCCTAGTAGTGCAAAAGTATATCAGCCCCTGGTTATAGCTGTGTGAAAGCCGTTTGTATCCTTACGGGAAGGTACTGAAGGGTGGAACAGAGGGCTAAGCAACCTGCGCGTAGGAAGGTATAGCTGAAATAAACCGACACCACAACCATCTCAAGGGTTCAAAAACTTGGTTTTAACATTCCCACATACTACTTTAGGTGAGACTTTAGTCCACGCTCCACAGGCTGATGTCGAAAGGGCCAGTAGTGTAGGGATTTGTTTGGCTAACTAATGCTAAACTTGGGTCAGGCCCCCACAAGCCAAAAAATGGTTCCATTGTCGGGACCAGACTCTGTATAGAGATGTGTGATGTCGTGTCACTCGAATCCAACTAAGAAAGAAATCGAAAGCTGGTTGGACAAAAGAATTCACGAGTTCACGGAAGAAGAAAACAGAAACCTGTGACTGTCAAAAGAACAGTGGTTGGACCGATACTTGTATACGGAGATCCACGAAATATTTTTTATGTCCTTCCCTACTGAGTTATACAAGTGGATCATGAAGCTAGCAGATAGCTAAGGAAGCTGGAAAATTAACATCCTATTGTGTGGACCCCAGAGCTAGTGTGAAGGTTGGAAGCATCAGAGGATAAGATCACACGCACCGTCGATCATTGGATCAATCACATTATAGGAGGATTTGTTACTGAGTTCGCGGTCGACACCTCTGTCAGCTATAGCGAGGTAGAGCAACGCTTTTTCAAGGGACCGAGAGGTAAGTACGTAAAATCTTTGAATACTTGGATTAAAATGCTATTGTGCGAAAAATGGGTTATGCAACTACCTTGACGTTTGGAACTACGCGAAGCGGAAAAAGTTACAGAAACAAAGGAAATAAGGGTTCAGAGTATAGCCCTTTGATTTCACCATCGTGAAGGGACGAAGAAGGGATAGCGAAGGTCTCTCCGCAAAGTGCTATTCAGTTGATAAGACAAGGATTGCTGCGAATACCACCTTCGCCCACACCACCTCCATCTTCACCACCATCGCCTCCAACTTCACCCATACCACCTCCACCACCACCGTGATTCAGTATGGCAAACACAGTGAAGTTGTCTTTGTTCAAAGGCTTGGGAAATGAGGACTCAAACCAATTCTGGTTCATTGTGAGGGCTGTATGGGAAGCTCAAGGTGTTACAAATGACCATATAAAGAAGGAAACATTGGTTAGTGCTCTACAAGATCGCGCGCTAACCTGGTATATTAAGTACTCCAGTGATAACCCAAATGCTAGAGTAGTAGACATCCAAGCAACACTGAATAGGGAATTTAGCAGGCCTAAATTTGAAGCACAGTCGATTGTGGGATTCAAAGAGATCACGATGCTACCAGGTGAGATGCCTTGGGAACTAGATCAGAGGTTGAAATGTACGATCTGTGAAGCCAACATGAATTTGACAAATGGACAGCATCGTGAGTGGTTTGTGGCTTCGCTACTACCACACTTAAGAAGTGTGCTGTCATAACAGAAGATAACAACTCAGGCAGAGGCCTTGGAGATTTCCATGAGACTACATGAGACCCTGATGCAAGATCCTAATCTAGGAGTTCAACAGATCCATGCATAACTAAAGAATCTGTGCCTTGAGATGCAAAGCTTGAAGCAGGATAGGACGGTTTGGCTAGAGGTACGCGAAGAGGTATGGTGTGTGAAATGCAAGAGTCAGGGTCATGAAAAAGACCACTGCCCGGTCTTTACAAATTACCTTGCAGGAGGAGGACCGATGCCTTTAAGGCCGGAAGCTCAAGCAGGACCTAGTGCGGTGCCTTCTTTGTGGTGTGCTATCTGTCAAATAGCTAGAAAACATGCCATGGACAACTATCACTTGTTACAAAAGTATATACAAACTCCGCAATAGTTGTTCTACAACTTTTGTAGATTGGTGGGACATGATGAGCGTACTTGCAGGAGCTATGAATTGATGATGGATAGAATGCCCACCTACAGAGTTCAGGCTAAAATGCGACCCCTTGACCAGAATGCAGGGATGGCGCGGATAGGATTTCAGGGGTGCGAACGAGGCCGAGGTGGAGGAGGACCTGGTAGAGGTCACGGATAGTTGATTTGCTACAATTGTGGAGGGCCAAGACACTATGCCCGCGATTGCACTAATCTAATGTGCCCGTCGTGCAAGTATTGCACACTATTTGATCATGAAGTAGAAGATTGTCCTATGTTGATAGCCAGGATACGTGACAAAGGAGCGCTACCACCTCCCCTGACTCAAAACCTACAGATGATGAGGTTTGAGTCGCGTGAGGAAGATCCAAACGTAAATATAGTGCTCTGAAGTGGAATCGCGACAGGAGATGACAAGGGGAAATAGCCGGAAGACAACACATGGGTTCGCAAAGCCCCAGCGAAAGAGGTCGAGTTTGATTTGGAGCACACCTGTGAAGCATTCATGGAAGCTAAGAAGAGCTTCGCCGAGGCCTCCACTTCAGGAAGCAAGGATAAACCAGAGCCGGAGATGGACCCCTCTATGCTCACTACTTTCCTGGAAACCTGTATGAAGTTACTGCGCGACAGTAAGGCTGTGAAAGGGTTATAGGAACTTATCAATAGATGTGTTGGGACTGTGCTAGGTGAACCATGCGTAGTCCAGAATATCGGAAAGCATAAGACAAGGATGGGGTGTGAAATGAGACTCATTGTGCGGATCAGAGAACACGAAACGGATCAAGTCATTCTGGATTTGGGATCAGATGCGAATGTACTATCAAAGCAGATTTGGGAGTGAATGGGGCAACCTACACTGCAATGGTCTCCAATTTATCTATGGGTGGCGAATCAACAGAAAATCATACCCATGGGGTGACTGCAAGGAGTGACCGTAGATATTGACGGAGCAAGCGCACTGGCAGATTTTCAAGTAATAGAGATTGTGGATGATAGAAATCCATACCTTGTGCTCCTGGGAATTGATTGGGCTAATGATATGAATGAGGTAATCAATCTGAGGAAGTGGAAGATGATCTTTGAGAAGAAATCACTGCGCGTAATAATACCCCTGGATCTTGCGAAGGGATCGTGCTATATGGAACTAGTTCGCGACTATGAAAGTGATGATGATCTGGAATGAATCTATAAGATAACAACGCGAGACCAAGACTAGGTGAATCCCATTGCAGATGGAAGGATTACATGGGAGTGCGAGAGTTCCTGCACTTCGGATTCCGATGAAGAAATAGAACGCTGGAAGAATCAGTTACATGAGGTAACTACGCTAAATTGCAATATGATGACCCAGTCGTTGCGCTATGTGTCATCAGAGGAAAGGAATCTACCTACTTATGATGGTCTAACTAAGGTAGATACCTTTTTGGATTTATTTGAAAGGGAGGTACCAGAAAAGCAACGCTTCTAGGCCTTGGACTGGGTACTATGTGCTACACCTGCAAGATGGTGGGGTATGCACAAGGGAAGCTTTGACAATTGGCGCGAATGTAGGAGGATGATGCGAGCATGGTTTGGGAAGCCTAATATGTGACTAACAAACAAGTACAATGGGCAGAATGATCTGCACGTGCAGTTGGCCAAAGGAGAGAAGAACTATTCTACCACTGAGTGCGAAGGGCTAGCTATGGTATATGTGCTCTGGAAGTACCTACACTACTTGCTAGGAGGCCACTTTAAGATGTATATGGACCACTCCATGCTCAAGTATCTGGTCAATAAGCCTGTGTTGGGGGGAAAATTTGCAGATGGCTTTTATTGTTCCAAGAATACGATTTTGAAGTTATTGTAAAGTTTGGACGATTGAATGTGGGACCTGACAACCTATCGCACATCGAGACAGGGGAGGAACCTGCTAGTTTGGAGGAAGGATTACCTAACGTGTAGCTCTTTTCTGTGCGTGTCATGGATGGACATTTCGAGGATATAATACACTCTCTAACAACTAGAACTGTGCTGGAAGGATACTTTGTCCAGCAAAAGAAGGAATTAGTGGTGCGCGCGACAGACTTCTCTATCATTTCTGGGCTTCTATACAAGATGGGGAATGATGAAATACTGTGAAGTTATGTACCTGAGTTTGAATGAAGCCACCGGAGGAAATTATGCAGGAAGAGAAATCACATAGAAGATTCTACGTGCTAGGTTGTTTTGGCCAGCCCTTCATTAAGATTCAAAAGCATAATGCAAGGCATGTGATGTATGTCAGTAGACATGAAGACCATCGTGGAGGGATGAAATTACTTTGAATCCACAAGTAACGTTGCAACACTTCAAAAAGCGGGCAATAGATTTTGTAGGACCTATTCATCCGCAAGGAAAGACAGGCGCAAGGTATATTATCACTGCGATAGAGTACTTGACTCGTTGGGTAGAAGCGTAGCTGGTGAAGGATTGCACGGGTGTAGCTAACACAAAGTTTCTATTTGAGCATGTACTGATGTGATTTGGATGTCCAAAGATCTTGATGAGTGATTGTGGTACACACTTTTTGAATGAGACGATCAACGCACTGATGGAGGAATTTCAAGTGTATCACCAAAAGAGCACACCTTATCACCCATGGGCTAATGAGACAGTGGAGGCGTTCAACAAAGTGCTTGAAAACGCACTGACCAAGGTATGCAATGCTTAGCGAAGTGATTGGGACCTATGCATACCTATAATATTATGGGCTTATTGGACAACATGCAAGAGGTTAACGGGATAGACACCATTTAGGCTGGTATACGGGGTTGAAGTAGTGATGCCTATGGAATACATCATACCTAGTCTACGCATAGCAGCACTCACAGGTATGATAGATCGTGGAGCCCTGGAAGAGAGGCTCACACAGTTGGATGAGCTAGAAGAAGAGATATTTTTGGCTGGATTTCATCAACAGGTCCAAAAGAAATGTGAAAAAGCGTGGCATGACCGTCATATTAAGTTGTGCACCTTTAAGGTGAATGACTTGGTGCTGTTGTATGACAGTAAGTTTGATAAATTTCCAGGGAAATTCAGAATGCATTGGCTGGGGCCATATGTTATTAAGGAGATTACCGATGGTGGCGCGATCTAGTTGGTTAAGTTGAATGGAGATCCCTTCCCAGGAAAAGTGAATGGCAGTCATTTGAAGCCATACATAGGTGGCCCGACCATCTGACTAGCCGATAGAAGCATAGTATTAGCGCTCTAGGTAGCTGAAAGGAGGTGCAGGACTATAAACTACATTGCTTGAGTTGGGATTTGCACGATGTTAGGACTGCGCGAGGTAGCGAAGTACACTTCATTGTGGGTGACCAAGGACACGCAACGAATAAAAGAAAGAAAGATATTTTGGGTCTTAATGGAAATGAATATCCAGATGGGGATTAATCGCAAGCCGCGGTTGTCGCCCACAGTATATGCCAGTTTGTAGAGCTTTGTAGAGTTCAAAGCTGATTTCCACCATGTTTTGATCAGGGCGTGGAAGGTCCCTATGAAGACATGGGATAACCTACCATACTTGGTGACTGATGATGTAACTTTCGCAGTCCTTGAGTCTTGGCCACCGGAGTGGCACGCTCGAGCTAGCTTCGCGGTGGAAATAGACAAGTATGTTGTGTAGCACAAGAAGGAAGAGACAAAGCTTCGAATGGCGTAGCTAATGGAGAAGCACAGAAAGGAGGAAGCAGAGGCTAACGCCTAGGAAGCGCACAACGTTGCGAAATTGGCAAAACAACAGAAAACAAGAGGAGAAGAGTGCGAAGGACAGAAGTCACCTTCACCCAAAACTGAGGTAGAAACAGAGACAAAACAAGGTGGTGTAGACCCTTAGACGACATCCACCCAAATCAAGCATCTATGACCACGAGAGAAGGAAGTGCCACGAAAGAAAACAAAGGCATCAAAGACATATTTCGGCCCAATCACCCTCACTGAGGGGGGTTTACATGATATCGGAGAAACGGTGAGGGATGTCACCGCGGAGGCCCTCCAATAGTTCGAAGAACAACAATAGTTGGTATTGGGGGCTTTCCGAATAGAGTTGCAAGAGTTGCAGGTACACACTCCACAGTCTAGCACAGTGTCCACCAGCCTCGCAATCAGCACTTCAGCTACTGAGGAGATGTTGCGCACAAGGGTGACCAACATGATAGTGCTACCAGATGGGGCACTTACTACAGAGAAGGAGGCTGATAGGCCCATGGTTAGCAGTTTGAAAGGGGTAGGATTGAACATGGCTGTGCTCCCTTGGGAGACGCTCTACCTCTTGCAGGATGGATTCATCGCAGAACTTAGGGCCTGGGAGAGTCACGCTCTACAGGTGATGAGCGAGCAACGCATCAACATCGAGTAGTTGGGCCTGTAGTGCAACGAGGCAGTGGAGTAGAACAAGCAAATAATGCAGGTAGTGGAGGAAGCCTGCCAGATGGTCCCGAAGTTGGACATTCAGGTAGAAGAACCGGTGGAGGCGCGCATCTGCAAGTTAGCCACAGGGGTGCGCAATGCTCGAGCAGAGATGGCCAGGGTTCAGCTAGAGTTGAACTTGCAGATTACAGAATTGCAGTTGAAGGTGCAACCTTCAACTCCACTGGAAGTCCAAGAAAAATGTACCATCGTTGTTACAACAACAATAGCGGCAGTTGACAGTGTAGTCGCAGACTACATGCAGCTTTTCGAACAGTCATTCGAGGTCCTAACCACCCTACAGGAGGACCCAAATATAGAGCACCTAGAGATAGAGGCGCATGAGCTACAACAGAGGTATGATGAGGTAAAAGGGACTGCATAGATGGTTTCCCTTACATAGAGGCTCGTACAGATGCAGGAGGCAAAGGTGCTCAAGGAATTGGTGGATGCCGCTCAACATAAAGAAGTAGTCTTAAAAGTGCGCCTATAGCCATGGATAGATGAGGCTTACGCAATCACAACCTCCATTGAAGAAAAGCTCGCGAAACTATAGGCAGTTCAACATAAGATTTGGGGCAACAGTTCAGCAGCAATCACCGAGCAGGGGGTGGAAGAAGTCCAGCAGGCGACTGCTCAGTGCGATGCCGAAGTTGTGGTGATCCAAATAGAGCTGGGAGGTCTTCGCGCTAAGATCTCCACAACTACAGAGTCACTTGAGGGTGAGTCACACTGTTTGTGTTGGGGGCCTGTTGGGCACGGGATCCCCCAAGGGCAGTTTTAGGGCTTAAAGCCCATATTTTGGTCCAATTTTGTAATCCAAATGTAAGGACTCCGCATTTTGTGGTCGTGGTGCCCGTAGTTGTTAAAGAGTCATAGGGTTGTCTGCCCTTATTTTGGAAATGTAATTTTGGTTGTAGAAGATCTACCCATGGTTTGTAGATCATGGATTGTATAAATAGAGCTAAGTTCTAAGTAGTTAGAAAAAAGTAATTAAGATCGAACATGTATGAGAGATAGCTATGAAGTGGAAGTCTAAGTTTTGGGTTATAGTGTAGGTAGAGACTCTATAGCTGAGTGCGCAGAGGCCTAAGAGTCCACAGCTGAGTGCGCAGGGTGGGTCAAGTCTGTAATTGTTCAGAATTATCAGTAAAGAGAAGTATTCTACAATTTTCACGTCATAATTTCCTGTTTATGCATCTATTATATTGTGTATGAATTTTACTTATAATGCTTATATGATGCGCGAATGTATGTAAATATATTGGTTAAGTGAACGCAAGTAAGAATATCCATTTACGTGAAGCTAGCTAAGATATGTTAATAAGATAAGTAATACACTTAGCTTGGTTTGGGAAATATCACAGTTCGCTACCCTAGCAATGCGAAAGTATATCAGCCCCTGGTTAGGGCTGCGTGAAAGCCGACTGTATCCTTGCGCGAAGGTACTGAAGGGTGGAATAGAGCGCTAAGCAACCTGCACGTAGGTAGGTATAATTGAAATAAATTGACATCACAACCATCTCAAGGGTGCAGAAACTTGGTTCTGGCATCCTCCCATACTACTTCGGGTGAGACTTAAGTCCATGCTCCATGGGCTAATGCCGAAAGGGTCAGTAGTGTAGGGATTTTTTTGGCTAACTAATGTTGAACCCGAGTCAAGCCCCCACAAGCCAACACACACACACACACACACACATATATATGTATATACATAAAACATAACACCCCATTTGTATTTATGTTAAAAAACTTAATGTTATAATGTTACATGAAAAAAAACAATCTAGTGTCACATGAGCCAAATCATATAAAAACTTCTACAAATATAAGCCTCATTTCACAATACAATAGAAAAAAATGTGGAAATAGAATATAACTGTGGCCAATATTCAAAAAATGAATATTGTCCATGGTGATGGCCAATATTCAAAACCTCCATTTTTTCATTCCATGATGTAATATGAATCCACAATACTAATATTGATATGAACTAGTTATAAAAATGATTTTGAGTGATTGGTTCATATAACTCATTGTTTATGTCTGAATGGTCAGTTAAAAAGAAAAGAAAAATAGGCACTTAAAAAAAGAAGTAAATTGAACAACATGAAAAACGATGTAAACTACGTTCTCAAATATTACTATGAATATGATGAATTTATTAATCTCATATATTGAATTTATTAATCTCATAAATATATGAAAATGATTATTATATTAAAAGTAAATCAAGAGGACAATAAAAGAAATTCAAAAAACATACTATAAAGAAGGTCACAATGTTATTAGTTGTATGTCATAGTGATATGGACTTCAATCACTCCTCTTCTTTCTTCCTAATTGTAACATATGCACTATCTTTCATCTTGGCATAATGTTGAAAAGAGAAAGGCGGTGCAATGCATAAACCATCTATTGATTTCACTCTTGATATGGCTATGAAGGTAAGGCCTTGCTGCTCTTTATTCCCGATATCAATTGACGCTCATTCTAAAGTCAATCCCTGTGACTTGTGGATTGTAAGAGCCCATGCCATCTTCAAAGGAATTTGTTTTCGATTTCCTCTTATCACTGGTGTGATAGGGACAATGTTTGGATTGCTTGCATCAAATGGAACACCAACATACTTATCAAAAACAACAGTTGTGAACATTGGAAGTTGAGGTGGCTTAGAGGTAGGCGTATAAAATATATCCTTAACATAACCAAGTGCACCATTCACCAAGCCAGCTTCAACCCATAAATTACATGTCAACATAACACACTGACCACGACACAACAAAACTTCACGGTCCAATTGATCATCATCAACACCAATGATTTCTAAACACCTTGAATGCTCAACAACACATCGTGCAATTGGAGAATTTAATGATTTTAACATATGCCTATTATCAAAGGACACCAAATTATTTTTTGGAAACATGTGAAATGATGAATTAAATAAATCACTTTCTCTAGGATGCAACCTGATATCATCCGGTGACATAAGAAACTCCCAATCATGAAGAACAGGTTCTACATTTCTTATGTTATTGAGGACTCTATGAAAACAAGATTGTTTCTCATTATTCCCTTGTTGGTGAAAGATTGTGTCAAGAGTGACAAAATGTTGAATTTGTTCCACAATAATTTCCCTACTGTATTACCTGCATACAATGGCTTATTTCTCATAGGAGGTAGTTGGCCAAGGTCATCCACAAGGATGATGGATTTGCCACCAAAAGGACAATTCTTTTTATGTGGAAATGATTCTCGTAATCGAGCATCTATTTGCATAAACAACCTTGATCCTAGAAAGCTCATCAATCAATATATATCTAACATGTCGCATTTCTTCTTGGAATACTGCAAGTGATTGCCCTTGTAGTGGCTACATATCTTTAATTGGAATTTTTAGAGCTCTGTGTATTGTTTTTACATGTATATTAAAAGAAGTTATTCTTGTTTGGGCAAGAAGAAGCAAAGGTCTTCTTCCATTACTTGACGAATTAGAAAGAGATTCAAAAAAATAATGGATAAGGACAGACTTACTAGTGCTTTTAGTGCCTTGAGTAATAATAAGAATAGCTTCATGAATGTCATATTCAGCAAAGTGTCTTAAAACAATTTCAAAAGAAATTCGTTTTTTTTTCGACAAATATTCTAGAGATGCAAATGTTCTGTTTGATAGCATCTTCTGCGACATCATCATAAATAGTTGTACTTTCCCAGTCAAAGGTTATATCAAAGTCGCTTCGACCAAGGGTGTGAATATCAGAAACATTCACATCATTTGGTGGAACCAAGAGAGAGAAAATATTCCATTCTTGAAAATCATCTTCAAGATTCATTTCCTAGTTAGAAAAATAACCATCTTCTTCATCTTCAATATTATCTATAATTGAAGGATTTCGATCAACATTCCATGCTCGATATCGAAAATTCCTCCAATTTTCAATAATAATTTCAGCTGAAAGGCCAATTTTTGCAGGAATGTCACGAAATGGCTTGTACAAGAGCAATTTTGTCCAACAAAAGGTTTCAAATTCCTCTGAAACCTCACCAAGAATAGAATAAAACCGTGTCCAAACCCGAACAATAGCATGAACATCTCTAGGCTTCCATGGATCTTGTTTATGCTTGCTATCAAATGTCCAAGATCTTGCTGTTTCTATCAAAGATAAATGTTCAAGGAAAAAAGGTCTCTTCTGATAATGTTGAACAAAAGTATTCTCAGATGAACATTGCAAGCCATCCCTTGAGATTTTCCTAAAAACCTTTCTTCCAACATTTAAGGAAACAAATTTCTGACTACAAACAACAAGAGGTAGCTTAAGCAACATATGGCATGTTTCTTATGCTCCAATGTCATGGTCAACAATCGTTTATGCAAGAAACCTTATATATGCACATAAAACATGATCTCAGAGCCAATAGAATTTGAAATTATAGTTAACATATGATGATAACTTTCAGAACTTTCTTTTGCTTTTGATGCATACTTAGCAATATATTTCAAGACATCATAGTGAGAAAGCACTGGATGACAATCAACAATTGCACGCCACATTGTGAAAAGGTCAATGTTATGTACATTAAGCTTGTCATAATTTCTTGCTGGTTCATATTTTGTTCTTCCTTGATCATCTATGAACAATCTTGATTCATCACAAAGATCCCATGGAGCATTGTATCGACATGTTAGAATAGTTCCCTTTTTGCAAAAACAAAAATCTACAGTACACTTTGTGTGCCTTTGGACACGGTTTAACAATTCTTCATAATCATTATGAGGATTAGAAGAGAAAATCTGACCAATATTCAATAGGCAAGGGTCATCATTGAGGCTTCGTGGAACCATTATGTTACGATGATGTATTTCACGCAGGTTCCATGCAATTACATATTTGTCGAAGAATATCTTTGTAAGTTGTACATCAAAACCATTTGACCAATCAAGTATTTCCATGCCAAGAGTGCCTTCTAACTATAGGAAACCATGGATATGTGCCGAACCTCTATGTTGCCACTCATATCTGAAAAAAATGAAGATATAGTTACTACAAACAATACAAATAGAATCATAATAAAAGTTGAAAAAATATAGAAAACAAATTCAACAACACAAACTTGTACCAGAAGTCTTTAGGTTTAAGATATTTTTGGGTAAATTCCTCTAGAAAAATATTGAATCTATGGTGCATAAATGTCGCAACAATATGAGGGTATTGGATAACATTCTCAATTTTCATACATGCTCATTTAAAGAATGAGAATGTGAATGTATGGGCACGAGGTTATGCAACTCTGGCCACTTTGTGTTAGTTGCACTCAAAGTAAAAAAATAAAGATGGACATCCTAACTTACTAATCCTGTCTGTCAATTCAGCTCGACACTTAGTCTAGTATGCCTTTGTACCTCCCATAGAAGAACCAAACTTCATAAGATGCTCAACCAACTTATTATCTGGTAAATCAGATAGTTGGTGACACAACTCTTCAATTGTTGTAGGTGAGTTATCATGTTAAAACTGTAGTAGTTGCTTGGCTCTGATGTCACATTATCATGTTCAATAGGTAATATCGAAAGCGAGGATGGCTTCCAAATCTCTGATCATAGTACCTAAGAAGATGCAATGCATACTCATGAAGTTCAACACTACAAATACGTGGTTGCAACCAATCAATATCACCAATGGGGAAAAATGTTAGGAATGCCATATCTAATAACCCCTCTGTATTATGTTCATTCACTGGAGAGGTTCCAATACTAGGCAAATCCATGTCTTGAACATGTGAAGAATCAACATTATCAAGAAATTATCTAATTTCTTCCACTTCTCTTAATTCATTTGGTAGGTGAGCAACAAAAGAAGAAGGATGAGAGGGCAAATGCTCAGCAGGAAACCCTTCATTATTAGTTTCATTGGTCGCAGATTCTTCAATATCAAAATCAACAAGTTTAAGCCTGGAGGAGACATCTGTTGATCTTTCGGGCAAAGCATTCATTGAATCATAATCAATTACAACATCTCGATAATATAGATCATGTTGGATTTTCAAAAGAAATTCAGCCGTCACTCGAGATCTTGTGACATGACATTCATAATATTTAGATTGAGCAACATGTCTCCTCACAATTAGAAAGTCAATATCTTCAACATGTCGGGGAAGACTTTGTACAATTATAGAAATATCTTGAGGAAAGCTAATTGTATGACCACTATACTTATATTTCCCACCTCGAGCATGTGTCACTTGCAAAATAGGATTCACACGTGCTATTAGCATTTCTTCAACTTGAGTAAGAACTCTTAAAATATGAGGTTGCTCACCAGGATCCATATTATTATATAAAAAAAAAACAATGGGCTCCTCTTTCATCTTACATTGTCTGCAAACAGGTCCTTTAGAATGTCTCACAACATGGATTTCAAGATATGATTCTTGGAAAATGTGGCACATTTGGACAACTGACAAACCATCTGTCTTTGCTCGAAATATTTTATGCACTGCAATCATGTTTTCATCAAAATGAATATGACCTCTACTGGCCGAACCATGTTGGAAACCATTTGGAAGAGTACAATTCCTTCTAACATGTACTTCATATTTAGGAACATGAGATTCCCTTCACAAATTTGAAGCATGTGGAATGGATCTATGAGAATGTCTTTCCAAATTTACGGTGTGCATTTCACGAACCTAAGAGGATCTAAGGGTCTCTTTGTCCTAAAAGACTTTATAATTTAATTTCCAACTAATTATAAATGAAAAAAATGAAAAAGAATCAAATGCATTCAAAATTTACATTTGTGTCTTGATGTGGATGAGGGTTATGATATGGTTTTTCTTGGCTTCTAACATCAGTGGATGGAAAATTTTGGGATTTAGTTTCTATGCCTCTATTCAAATGAGTTGTTTCCTATTTAAAAAAAATAAAATACGTTATAAAACTAAATGTCCAACAAAGAAAGATTCAAAAATGGAAAAGAAATCAAATACATTGAACATCTACATTAGTTTTACAATTTGATGTTTTGGATTCCAATTCTCCAACCTAATGAGATGAAATCATGGTTTCTCCATAAAAGGTTACAAAATACAATGTCCAAGCAACTGTAAATGAAAAAATGAGAAAAATATCAAATGCACTCAACATTTACATTTGTTTGGCGATGTGGATGAACACTATGAGATGGTTCCTCTTCACTTCTAACATCAATAGATGGAACATCTACAAAGTTGATTTGTATGCCTCTATTAAAATGAGTTGTGTCATGTTTGAAGAAAATAAAATACTCCATAAAATTCAATTTCCAACCAACTAGAAATTTAAAAGATGAAAAGAAAATAAAAAACATTAAAAGTTTACAATAGTCTGGCAATTTGATTGTCGAGGAGAATGCACAGGAAGGTTATGACATGCTTCATCTTCACTTCTCAGATTAGTATATGGAACACTTTTGGAAGTAATTTCTAAACCTCTATTAAAACAAGTTGTATCATATTCCAAGGGAATAAAATAACATAATTTTAGTAAACAAAACTTTGTAAATATAGGAATATAATAAAATAACCACTATTGCAGAAAAAATCAAAATATCATTGTGTTACCTCCATTGTTTCACACGAAATGCTATCAGGGATAACTGATTCTATTGGCAGGACCACATTAATTTGAGAAGCAGGATTTGAAGATTTGATTTTTCGAGCAACTGGATCCAAATTATCAAACAAATGGCCAAGTAAACTATCATCCAAATCATCACACACAATGTCATCATTACCTCCACCATGGATGTTTTGCAACCTTTGGCCATCAAAACATGCAATTAGACACACGGAAGGGTTAGGGTGGACATTTGCATCCACATTATCAATATGGCATTCTTCCCGATTGCAAGATGTTTCCCCAATGTTATGAACATTTTCAGGAGAGCATCGAACAACAAGATTATGTTGACGAGGAGCATATCCTAATAATGAACTATCAACAGGAAATGTTCTTTCCATTATATCATCCATAGTACGATACTTACTTCAAGAGTGTATTCACTCTTTTTTATATGATATGTATCTCTCCTATGCTCATTTATGGCATCCTTATTTTGTTGATACCGTAAACGACGACTTTCATTAGACCTCTCACGTGATTCTGGTGATAAATTTTGTTTTCTTGTATGCTTTCTTGTGCCTTTAGATGACATGTCTACAATGAATAATAAAATATTCATTACGGAATCATAAACATGGAGCATAGCAAATATCTAATATAAACAAGAAAAAAAGAATGAAAAAGGCAAAAGGTTTTTTTTTGGAAATCGTAAAAAAACATAAAAAGTGTATATGTTGTTTTTTTCCAATCATATAAACTTATCAAAATGTATAAGGCTTTTTCCAAATGGCTAAAAACAAAAACAATTTTTTCAAAATGGCAAAAAACATAAATGAATTCTTCCAAATGGCTTAAACAAAAAAGTCTAAATTTCCATGTATCATATTAGAATCAAAATGAAACCCATACTATTGGGACACAATACTCTAAGAATTATATGAATTGGAAGTATATCTAAAATTTGGAACTATATATTATCAAAATATAAATGCAATTATTAAAATGTACATAAACATATAACATTGTTTGATAATCAATGACAAGAACCAATACAAATAACATGTATAACATAACTCATAGAAATTATGACTATACAAACAAAGAAAAATGCATAACATTGAGACACATTTACATGTAAATAAGAAAACTTTACGGGAAACAATACAAAATATTTTACATCATAAAGATCGATACAAACATAATTTTAAAGTATTACCATAAAGACCCATAGTATGTATAGAGACAAAAATGGAAATATTTTCCACAACCATAGAGAGTATATAAAATGGAAATATTTATAGGAACTCCTAAGAATACTAATATCCTAAGAATCCATATCCATATCCAATGGTGGAATCTCATCAACAGAATCCATACGGGGAGCAATTGCAAAAACATTTCCATACTCAATCAAATCATTGCAATCCTCCAACGTTGGGTACCAAAACCCAGACATCTATTCATTAGTTGAATTATCAATATCTATTGGAAAACAGATGCCAGTCATCATGTCATATAATAGGAAAGGAACTTCACTGCAGTTGCACATAAGAACTAGACCATGGACTGTTCGAAATGGAAGATAACTAGGACATTTGCTATTTATATCTGTAGAAATTTCTTCCAACAACTTCCATCTGAAACCCCAATCATCTTCAAAGTAGTCAATTCTTCGTTCAACACACAGTTGACCAAATTGGAAATGATCTAATTCTTCAATTGACCATACAAAAGTGGAGCCATCATTGACAAGGCATATCAACTGATCATGTATATTGCTAATGACATACACCATATGTTACTGATTGGAACAAATGAAAAACCCCATTCATTTTTTATTACATCAAACCAGTAGATTGTATACCCGTATCGAGGACAATCTTCATACTCCTTGTCCAAATACAGCCAAAACAATTTACTTTTATAAAACACTACATTCTTAGGGGGTGAAGTGCCACCAAATGGAACAACAACCCTTTGCCATACCATATCAAGACTACTACAAACATAAAATTTAGACTGCATTCTGTCATACATATGTTTTAGTACAACTCAATCATATTTTCTGCTGCTTACGTTTTCCAATAATGAAAAGAATCCCCAGTCTCCAATTCATATTGGCCCTATGTTTTTAAGTGCCTTTGTAAATGTATTCGTTACAAAATAATTCTGTGTATGGGAGCATTCTGTTGGTAAGGATAAAACCACCATTGGCCCAAAAATACACTCTACTCTATATCTTGAATCTATGAATCACAAATGAAACTGAGATATGTGCCCATTCTGATTAAGGTATTGAGCAGAAAAACAATTGTCTTCACTATTGAAGAAAGGAGTGAGAAATCAAAATTCATTTGTGGAGACATTGTTGTAACGTAACAAGAAAGAAGGGTTTAAAATTTGGAAAACATCCTTCCATTTCTTACAAATAGTGCTAAACTTTATCACAACCGATAAAGGGAGCCACAGGAAGACAATTTCAAGAACTTCGAATGGAATACAACTCCAAATAGCTAGATCCATGATCAAACAATGAAATCATCTAACAGTGAAAAAAAAAACACATTTGATACCAAAAAAACAATTTAATGTTGAATAAAATTAAAAGTAACATACATACATAATTTACCATTTACACATACAGAAAAACTTCACATATACACATTGCAAAATCAAATGAGTGATGATAACATTACACTGAACACAATTCCACCTTTTTTTAAACCTAATCTCTATAATCCAAGATTATTAATGTTAGTAAACCTATAATTATGTTTATATTAAGGTCTATGTTTAATATCGATGCTATAATGTTTCTACAAATATATTTATAATATCAAATAAGAACAACTCATTAGGTAGGTTGCCATGAAGGAAAACACCTAATTCATAATGCCAACAAAAAATTGCCTAGAAAACACCATGTTATGTTTTTGTTGGACTACACAATTTTCCATTGTGTTAAGGATAAAAAATGTTAATGGTTGTGTAAGAGTGAAATTTTAACTAATAAAAAATAGTTGGGGAACAACTTGGTTTTTTTTCTAGATTCAAGATCACATGGCTACTTGTTTTGTATAGTAGTGAATTTATTTTAGTTATATGTTCTAATTATATATGTAATTTAAATCATAACTATTGTCAATTGTGATTAGGTGTAATAACCACCTAAATAAGGAGTAGTCTTTAAGCTGTAATAACCACCTAAATAATGTTTGGTGGGAATTTGACAATTTTTTTTTTTGACTCAATCATAATGAATCCAGAAATATCAAATTAAAATTATATTAATAAATTTCTAAAACAACACATTCTTAGATATATATATTTTCATATTTAGAATTAATCCAAAATCATTTTACTTATTTATTAATAAAACAATAGATTGTTAATACCATAAGATAATCCTTGTAATGGACTCCATTAATATCACAACTTAATAATTCTAATGGACTACATTAATATCTACATGATTATGATTATGTGGTATATGGAGGTTAAATTAATAAATATTAGGAAATTTAAATAATAAAAAATGTAGTATGTTTTAAGTTTGTGAGATTTTTCAACATAATTTTATATATTTATAACATTGGTAAATTATTTGGATTCATTACTATTTATTAAGATAGTATTTCTTATTTAATAACTTAATTTTTAATCATATAGTAATCATAATAATTACAATTTAAATGTTCTTAACCATTAAGAAAATGTGTTTCTAAAACAATTAATTCTATATGTCTCCATTGTTTTAAAAAATAATGATATATAAGTTGATCTTAATCTTAAAATTGAATTATTATTTTTATTTTATGTATTTATAAATATTTTTAATGGGTTGCCTAAAACCTAGATGTTTAGGAATTTTTGGCTGGAATTTGAAATTTTTATGTTGACTCAATCTTAATTTTTATTGTTTACTCAAATTTACTTGTAATTCCAAACAATCTTTGGCAAATTTACTTGTAATTCCAAACAATCTTTGCCAAATTATAAACAATAGAAAATATAACAACACATGAATTTAAACATATATTAAGTAAGGTATTTAAAGTTTATTTAAAAAAAGTTGATTTATTTATTTATTTAATTAATTTTTTTTTCCAGGGAAGAAAGCGGTAACCTTTTATTTAAAAAATGAAAAGTTACACAAAGCATATGCATTAAATAATTTCCATAAGTTGCCCATTGGGCTCGTGTGCTTTTGCACACAATGCAACGTAGCTGAGCTACCGTGCATTTATAAAGAATGAGAGAAAAGAAAAAGGAAAAAAGAAAGTAGGAAAGGACAGAAAAACTGAATCCCAGGGGTGAAAAACTCACACCTCATGTTTTTCTCCCCTTCTTCTTTTCGACCTTGCGCCACTCTCCTTGAGTGGGCTCGATCGAAGCTAGGACTAACTGTGTTTCTGCTTCCTGTAGAGCTGTATCCTTGTCTGAGTCTGAAGTGTCTGAGGAGTGTTGCCGTTTGATCCCTCCCATACTCAGATCCTCGCTTGTCTTATCTACCTGATTTGAATGGAGTTGTGTAACCTTGTTGGCTGATATGTTTTCCTTTTGAGTCTCCTTTCCTTGGGTATGCTCAGTATTCTCGGTGGGGGTAACTTCCTCCTCTGCTTCTGATTCATCGTCCTCTGAATCAGGAGGGGGGAATTGCCACCCTTTCCTCTACTTCCCTTTCTGCTTCTTTTTATTGTTTGCTTTTTTGGCTTCTGGGCATGTGCTTTGCAAGTGTCCTATCAGCCTACAGTTCCTGCATCTGAAAGCAGTGTTTTCGTAGTCTAGTCCTTGCAGCCAGTTTTGTTGCTTAAAAATCAGCCTTATGCTTTCCGGCAGTCCTTTGCTTAGATCTACTTCCACACAAATGTGTGCAAAAGTGTAGATCCTCTCATTCGTCCTTTCCAGATCTGTTTTGATGTATTTCCCTATGCTGTTCCCAATTCCTTCCAAAACTCGTTCGCTCCAAAAGTGAAGAGGAAGGTTATATAGGCGGACCCAGACCGGCATTTTGAAGACAGTCATTTTGTTTGGATCAAAATATGGAAACCAAGGAGTCATAAAGAGACCCGAAGTTCCCCAAAACCAAGGCCCTGTACTGATGATTATATCTCTGACTTCCGTGGATGCAAATTTTACAATGAAAAACCCCTTGGAGCATAGATGTATATCACATTCCATGGTCCAATTGGTGAATATCCAGTGAAATAGATCCATTGGCTTTGGCCAAAAACTGTTAAAACGGTAGATTAGGGCCTGTGTTTCATATGACTTGACGTAATCTTCAAGTCCTATAGATTCAAGGTTTAGGGTCGGGGTTTGCCCTAGCTGATCTACTATGTATGGCCTAGGTGTATATCCACCTTGATCTGGAGGAGGCCCTGGCTCCCTGTTACCCTGTAAGATGTTTTTGTAGGACGAACCTCCCTTGGGATGATGCTGAGCTGCTGTCTTTTTCCCCTTGTCTCCTCCTGAGGAGCTTGGACCCTGGGGCAGAGCACCTCCTCTCAGCCTAAGGTTTAAAGCAATGGATGTTTTTGGGGTAATATCATAGCTTCTCAGGGTTCTGTTATCCTGAAGAGACCACCTACCACTGATCAAATGTTGGATCTGAACAGGGTATCCCATCAATGCCCATATTTGCTGTTTCAACTGCATAATGGTGCTTTCTGCATGTACCCACACTAGACTGGTTTTCCCCATAGGGGGTTTTATAAAAATCTGAAAACAAGGTGATTTTACCTGTTGCCTGGGTTCTGGCTGTGAACCTGTTCCGCCTAACCCGATATCGCGCTTATATCCCTTCTGTTGTTGGTCTGCCTTAGGGATCAGTTCCATGTGCTCTGGCTGTGAGCGATCTTCCGAATCTGCCCATATATAGGGTCGTTCTTCCATTTGCAGGTCTAGATCTACCAGCCCGAGGCTCGATCTATAGTCATCCCTACAGATCTGTGGGTATATTGCCCAATCTATGCTCAATGGAGGATATTTGAGCCTATGGATGTCAAGAAATGTAGCATCATAATACAGATCTGCAAAAAACAATATTATTCCTTCATACCTGTGGCAGGATTGGCTATTTTCCGTCCTGAGGGCTCCGTGTTTGCAGGAGACTGCGATTTCACAGAGCATGATCGTGGTGCCTTTGACAGAGATCTTCTGTGCCTGATGCAACACCGTGTTCAGCAGATCTGGCAGGTCTGATTTTTTATCATTTCTCTCCTTCACAAGATCTGAGGCCGAAGCGATTGCAGGCACTGGATTTGGTAGCGACGGCTTATCAGGCAGATTGACCAAGGAGATGATGATGATCGGGTTGCTTGACTTATCGAGGCGGGCATGCTGAGCAGTGGCGATGAGTTCAGACTTCGGCGGCTGCAGCTGTTCCTGGGCAGCGTTCGATTGATCCGGTCGAGAACCAGGTTCCATGGCTGCGATCTTCCTCTCAACTTCTGGATCCCCTCCTTTAATTAATCTATTCTTATACATATTTTTATTATAGAATGTTTTTTTTTTTTTTTTTTAATTATAATTTAGGAAATAATTAAAAAAAGGTTACAATAAGAGATTTAATATAAATTTTAATAATATAATTTTATAAAACCCTTATCTTGTTTTGCTAACATATTATAATATGTATGTAATATAATGAGAAGAGTTTTTTCATTATTCTCTTATATAATTATATAATTCTATTTCTTTCAAAAAAGTTAAAAATGTTTAAACAATTCTCAATAACATATTAAATACATTTAATTATTTAAATTAATACATTCCAGCTAAACACATATACATTATCCAAATTCCTATAATATTAATAACAACCAATTACATTTAAAACCCATATTACACATATACATTATCCAAATTCCTATAATATTAATAACAACCAATTACATTTAAAACCCGTATTTGTTTATTAGTCAATGAAATTTTTATTGAGCAATACACATGTAAATATTCATAATTATACCTCACACTCTTTTATTGAATCCAACAAAATTTCCTCACTCAAGCAACCACACACACATAAGATTTGACATTATCAATTAGCAGGAAACTTGGATTTAGTTATCCATGTGATTATGATTATGGGGTATATGGAGGTTAAATTAATAAATATTGGTAAAATTGAATAATAAAAAATGTAGTATCTTTTAAGTTTGTGAGATTTTTCAACATAATTTTATATATTTATAATTTTTTTTAACGATTTGAATTTCTTAATATTTATTAAGGTAGTGTTTTTTATTTAATAATATAATTTTTAATCATATAGTAATCATAATAATTAAAAGTTAAATGTTCTTAACCATTAAGAAAATGTGTTTCTAAAATAATTAAGTCTATATGTCTTCATTGTTTAAAAAAATAATGATATATAAGATTGATCTTAATCTTAAAACTATATTATTATATTTGTTTTATATATTTATAAATATTTTTAATGGGTTGTCTAAACCTATATGCTTTGGAAGTTTTGGTTGGAATTTGACAATTTTTTGTTGAGTCAATCATAATGAATCCAGAAATATCAAATTAAAATTATATTATTAAATTTCTAAAATAACACATTCTTATATACTAATTTTATCCTTATTTATTAATAAAACAATAGATTGTTATATCATAAGATAATACTTGTAATGTACTGCATTAATACCATGCACTCCTTTCATACCCATCCACCAAATTTGATATATTCCTCCAATCCATTACAATTAAATGTAACAACAAAATGTGTTTGGATATAATCTATAAGCACATTTTAATATCCTTCCACCAAATTTGATATATTCCTCCAATCCACTACCATTCAATGTTGCCCTTCAAATGCCTTCTTAATGCTACCTTTCTATGGTTTTCAACCCACTTTATTATGATGTAATGACCAAATATTCTGTTCAAGATATTTTTATCTTATATATTCACTAGAACACACTGCTTTAATATACTATCCCTTCATTAATATATCATCCCAATGCAATTCTTTGCTTGAAGTGCTTTTCTTGCAATTCCTTTTCAGTGTAACACTCCTTAATTCTATGGAATAAATTTTAAAATTAGCTTTAAAATATTTATTGAACACATTTTGTGATTGTTTTAATATTGTCTTTGAATGGTTTCAAATACACAATTATTCAAAATATGAACAATTATTAAATTCCTAAGAAAATATGAACAATTATAACATTACAGTGATCGTTAAAATAATTATGATATTTAGTGTAGTTCTCAATTTCATACAATGCTCCCTTTAAAGAACTTTGACCTTTTAAAATATGAAATCCATCCCTTTTCTTCATTGGTCCATGTAGAGTGATGCCATGGTTGCATAAGAAATCTCAAACATAATTCTTTTGGTGGGAAAATTTTAGGTTTAAATGGTATATATTTAATCATAATAATTATAATTTACAAATAAATTGATGACATTCTTTTTTCAAAGTTTATAATTTTGCAATAACGTTATTTAAAATTTCAAATACATTATTTATAATTAGATAGGTGAACTATTGTTTAATTATCTTTTATATACCTGATTTTGATTTTTTTGCATAGGTTTTAAGATAAAGTTATCCAAGAAGCTCAAAGAGATAATGGTTTTTTCTGAATTGAGAGTTGATGTTAAACTTAGGACTACTAAGGGTTGGTTGGAAGAAATTAAATGCTATATAGGAGTCAAGTAAGGGTGTCCCTTATACCTTATTTTTTTTGGCATATACATTGATAGGCTAGAAGAATGTCTGGAAGATGTAGGTTGTGTTGGCCCCAATGCTATTATTCTTTTGGAAAAGAGCTATTAATACATTTCCAAGTAACTAATAATCCTCCAATTTTTTTTGCTCCAAGATGAATATGACTGTTAATAATAGCAAAATTAAATTCATGATAATTAAATCCAAAAAAAACATATACTATACTTTCATATCTAAATTTTAAATTGGTAAAAAAATCTTTCATCACTATCACTATCAGTATCCCTCTTATCACTCAAATTTTTTAAATAATTAATAATATACACACTATCCCTCTTATCACTGAAAATTTTTAAATAATTAAAAATATACACACTATTACCTTAAACCTTTGTTTTCTTTTAATGTTACCCTAAATAAAAATCCCTTATCATTTTTTATTAATATATTAGCTAAGCCATAAACTCAAAAATTAGTTTAAAAATTAATTTGTCCTTCCTGTAAATTAAATTTTCTAACAACTTAAAAACTTCATAATCATTAAATTATGATATTATATATCAATATCTACATATGCATATTCAACACATTTCTTCATTATTTTATTCCAATATCTACATATTCACAATATTTCATCATTAATTTATCTCAATATATAATTATATTTTATATTATATTTGAAGTAATTTTATAATTACATAATTGAACGATTCAGAATAAGTCTAATGAACTATGCAGATTCCCATGGAGAGAGAAAGAGTAATTGCTATAAATTAATATTTGGAGTGTTTTAATAGTGTATCTAATTATTGTTTATCTAAAGCTTTCTGGACTATTTGTATATAGTATAAAGTGATTATATTTATTGGAAAATAATATAAGAGAATATTTAATTAAATGGTGAATTTAGTAATGAGGTATTCTGGACTATTTGTATATAGTATAAAGTGATTATATTTATTGGAAAATAATATAAGAGAATATTTAATTAAATGGTGAATTTAATAATTAGGGATAAGCTTTTCAAATTTCTTTAAATGTTAAATTTTTCCTTTTAAAAATAGATGAAACAAAAAATAGTTAACAAAAACATTATATATAAAGTAAATTATGGAAAAATAGTGATATTTAGCTGTGTAAATATATGCAATTTTATGAAATCTTTTGATATGGATTTAAAGTTTAAACTAATAATTTTTAAAACCCTATTCAAACTAAAATCTGTAATTGATTTCAGTTCACCAGTGATCTCATTTTTGTTTTTTTAACAGAATGCTCCAAATTTATGCAAATTCAACATAGTGATATCAAACCTACCTTATTTAAAAGGAAAAACAAAATAAATAAAATGAAATCCTGGGGCATGTATGAAGCCAACTGCTCTTTATTTCCAAGGAAAGAGTAACTCAATAGGTGCAAAGAATATCAGGCAGCACAAAAAAAATGGTTGTAGCCAGAAAGAGAGGCAAAGGGTTTGAGGGTCGATATATGCTGGCAGAGTAACTCGGCAAATGTTTCAAGAATATGCCACGTAGCTTTGGCATATATAGGAGGAGGCCTCGAAGGACTGTGTGCCCGTTGTGTGAGAATGTGGATGGCAATCACAATGATTCGAACAGGGTTGAAATCTGGCTGAGGAGGTAGCCGATGGAAGATGAGGGTGCTACAGAGAAGGTAAGGGGAAAGGCTCAATTGTACAACCACTAGGTTGTGCCGAGTTTGAACCAGGATCCGTTTGGGCACTAAGCCACAGTTAAAATGTAGGAGGAGCTAGGGTCATGGATAAAAAAATGGTGGCTTGATATATTATCTCAGCCATAAACTCAAAATTTAACATTTAACACAACCATAGTGATTAGCTGCAACAAAATAAACCTAACAAACATAATCTTCAACGAATTATGGCTATATGTAAACACCAAATTTAACATAAACAAATTTTTATATGAAACAGACATTGAAAAGGTAATTTTTCAAACAAATCTAGACCAATTGTCCCGCAGTAATGATCCAGGAGGATTCCGTTGATTCAGTTGCACATGTGTTCAAGTGTCATCGTCACTTCAGTTCAGCTTCGACAATTCGACAATATTGGTTATGGATCAAGTTGTTCAGATAATGTTTATGGTTTTCATGGAGCTTAGTTGATATAGGTTTGTACCTGGCTGTTGAAATGTGTTCATCGATAGTTCTACCAGGATTGGTCGACGACATGTGTCTTGTCATTCGACTCACAGGTTTTGATGTTGACATGGGTGTCATTGATGGCAAAGGATAGCTATGGTTTGTCATCATGTTGTTGTCGCAACTGTGGACAGTATCGACGATATGCATTGGTATGCCATCATGCGACAAATGTCGCTAATGTCGGTTAGTGATGAAATATTGTAAAATGGTTTTGATGAAATCTAAGTATCAAAGCCTAATCTACATCAAAACACCTATGCCTAAGTCATAATCTAACCATCACATTCAAATGGTTATATAACCCTATTCCATACATAAAACCTAAGTTATATGACATAAAACCCTAAACCTATCACTATGTGCTAAAAAACTAAGTGTTAAACCTAAGTTTACAACCTTCGGCCTTTTAAAAACATTACACAACATAAAAAAACAATGCAAAACTGTTGACAACAGTGCCTAAATTGCGCGGGTATGGAGACCGCAACAGAGAAGACATGTGATTAGGGCAGATATAATTGTCGGAGGTTAACATAACAGTCAGATTATAAAAAATGAAGCGAAGATTGTAACATAACCGTGTACATGTGACTGGTTAGAGGCTACGGTTAGTAGGTTAGTAGAGTTTTTATGACGGTTGTTAGCATAACCGCAGAGTTGAAAGTTTACATATGATAGGTGTAGCGGTCAATGTGGGAACTACGCGGCTAGTTGACAATAGCTATCATCCATCTAAAGGACCGACGGTCAAATTGACCCTCATCACATGTAAACTGTTACTCTTCTACCCCAATTATCTGCCAACTAGCAGTTTCGGGTAGTCCAAAGTTATTTTTGTGTTTTTGTATTAACAATTTTGCTTATGTTAATTCGAGGACCTTGGAACCTAATCCTAGGTGTCTCCTAACCACAAGACCAAGTTGTAAACCCAATATGATCCAACCAAATGCATATACAAGCCAACCAAGGTGGTTTTCATGTACCTGTAGGTCTTTAAAAGGCAGATTTTCTTCTTTGAAGAAGAGGAGTGGTTTTTGACTTTTTGTACGCAGATTCTGGAGGTCATAGGTAGTTTTGTTTTTAGTGTTACGGGAGCATCTGGAGTTGGAATTGGAATCCGTAAGAGGTGTTGGAAATCTGGTTCAGAGGGCTATATGATGACAGTGATTAGAAGTTCTTGCGTGCACATTTAGACTGATCAATTCTCTATGTAATCAACACTTTATTTTCATTCCTAATAAAAACGGTTGCCCATCTTGAAAGCGGACCCGGAGACGTAGTCCATCAGGGACGAACTTCGTCATCAATCTCGATGTTTGGTATAACTATGTTTTTACTGTTTACACTTATGTTATGCATCAATTTTATGTTTAATAAGTTGTCACAAAGTCTTCTTCTCAAGCAATTTTTCCTTGATTTTCACACTTTCAGCTAACATTCAAATCATAAATGGCTAATCACTTCTACATCAATTTTTAGTTTATGATCATTTCATATCATATAATTTGGTATCAGAGAAGGTTCTGTTTGTAGAATTTGCCATTGAATGTTAACTAGGTCAAAGTTGCAACGAGGACAAGGAATCCTTAAGTAGATCGATCGAGAGATTGGAAAGCGACAAGTAGTTCATAAGTCGACCATTTCAGGATTTGATGTAGGTGAAAACACTGAAACTAAGATGAATGAAGAACAATTTCAACAGGCATTCTTGATTATGCAGTAGATGTTGGGAGAATTGTACAAAGACAAGAAGGCGGGAGATGCAGCTTCTTCAAAGGCATCGAAGAAGGACAAAGGTAAAGGGAAGGCTGATAAACCTCCTTCACCTCCATCATCTCCATCATCCTCTTCTTCTTCTTCTTTCAGTGTAGAATCTGAAACGGAAAAAAAAACCTAAGAAAACATCTCTTTTGAAACTTGATGTGAAATTTGAGTTGCCTATTTATGATGGTGAAATGAATCCTAAAAATCTAGATAATTGGATTAAGCAGTTAGAAGTGTATAATCGCATTTAGAACATTTCTAGTGATAAAACTAAAATTCAATTAGCTACACTTAGAATGGGGGGAACAACTTTAATCTGGTGGGAAAGTAAAACTCAGATAGATGTAAAGTGTAAAGGAAAAGTCATCTTGTCATGGTCTATGTTTTTAAAATCACTTAGGAAACAGTTCTATCTTTTAGGATACATGCAGTGAGATGTGATTGATTGGTAGCGTTTGAGGCAAGGTAAAGGGCAGAGTGTTTGGGATTTTACTCAAGAATTCAGAAAGAAAGCATTGGAGCTTGGTATTTCATTGGATACATCGACAATTTACGTTCATATTTGTAGCATATTTTATTGATATTTAATCCTGATGATTTTGATGAGATGTGTGTTCAGGCGATACATATTGAATCAGGTGGTAGACCATTCAAGTTTTCATTGTAGTCATCCAAAGAGTTGGAAAGCAAAGATTCCAGTGATATTAAGGGGAATAACAATTTGAAGAGAAAGAAATCAGCGATCGTTCAGAAGGAAAGACCTACTTGTTCTCATTGCCAGAGAATTAGTCATGATGAATCGAAGTGTTGGAAACTTCATCCAGAACTTAAGCCCAAAAATTTCCTTAAGGAGAAGGATGAAAAGAAGGCCATTGCAACAGTCCAACAGGATCTAGGTTCATATTTAGGTGATGAAAGGAGGATAACCGCCATGGTTACGACAAGTAAAACTTCTGATACTAGTTCAAGTTTGAAAACTATTGCATCTTCTTCAAACATAAATCCTTCACATGAGGATAAAAGAGTTGAATTGTTTAACATAAGGATAACTTCTAAGCATACAAAGATAGATACAATGTTTGACAGTGGATCACAGGCAAATTTAATCTCTGAATATTTAGTTAAAAGTTTGGGTTTGGAAACACGGAATCATCCAAGACCTTACCCATTAGGATGGCTAAATAAATCAACTCAGATAAAAGTCACCAAACAATGTCGATTAAGATTTTCCATAACAGCTAATTACATTGATGAAGTGGAATTAGATGTGGTTCTAGTAGACATATGTGGAGTTTTCTTAGGAAGTCCTTATCTTTATGATTGTGATGCAATATTTTACAGGAGAGAACATAAATATCACCTTAAGAAAGATGGGGTTGAATTTATTGTCAGGGCACATCAAAACAAAAATCACTTGAATTCAGTTAATGTTAATCAAATGAAGCGATTAATAAGTTCAAACAAGCGGTTTGTAATCATGTGTGTAAAGGATCAACATAACAATCAACATGATTCTTGTTTAAGTTATGCAACTCAGCTTAAATATGGTTTGTTTAAAGAAATAGAAACCATTCTAGTTCTATGTAAAACTCAACATCTTATTCATAAGCAGAGAATACAACCTGAATTACAGTTTGTGCCTAAAGCTCCTCTTCCTAATGTCAGAATGAATAAATTCAATTTAAGTTTGGAACTTAACAGTTGCAGGGATACATGTCAGTATTGGGGAAAGTCAGTGTTTGATTTCTCTTGTATTGTGTCACCATGTCATGTCTTGAACAATTTGGAAACCTCTTTTCAAGTGGAGAGGAAACCTATTTGTTTTCATATCAAAGCCTTTTCTAAAGCATTGTCAAATTATTTAAGGGGAACTTATGCATTAGAGGAAAGTGTTAATCAATGGAAACATCATTTAATGAATAAGGAAAAAGTGATTCAAACAAACCAACAACTAATTCAATACTTTCATAATCAAACTAAGTTTTAGCAAATTTCACCTTACAGTTGGATAGGTTCAGTGCAACAATTTCACTTAGTAAACAAGAAGTAGGAAAGTATGTCAATTCAAGTAGTTGGTTTGATGTCAAAAGTATCTTTGATTGTCTCTATCATTCCGCAAAATAGATTGTTTATATATATTGATGGTATTAAACAACATCTAGTAGAGACTGTTTTCAAAGATTTTGAATCACTAACTCATGGTTCTTTTTGCAAGGAAATCAATTGCCATGTTGATAACAGGTTGTTTGCCCATCGTCGCAAGTTGTGTATACTATAGATGGATGAAACATGTCACCAACTTGAAAAGTGCCATGGTCAACATCATCAGGGTCATCACTTGCAAGTGATTGATCGAATGTATTGGTAGATCGTCAGGTCAAGGTGGAAAGAGAGGGAGTTATACCCTCATAGACTAATTGTTTAGTCAAACTTTTGTCGTCCAAAAGCTTTAAAGTGGAGAGGAATGATCTAGGAGGATTCCATTGATATAGTCGCACAGTTGTTCAAGTATCGTCATCAGTGTTCAGTGTCATTGTCACTTTAGTTCAGCTTTGACAGTTCGACAATATTGGTTATGGATCAGGTTGTTCAGGTAATGTTTATGGTTTTCATGGAGTTCAATTGATATACTTTTTTACCTGGCTGTCGACATGTGTTCATCAACAGTTCTATCAGGATTGGTCGACGACATGTGGCTTGTCGTTCAACTCGCAGGTTTTGATGTCGACATCAGTGTCGTTGATGGCAAAGGATAGATATGGTTCGTCATCAGGTTTTCGTCGCAACTGTGGACTGTATCGACGATATGCATTGGTATGTCATAATGTGACAAATGTTGCTAAAGTCACCTAGTGATGAAATATTGCAAAAGGGTTTTGATGAAATCTAAGTATCAAATCCTAATCTACATCAAAACACCTATGCCTAAGTAATAATCTAACCATCACATTCAAATGGTTATAAAACCCTAATCCACACATAAAACCTAAGCTAAAACCTAATTTCTATGACATAAAACCCTAAACCTATCACTATGTGCTAAAAAACTAAGTGTTAAACCTATGTTTACAACCCTCGACCTTTTAAAAACATTACACAACATAAAAAAAAAATGCAAAACTATTGACAATAGTCCCTAAACCGCGCGGGTATGGAGACCGCGGTGGAGAAGACATGTGATCAAAGTAGAGATAACCGTTGGAGGTTAACATAACGATCAGGTTATAAAAACCGCATTGGAGATTGTAACATAACTGTGTACATGTGATTGGCTAGTGGCTATGGTTAGCAAGTTAGCGGAGTTTGTTTGATGTTTGTTAGCATAACCGCGGAGTTGAAAGTTTACATATGACAGGTGTAGCGGTCAATGCGGGAACTGCGTGGGTAGTTGACAATAGCTGTCATCCATCTAAAGGACTGACTGTCAAATTGACCCTCTTCACATGCAAACTGTTACTCTTTCTGCCCTATTAGCTGCCAGCTAGCGGTTTCAGGTAGTCCAAAGTTATTTTTGGGTTTTTGTATTAAAAATTTTGGTTATGTTAATTCAAGGACCTTAGAACCTAATCCTAGGTGTCTCCTAACCACAAGACCGAGTTGTAAACCCAATCTGATCCAACCAAATGCATCTACAAACTAGCCAAGGTGGTTTTCATATTCTTGCAGGCCTTTAAAAGGTAGATTTGCTTCTATGAAGAAGAGGAGTGGTTTTTGACTTTTTGCATGCAGATTCTGGAGGTCATAGGCAGTTTTGTTTTCAGTTTTATGGGAGCATCCAGAGTCGGAATTGGAATCTGTAAGAGGTGTTGGAAACTTGGTTAAGAGGGCTATATGATGAGAGTGATCAAAAGTGCTTGTGTGCACATTCCAACTGATCAATTATATGTGTAATCAACACCTTCTTTTCATTCCTAATAAAAATGGTCGCCCATCTTGAAAGCAGACTCGGAGACGTAGTCCATCAAGGACGAACTCCACCATTAATCTTGCTATTTGGTATAACTATGTTTTTACTATTTTCACTTCTATTATGCATCGATTTTATGTTTAATCAACTGGCGTAAAGTCTTCTTCTCAAGCAGTTTTTCCTCGATTTTCGCACTTTCAGCTAACATTCAAATCATAAATGGCTAATCACTTCTATATCATTTTTTAGTTTATGATCATTTCAGATCAAGAAATTACAAAATAAATGTGCTGCCCACTATATCGAATAATATTTGTGTGATTTATACCATGCTTATTAAATAGTATTAGAAGACAGTAAAGGCCAAAACAAATAAGCTTACACACGCTTTTCCTGTTTTTTTTTCTAATTCTTTTGTATGAATAATAAATATGGGTTAACATGGACCAAATCTCTACTACACAATCCCTGGAGTGAAACAAGAATATAAAAAACAATTCATGATTTTCAAATCATGAAATGTTATATTCCTTTGTGCACTGACACATGGAGTCAGCAGCTTCTCGCGGTCAATGGAATTACAAGGTTGGAATCCTTGACTTGATATTCACCCTATGAGTGACATCAGTTGAAGATTTATTAAACAAAGGTATTACAGACTCGTGTGCTAGTGTGTGTTCTATGTTATTGAAGTAATGGATTGATCAGATTGCCAATACACAGACAATTAAATGGAAAGACAATAGAGAAATACAATAAGCAATACAAGAACAAAAACAATTAATAAGGAGTTCACCCTATCCTCCAGGGCTACATATTTGGTCCAGCTTTCAGTGGTGGCCTTATTTTATTGTGTCATAAGTATAGAATTACAATGCAGGGACTCTATGTGAGTTCTCCTAAAGCAGGTTTGCTTGGCAGGGTGGTTCTTGGATTCCCCAAGCCACTTGAGTACACAGACTTCTTCTTCCTACCAGCTCTGTGACCTTTTGGTCTACAGTGGAGAGCCTAATGTGGTGCTCAGCTCGGACAGATCCTCTCTGGGATGGCTCGGATCTCTCAAGCCTCTTGTGTTCGATGCTACCTCTGGTCAGCTCGGCCCTCTGTCCTCTTTCTACTTTTGCTTCATTGTATTCTTTCTCTATGTTCTATCCTCCTCTCGGGATTCTGGTTCCTTTCTCTATCTCTCGGGGTTCCCTGTCCCTCTCTCTGATTGAGTGACTTCCCCTCTGTATTCTGTCTCTATTCATGGCTTTTAGGTCGTTTGTTTCCATGTCTGTTCAGTTCCTCTTCCGCCTTCGTCGATTCACCTTCTGTAGCTGCGCTTGGAGTTCCCTGGCTCGGCGTCAGCATCAGCTAGTAGGGAGTGGCCACATGTCCTCCTCTAAATGGCGCCAGCCTGCTTCATCGGCTTGTTTCTTCAATTACGTCGTGGATGAAGTCTTTCCTCCACTGTGGCAGTTAAATGGATTCCAAATATTTCTAAATTGCGGCTCATTTCCCTCATTGATTCTGCTTCCTCCATCAGGCGCAATCTCAGTCATCCGATCTAAGTCCCCCAGATCCAATCTCATACACACGTTTTGTGCGGTTGACTTGCTCGACCGATAGCGCGTGATCAACGATGGTTTTCTCTCACCTTTGCCTGCCACACGTCGATTGTTGAGTGGGATCGCTCTGCTTCCATCCAAAACCGCTTACCATTTGAGGGCGCCCCAATCAATACTATCGGTTTCCAGACCGTGGGTCTCGACTTTGTCCTTTTAGCACTTTTGCATTTATGCCCGTGATTCTTCAGCTTTCGACATGATTGAGTGCTCGTTCTTCCTCCATTTTGGCCTTGTTCGCCTAGCGATGCGCAATCAAAAATCACCTCCTTTTCCCGATCCGAGGCTCCCAAGGGCTACTTTGACTTCTTGCGCAGTCTCCATGGGCCTTAGTTAGTGCACTTTGACTGAGGTCCTCGTCGTTCCACGTTGGCTGCCATTACCACTGGTTCAGGGTGTTTTTGATCGCTATTTTGGAATTCTTTGATGTTTGTCCCACCTGATACAGTCATGGTCTTTCTGACAATTCTTTATGGATCCAATTTGAATCACGAACTTCCCACTGAAGAAGCTTTTGGACCACCAAAAGTTGGTTTTCAAGCATCGACTAAGTGAGGGTATTGTTTTCTCACTTGTCCAATCTCAATCCACTTTGCACTGCTCGGCTTTGAACCTTTGAGCCCAATCCTGAGGTACTCAACATCTCCCCTGCACGTCGTCCTCACCTTCCTGTCCAGCACTGTGTCTTCCTGCAATTCATTAAGATATTCAGGTAGCAGGTCATCGATAGAAGGAAATTGACTCTGCTCTTCAGGGTCCTCAATCATAGAAGGTTCAAATAGTGTCAAGCAATCTGCATTTATGACTGAGTAGATGTGCATGTAAGCTGGTAGATCAAGGCTAAAAGCATTTTCACCAATCTTCTCAAGTATCCTAAAGGGTCCATACCTGATAGGCTTTAACATTTTACCTTCACCTTGCATCATGTCCTTGCTGATATACAACCAAACTTGGTCTCCAACTTGAAAACTATGCTCCACCCGATGCTTATCATGCCTAGCCTTGTACTTGGCTTGGCTCTTTTCCAACTGTTCCTACACTGCCTGGTGGATCTCCTGGATCTTTTCAATGAACCTAGTTGCCTTGTCCACATCACTGTGTCCATCAACCATGGTATATTTACCAAAGACAAAATCCAAAGGAGACCTTGGTGTGAAACCAAAACATCTCTCAAAAGGAGATCTCTATGTAGAAGAGTGTTTTTCTCTATTGTAAGCATGCTGCATGTAACACAAGTGTCCATCCCAAAGCTTGGGATGTTTGCTACAATATCCTCTCAGTAACTAGATCATTGTCCTGTAACTACTTCTGTCTGGCCATCTATTTGTGGATGAAAAGCTATTCTCTTCTTTAGTTTGGTGTCCATCAGCTCCCACAGACTCGACAAAAACCTCCCCACAAATCGGGTGTCTCGATCAGATACAATGGAAGTGGGTAATCCAAAATGAACCCATACATGTTCAAAGAATAATTTTGCAGTCTGTTCAGTTGTAATCTGTTTATTACAAGGTATCAAAATACACATTTTTCTGAACCTATCCACAACAACATATAGATAATCATGACCTTTCCTAGATTTAGGCAGTCCTCCAACAAAATCCATGGAAACACTTTACCAAGGGTGAGAAAGAACTGGCAATGGAGTGTACAAGCCTAGTTTTCCATTGCTAGGATTGTTTTTAGCACACATAGCACACCCTTTTACATGGGCCCCAGTATTGCAGCAATAATGCTGCAACTCCTAGGACTCCCTTCTTTAATTTTATCAACCCGGTAGTTCGTAACAAACTTGGAAGCGACGGTGCTGTATGCACAAGTACTAGCTCTTGCCACAACTATCACTTGGTCAGCTGGCAGAAGTCCGCTAGGAGCTTAATCCAACTTCTATGAGCTCTTAGAAGAAGCTTATTAACTGATGGATGAAAGCTAACTCAAAGGAGGCTAATCTACTTGCAGAAAGAAGCGAAAAGCGGAAAGGAAATGCAAACCCTAGCAAACCCTAGTTTTACCGACTAACCATACTGGTGCAATAAAAATGCTGAAAGCTACAGAAAGGAATGCCATTGACTCTTAGAAAGGTAAAATGCATGTGACTAAGCTACTTCTGAAGTGAAAAGAAAAAACTTCTTTTTGTATTTTTGAGTAAGTTCGCAGAATTATTGTGCATGTGCTTTAACTGTTTTTGACTGTGCAGAGGTGGATTGGCGAAAGGAAATTCTTGCAGGAGGTTGGAAAGGTTAGAAGAGGGCCTAAAGGGTCCCTAGCACCCTTATAGAGAGTTTCATAGTGATCAGATCTCAAGAAATCGCTTTCGTGAGCTTCTACAGGAAGTCTGCAGGGGTTCTACAGGATGTTCTGGAATTTCTACAGGATGTTGTGTAATTTTCTATAGGATGTTTCGAAAAGAGGATTTTGGAGAGTTGATGGAGGAAAAGTGGTGGTAAAGTGGAAATGGAGGTTGGATAATGGTGTTAAGTGGTCTAGGACCTGGTGGATGAGGCTAAGGCGTGATTGGATTTGTTCGAGGATGGAGGAAGTGATGATGCACAAGGATATAAAAATTAGGGCAAGGTGGGAAAAGTATGGAAAATGAAGGGTAGGAATCATGGACTAAGGGTTGGAGCAGATTATCTGATGGAGGAAAGGTAGATAGAGAGGTAATACAGGTGCTCTGCAAGTTATTTCTCAAACTGAACAAACAAAGACTTATAAAATCAAGGACCTAGCTACTTGAACCTAATCTCATCTAAATAACAACAAAGAAAATGAACAACAGTTTATCATGTGAAATAGCTATGCAAACTAAGCAATCATGAACCTGAGCATGTAACCACAACTAGTATCAACTTCTTCCAATTAGAATCTAACACTAATAATTGCATGATGAAGCAAAAACAATGTTTTTGGTGGCAACAAGGACACCTTGGTCCCACTGAGGGAGAGGTGAGATCAGAGGTGCTTGATAGCATTTTTCTGAAGATATTCTTTGTTATTAACCTATCAAATCAATCTAAACATGAAAAGCCTTTTTTAATCATCAAAAGCAACCTAAATAACAAAACAAGATTTAAATCTAAATAGCAGATTTTATTCTAAGGATGCAACAAAAGAACATAAAGGTAAACAAAGGAGGTACTGGGCACTTGAGTTGGGCCCAAACCCAAGAGCTACAGCCTCCTAAGAGAGATTAGAGCTGGTGCAAAGCTGGATTCATCTTTATTGATCAAAAGAATAGCTACATTCCAAAAAACTATCCACAAGAAAAAGCTTGGAAATGTGCTGAAATGCAGAGCTAAACTACTGCCTAAAAAATGACTAAAATCGAACTAGAAACTAGTTAACTTTTGCCAACAAAATGACTAACTGAAATGAGGCCCTAAGCCTTCTTATTTATATAAATTGAGGACCCCAACATCCCTCCTAAACTTTAGGAACTCGGCTACCAAAACTTGTAGTTAATAGCAACTTTACTAGCCCTTGCTCGGCTTCCCTTGTGATAATCGATTTGGTGGCCCTTGAACTCCGAGATGATGGTGGAGAATTCAAGGTAAGGGCCCATAAATGAAGGGGACACCTTCCTAAAATCCTCTCCACGAATTTGGATGCCAAGTGCTCATTTAAACCTTTGATTTTGTCTCCAAATTGACCAAAAACACTGCATAAAACACACATTAGACTTGTTGGCATAATGACTAACCCAATTCACTCTATCAACATAAATATAATCAAAAACATGCAATAAACTAATGATAATGGTGGATTAAGTCGAATTAGGAGGCTAAATGAACCCATATAATTATCCATTTTTAGGGCTCATCACATATCTAGAAACTGTCTCATTCATTTTTGGCCAATAGCAGAACCTTTGCAGCTGTGAAACTGTTTTACTTACCCCAAAGTGACCTGATATCATAGAAGTGTGTGCTTCCCTAATTATCTTCACTCTCTTAGTTTGTGGAATGCAGAGTTTCCCACAATGGTATAAGAGTCAGTCCTTCACATGATAGTCCAATTCTTCCACTCTTTTGCCTTGACTCAAAGTTGCATATACATCTTTAAAGTCCATGTCCTGAGCATATTGTTTTATGTAGATTTCATGTAGCATATAATTATGCTTAAGTATGGTAGATGCATTTATAATGGGTCTAGATAACATGTCTGCAACCCTGTTCTGTATGCCCTTTTTATATTTGATGACTAAATGAAATTGTTGTAGAAAACCCATCCATCTGTAATGTCTTGATTGCTGCAACTTAGTTTGGGAGTGCAGATATTGAAGTGGTTGATGATCAGTATGCATTACTGTCTCTTTTCCCATTAAGTAATGTTTTCACTTTTTCACACTCTGAACTAATGCATACAATTCTTCATCATATGTAGGATAGTTAACTACTGCAGTATTAAAAGTCTTAGAATGATAACATATGGGTTTACCATGCTGTGTCAACACTACTCCCATGGCATAGTCATTGGCATCAGTTTGGATTTCAAACGATCTTTGTAGATCTGGCAGTGCTAGCACAGGTGCTGTACTAATCTTTTCTTTCAAGGTGTCGAAGGCTTTCTAATGTTTGCCTCCCCACTGAAACACCTTATTCAATCCTGTTAAAGCATGTAAGGGAGTTGCAATTGAGGAAAAGTTAGAAATGAACTTCCTCCAATACTCTGTTGCTCCTAAGAAGCTTCTCGCTTCTATAGCAAACCTAGGTTTAGGCCAGTTCACAATGACTGCCACTTTAGAGGGATCTATTTTCAATTCACCTCCCCCTACTATATGACCTAAGTAGTTTAGAGATGTTTTTGCCAAATTCACATTTTGAGAGTTTAACATAAAGTTTTTCTCTTTTTAGAACATCTAATGTCTGCTTAACATGCTTTAAATGTTCTTCCCACGTTTTACTAAAAATCAGAATGTCATCCAGATACACAATAACAAAATCATCAAGAAAAGGTCTGAGTACATCATTCATTAATCTCATGAAAGTAGCAGGGGCATTGGTCAAGACAAAAGGCATAACCATCCATTCATACAATCCCTGCTTTGTTTTGAAAGCAGTATTCCATGCATCTTGCCCTGCAACTCTGGCCTGATGGTATCCACTGTGCAAATCCAGCTTGGTGAAATAAAAAATTTCTTCAATTGATCTAATAGATTATCTATGCGAGGAAGGGGATAACGATTTTTGATTATTATCTTATTCAGTGCTCGGTAATCAATGCACATTCTCCACGAGCCATCTTTGTTTCTCACCAAAACGATTGGTGATCCACATGGTGATGTGCTAGGCCTAATGAACCCTTTCTTGAGCAACTCTTACACCTGCTTCTTGATTTCAGCATTCTCTAAAGCAGACAACCTGTACATCTTAATGTTAGGCAATGGAACATCTTGCTTCAAAAATAATATCATGTACCATTCCCTTTTTGGGTGGCAGACCTTTAGGTTCTTGAAATAAGACATCATACTCTGAAACAACCTTTTCTATATCAGCTTGCTTATCAGCATTACAACCCTCAAATGCATTGGTTTTATCAGGTTTCCTTTCCTTTAAAACCATCAGTAATAATTGTTTGCATGAATTCATCATTCTTTTCATCTACCTCGAGTTTATGAGAGTATAATTATTCTTGAGCTTATGAGCTCTTACAAAGTATTTGATTCCATCTTTAACAAGTAGATACTTGTTCTCAGCTCTATATAAAATAGCCTTTCTATCATACAAGTAAGGAATTCCTAAAACAATTCCACATATATCCAAAGGAATTATGTCTAACTCAACCTCATCTACAACTGCTGACCCAAAAGAAAACTTGAGTTTGCACTGTATAGTCACTTGTAGTTGTGCTCTATCATTCAACCATCCTAATGGGTATGGTTTCTTGTGAGGTATAGTTGCTAATCCCAATTTCTTTACAATTGCTACAGAAATTAGATTTACTTGTGAGCCACTATTAAAAAAGTATCAATCTTTTGATTTTTGGAAATAACTCGAATATGGAAAATCTCATGTCTTTTTTTTCTCATTTTATTCATCAATAACAGATTGAGTAGAATTACTAGTAGATGCTTCAGAATTCTTACCTGTTATACCTATGGCTGCTATAGTTGTTTCATCTCCTGAGTCTGACCCAAAATCTTTTTGAATAGTTGCAACAGTCTTCTTCTTCTTGCCCTCGGACTTCTTAGGTCTCATCTCTGGATGCAGAATCCAACAATGCTCATCATCATGCCCATCCTTTTTACAGTGAGTGCATGAAGCTTTGACTTTCTGTGCAGTGTTAGCCTTCCTTGCTTTCCACTTCTGCTTTCTTTTCTCCTTGCTCTTGCTTATAGTGGGTTGGGATGGTCCCCCAACTTTTGGATTTCCATTCTTTCCTCTAGCTTCTAGATGAGTAGCTTGTACAGATACCTCATCTATACTAGTGGGATTAAACATGAGGATGGTATGCCTCATGTAGCTATGTATACCACCAATGTACTTCAAAAGAGTCTCTAGTGAGTCTAGTGAGATACCCAACATCAATGCTCTCTTTCTGAATTTTTGAGTATACCGTTGTTCACTTTGCCCTTTCAATTGTCGAAGAGTTTGCCAACTCATCATGGCTTGTTGCATGTAGGCCAATGGGTAGAACTGCTTTTGGATTGCAGCAACAAATTCACTCCAGAAAGAGATGGTATTACCATGTCTTTTCATATCAGCTTGGATTCTGCCTTCCCACCAAACCAAGGTAGTGCCTCCTAGGCATAGGCTTTCCAGCTGAATCTTACTCTTGTCTGAGTCTATGTTCTGTACTCTACAATACACATCAATTTGTCTAATCCAATTGTCCAATTTTTCAGCATTTAGCTCTCCATCATATATAGGCAAATCAAATTTAACATCTAGCTTGATCAAATATGCTTTCTTATTATGCACAGGGCTATTAGGAGGTGTGAGAAAGCTTTCCTCTTTCCCCTTTCCTTTGGAGTGGTCTTGGTAGTGAGACTGATCTTCTTCATTATCTTGTTTAGAACCTAATGAATCTTCAACCTTATGCTTTCTAAAATCCCTATACATTTCTTCTACCATAGACTTTATAGCTAGGAAACTTTCTATGAATTGAGGGTCTGGCCCCACAGAACCTTCCTCTGACATTGTCTTCCAAGGATAGACTCTCCCAATTTTAGGATTAGTTTCCACCAACTCTCCTTCTCCTAATTTGATCTTTGATCTAGTGAGCATTCACAACTAAACCAACACAAGCCTGTCTAACCTTACAGCCTAAAGCTCTAATACCACTTGATCTGACATTCACCCTATTAGTGACATCAATTGAATATTTATTAAACAAAGGTATTACAGACTCGTGTGCTGGTGTGTGTTCTGTGATATTGAAGCAATGGATCAATCAGATTGCCAATACACAGACAATTAAATGGAAAGACAAAAAAGAAATATAGTAAGCAATACAAGAACACAAACAATTTAATAAGGAGTTCACCCTATCCTCCAGGGCTACATCTCTCGTCCAACTTTCAGTGGCGGCCTTATTTTATTGTGCCTTAAGCAGAGAATTACAATGTAGGTACTCTATGTGAGTTCTCTTGAAGCATTTTTTCTTGGTGGGGCGGTTCTTAGATTCCCCAAGCCACTTGAGTACACAGACTTCTTCTTCCTACCAGCTCTGTGACCTTCTGGTCTATAGTGGAGAGCCCAATGTGGTGCTCAACCCAGATAGATCCTCTCTGGGATGGCTCAGATCTCTCAAGTCTTTGGTGCTCAATACTGCCTCTGGTCAGCTCAGTCCTCTATCCTCTCACTGATTTTGCTTCACTGTCTTCTTTCTCTGTGTTCCATCCTCCTCTTTGGATTTTGATTTCTTTCTTTGTCTCTCGGAGTTCTCTGTCACTCTCTCTGACTGAGTGACTTCCCCTTTGTATTATGTCTCTGTTCATGGCTTTTAGGCCATTTGTTTCCATGTATATTCGGTTCCTCTTCTGCCTCCGTCGATTCACCTTCTGCAGCTGCACTTGGAGTTCCCTGGTTTGGTGTCAGCATCAGCTCGTAGGGAGTGGCCACATGTCCTCCTCAAAATGACGCCAGTCTGCTTCGTCGGTTCATTTCTTCAGTTACATCGTGGATGAAGTCTTTCCTCCACCGTGGCGGTCAAATGGATTCCAAATCCTTCTAAATCGTGGCTCATTTCCCTCGTCGATTCCGCTTCCTCCATCGAGCACAATCTCAGTCGTTTGATCTGGGTCCCCCAGATCCAACGTCATATGCACGTTTCGTGCAGTTGAATTGCTCGACTGATAGCGCGCTATCAACGACAATTTTCTCTCACCTTCACCTACCACGTGTCGATCATTGAGTGGGATCGCTCCACTTCCATCCAAAACCGCTTACCATTTCAGGGTGCCCCCATCAATACCGCTGGTTTCCAGAGCGCGGGTCCTGCCTTTGTCCTTTTAGCACTTTTGCCTTTTCGCTTGCAGTTCTCCAACTTCCGATGGGACCGAGTGCTTGGGCTTCCTCCATTTCGGCCTTGTTCACCTAACGATGTGCATTTAGCACTAATCGCGCATCAAAAATCACCTCCTTTTCCCGATCCAGGGCTCCCAGGGGCTACTTTGACCTCCCGCGCAATCTCCATGGGCCTCGGTTAGCGCACTTTGACTGAGGTCCTTGTCATTCCACGCTGGCTGCCATTGCCACTGGTTCAGGGTGTTTTTGATCACTATTTTGGAATTCTTTGATGTTTGTCCCACCTGATATAGTCACGGTCTTTCTGACAGTTCTTTATGGATCCAATTCGGATCAATCCTCCACTTCTAGTGTTGAGTGTGAGTTTCATTGTGCATGAGAAGCTGAACAAATTTTTAAAGTGACCTACTATCCCCCGCTCTCTCCCTTAATATTCATAATCTAATTTCCGACTCCAGGGCTTGGAACCAATCTTAGAACACATTTCTCAATAAACTTACTCTAAAAGAAAACTACAATTCTTCCCCACATCCCCCTATCACCATCTACTAGTACCATCTACTCATGTAGCTCATGATAAATGAATTTTAATTATTGCTGCTACTATTACCATTTTCAACCAAAAGGGTTCTTGCAATGCATCTTGAAGGAAACCCTGAAAAAACACTAGGTAGAGAAAAGGAAGGCTATGAAGGATTGTGCACCTTTCTTAGCAGATAGAAGCCGAGCGAAGCTCCTTCAAATCGTTCCAGTAATCCTTCCAACAATCCTTCTTGTAATACTTCAACAATTCCAACAACCCAAGGGCTAAGAAAGAAATGCATGCATCCAGGAAGCCTTTGATTATAATAGATGGAATGGTAATGAATAATAGGTACAATAAATATTTAATGACAATTTGAAATGCTCAAGTTGCTATTATTCCTCCACGTTGTAATACCAGATGGAGTGGCAGAGTTATTCTATTATTCCTCAAGGTTACAATCTGAGATGGAGTGGGAGAGTTATTCTATTATTCCTCCACGTTACAATCAGAGATGGAGTGGAAGAGTTATTATTAAGATCATGAATGGTGAAATTGATGGACAAGTTAATGAAACTACAGACACTTGTTTTTTGGAGTTATTATTAACAGCAGGAAAGGGTGAAATTGATGTACAATTTAATGAAACTACCGACAACTGTTATTTCGAATTGGATAGGTCACCAATGGTTTGAAACAGATGATCATCTTATTCGGAGATAATTAAATCCAAAAAAATCATTAACTATACTTTCATATCTAAATTTTAAATTGGTAAAAAAATCTTTCATCACTATCACTATCACTATCATTATCACTATCCCTCTTATCACTCAAAATTTTTAAATAATAAATAATATACACACTATCCCTCTTATCACTAAATTTTTTTAAATAATTAAAAATATACACACTATTACCTTTAACCTTTGTTTTCTTTTAATCTTACCCTAAATAAAAATCCCTTATCATGTTTTATTAATATATTAGTTCATCCATAAACTCAAAAATTAATTTAAAAAATTAATTTGTCAATGCCAAAAAACTTATGCATACTTGAAATAATCTTTCTTAAAAAAAATACAAATTAATTGGCATTTTAACTTTTCATCCTAAAAGAATGTGAATATAGTTGCATTCACAAAGTTTATTGCTAGGGAAAAAATTATATATTAAATGATAACATAATTTTTCGAGCTTAATAGGAAAGAGATTAAGGAAAATTTCTCCTTTCTAACTAAATGTATAATAGGTTATTTTACAAGGCAATTTAAAGAAGTGTTAAACATCTTGTTAAGAGAAAACATCCTTTACTTTCCTAAGTTAGTTTTTAACTTACCGACACCTGTTATTTAGAATTGGACACATGTTACCAATGGTTTGAAATGGATGATCATCTTATTTAGAAATACACCTTTCCACTACTATGCCAAGTGTATGTAGTCTTCCCATTATGGTTAATCCTGATAGGTGTCAATTAACAAATGGCATGGTAAATTTTTAATGGAGCTTTGTAAAAAAATAATTTAAACAAGGTTTAATCATGTGATTTAGATATGCAGGGAAGTTAGTGGTGTGAATTCAATCCATTGATATTGTGGCAATGACGAGAATATACTGGCATATTTAAATTTAAACCGTCCGATCAATTTTTTTAATTAGTAAAATGATTAAAGTTCCCAATTCCAATATGAGGGATGCCTATCGGCATAAATATTGCACCTGGAATTACAGGGACATGGGTGCCTGTCCAAGTCATAGGCTGGAACCTTGAAGTAGTCACATGGTCATCACTGGCATTTTGGGCCGAGAGAATCTAAATGTGCTTTCTATATATACATTCAACCGCCATCCAAGCGAGGAGGCCAGAGGAGATCATCAGCTGTGTGGAATTACAGGTGAAGAATATTCAAGATGGGTAGATCTCCTCGCTGCTCAAAAGAAGGCCTCAACCGCGGCGCCTGGATGAAAACGGAGGATATGATTCTCTCAGACTACATCCTAAATCATGGAGATGGTGAATGGAGACTTCTTCCTCAAAAAGCAGGTGAATCTCAACAAATCTTTAACACTACTTTATGAATGTAGATGCAAATGTGTATTGAAACGTTAAATAACTGAATATATTTTGTTTTGCAGGTATTAAGCGATGTGTTTTGAAACCAATAAAAGAGAGAAGTTTTTCAAATTGTTTTGCATGAGTTTTTGTTCTGTTATGCTATTTTACATATTCTATGAGAGGAGAGGTTCATTTTAGGTTCGCCCAGGATCGATGGATGTTTTGCTCGTGTTGGTAGAAGGCCATTAAAGAGCCTTGTTGTGTGAAGATCTAGAGGTTTGTGTACGGGTTCATGTATTCATCATAGAAGATATAGAAATTGCACAACAAGCTTCATTTTGTCGTTCAGAGAAAGCCCAAGCTTCAAATTGTGGTATCAATACAACTCCTCAAGAGAAAAATATACTTTCCTTGCAATGGAAAGACTTCATGAATAACGCCAAATCATGGATCTCCTTTTATACTTGGAGGAAATTAGGAGACCAAACATATGTACAAATGGAAGATGCAGAATCCTCATCTACACAGAAACATTCTTGGACAACTTGCGATGGAAGCAAGCTAGAAACTAGTAGTACTTTCCCTCCATTCAAGGGAATTGTGCTAGGAGAAGTAGCAAACACTGCCAAAGCCATTCCTTTAGTGTCAAAAGATGACTTAGCCCTAGGAATAGATGGAAGGATACAGAAAGCCAATGAAAAAATCAACTGTACAAACTTTGCAATTAAAGGGCTTGAAATGAATATGGCTAAAACCCCTGAGCAAAAGGAATGCTTTGATACTATACAAGTTTTGTAAATAATGTAAATAAGAATTTGAATGATATGAATTTTTCAGTTTCAGTTTTGAAAGGGTTTGGCAAAGAATACTTAGCACATATAAAAGAAATGGATAAAAGAGTGGATTCAGGACTCAAATGCACTCAAGATATCATAGGAGAACTTTATGAACATTTTGGCAAGCTCACTATAACGTAAAGTCTTCCTAATTAAAGCTTAAACTTCATAGTTCAAAATTCCTAGAATTCAAACTTGACTGAAAGTAAAATTTCACCATGCAAATTTAAGAAAATTTTAATTTCAACTATAAGCTCATTAAACAACCTCAAACTTCAATGGACATTTACTATGGAACTCAATTTCTTGGTATGTTCTAACAACATCAATCATGTGCCACACTGTTGGGAATATTCACATTTACATGCAAATTCGACATTATGGATCTTCTGAAAGGAAATTGAAAAAATTGTTGTAAAAGGAAAATATTACCTCAGAAAGGGCCCTTTGTATTATTTTGTTTAACGAAACCATAGTGAATGCCATATCCCTCAAAAATTCATTGTGAAAAGCCAATAAAATATTCCTCCATACAAGATTTTTCATATTGCAACAAATTTTGTGCAACCCACCAACATTTTTCTTCACGGATTTCATTTGGCTGGTCCAATTTAACATAATGTCAAACTAATAAAAAAAACAAGTTTGTAGATATCGAGGACATATCTGTCTGCCTCCCAAAAACCTAATGTATTTTGGACTAGGCATAAACCAGATATCATAACCAGAAATTGAAATAACCCCAATTTTAATAAACATGGAGTTTATGCCACAAGTCATCTGAAAACACAAGATTAAAACGAGGAACAAGTCATCGGAAAACACAAGATTCAAATGAGGAACTTCGAAAAGCTTCAATGTTTATTATGGATAATCAGATTGTACCTACACTTCCAAAAAAGCAACCTTCCGCAAATCATTTCATTGTCCAACACACTTAAAAATATTTAACTGTAAAGCAAACATGATAGCAAAACACAAGTCATGAATTCCCATGGTTGGATATGCTAAACCAAAGATGATCTTCCCAAATCTTTCATTCCTTTGGTGTGTCTTTGCACCTTTAGGGGCAATTGCTAGTTATAATATTTTAATTGATAATGGTTGTTTTTATGTTTATATTATTTAATTTAAATAATAGTGTGGCATCTTAATTCTCATAGGCTTTCTCTTTATACTTTATAAATAATAATAATAATAAATAATAATTGTTATTTTTATATTTTAAATTTTTTTTTAGGATTTGAATATTTATATTATTTTCAGAAGTGTATATATGTATATAAAGATTTATTGTTACAAGTTTGTCACTTTAGAAATCAAATCACCAACATAACATAAAATTTATCTAATTGTTCATATTGTTCTTTACTCGAGAGTCAATAAAGAAAATTTGGAACAATTTATATCATGAAAAACTAGAACTAAACTTAATAACATAAAAAACATCATGAAAATGAAGGGTCACTACACAATATTTCCTTATTGATATTCATTTGTTAGGGTTGTCCCCAGGGCCTAAATGGTTGTGGTTCTTTGTTAGAGTCAAACGAAGAAAAGGTCCATGTTTTTTAGTTTCTTGGCTAGAAGCGTGGCCTTTTTGTTAAGTTTATCCACCTTCTCGAGTAGCTCTTCCATGCATACGATTAACTCTCGATGTGTGTCTCCCCTTTCTATGAGAATTATTCCCATTAAAGTTTTTAGATGCCAATACAAGTTAAAAGGTTGTATGTAGAAGGTTGTTCTGGCCTAGATAGAATTCCCAATGCTTGGTATCCAGTCTCTTGTTTCCTGCTCTACATGTCTATCAAGAATTAATCTTTGAGATTTCTTTACTTGTTCCTCCATACCAAATATAGCCCTTTGAACAATTAAAGGGAAAACGCCCATGTAGTATTCCATTGTTGCCTTGGTAGATGATTGGATTTGAGTGCCATGAGTAGAGGGTAGATTGAAATTAGAAGGGGGGGGGTGAGACTGGGGCACCCCCACTACCACTTGAGGTAGTCGAGTTTATCAACATCTAAACATAATGAAGGTAAGAGGATTGGGGGGTATGGATAAAAAGGAAAGCCTCTTAATTAGATAGAGTGGAAAGGAATATGGAAAACATATAAAGCAAAGGGAGAATAGTGAGAGATAGGTCAAGGAGGGAGAAAAGGTTGAGACAACGAGTAGGAAGAGGAGGAATTGAACAAGGAAGAGACGGAGAATAGAGGAGTGAAGAGTCAAATGGGAAGAGACAAGAGAGGTAGTGAAAAATTAGGAGAATTCAAAGAGAGACAGGGTGAAAGGCAAGAAAAGGAGAGAGAAAATTGAACAAGGAGAGAGGCTTAGAGTCAACCTGAGGGAAAAATCAGACCCATTAGAACAATTAAACCTAGGCAAGGAAAGAAAAACTAGAAGCCTACAAAACTTGAGGTGGAACTTAAGCCATTGAAAAGAGAGTCTAAAACTGAAACATAATTCCAAAATGGAATAAACAAAATTCCAAACTTGCAATTTGTTAATTTTAGGTAACAATGGTATATTCTATGCTTAAGAGTAATTTACTTCAATTTCTTTATTAGCCCAATATCAATATCCAGTTAAGCAATCACATCAACATGAAATAAAAATGCAGATAGAACATAAACATAAATAGTAGAAGACAAGCCAAGACAAGAGGACACAAGATGTGGCACTAGCCAGGGACAAGCCCCAATGTGGGTACTTGATCAATTCTTCTTATATTCTTCAATAGTTGAATAGAGAGAGATAGTGCAAATTACAAATTTGATAATTTATGACAACAACAAGAAGCCCTAACCAGAAAAGTCAATGCTGGTCAAATAGGGAAAAATTATTCCTCTAAACATCTGGGTCAAACCCAGTCAACTTCGACCTCCAACAGCAAGCCCAATCAACCCAAAATAATCTGAAAAATTCCAGTCAAAAAATGGTTGATGAAATTCAAACTGCGACTAGCCCTAGGGCAATAAAAGTTTGTCAAATGAGAGGTCAGATTGCCTCAATTTCAATGCCTAGATTTGCGGCCTGCTAGGAAGGAGATACCTCACCCAATCCACAGTCAAAATATGTCAACTCTAGATGTCAATGTAGTCAAACAACAATCCTTCAATTTAGTCAATGCTGGTCAACACAGTAAAAAAAATCCTGCAGTTAAGTCAACACTGGTCAACGCAGTCACATTGCCAAACAGAAAATCGTCCTTCTTCTTTCACACATGTGAGAGACATTTGCCCATATTTGCATACCCAATCACGAGAGGAGAGAGAGAGATGATGAGATGAGATGATGATCAAATGACTTGATGTATCCTCCTTTTATATGAAATGTTGAGGATGAGTTGGGGGTTTGAATGCTTATTTTGCTTGCTGGCCAACCTTGACAATTTGTCCATAATATAAATAAATCATATCTTCATTTGTACATGTTGGAATCAGATGATATTTAGATCAATCCTACACCTCTCAGAGAGAGGAATCCAAGAAATATATCATATTTCATAAATAAGATTACCCATGTGGAGTTTGGCCCTAGTTTCCAATTTTAACACTCCATCTCAACTAGGGAGAACTCCATCTGCGAGCGGGTACTATCTCTGCCATCAATGCACTACTCTACATTGCTCTGCTGAACTATGAAGAAGAAGAAGTGATCGAGAATTTATCATACCATTCTCTACTGACCTGAAGTCAGTCCTAAATAAAAGAGGGTGTCTCATACAACTCTTACTGACCTGAAGTTAGTTCCAATTGATCCTAGATCAATATATGTTATCATATCATAGGGAGTATAGTAGTACACTATGCATCAATCGGTAGTACTATGGTCCCTATCCTCATTTCCCTACTCATTGGCCAGATGAGATGTACTTCCCATGAGTCCTAGACTACATGGGTAGGATGTCTCAGTAGGAGAAGGAGGAACCACTCATCCTGCCTACATGTCACCAAAGGGTATCATAGGGGAAGGCTGAACCACTCACCCTATACACAACAAACCACTAGGGGAAGGCTGAACCACTCACCCTATGGTTGCTCATCGCTCCAAGAAGTAGCCCAAGCCCCTTGACGATTTGCTCATCAGTCCCAATGTGATGGATCCTTATTGCTCCTCATTGTACCATATCCCTAATAAAGTGGTACCTGATATCTATATGCTTGGAGCTGTCATGAAACACATGATTCTCTGATAATCAGATCCCACTCTGGTTGTCGCAGAGGATCACGGTGGTACCCAACACATGTCCAAAAAACTCACCAAAGAGCTTCCTCAACCAGACAGCTTCACAAGAGGCCATACTAGTAGCTATGTATTCGGCCTCGTTGATGCTCAAGGCAACTGATTTCTGCTTCCTTCCCATCCAGGATATCGAAGAAGAACCCAAAGAAAAACAACACCCAGAAGTACTCTTGCGATCCACCACACTTCCAGCCCAATCAACATCATAATAACCATGCAACCTTAAATCTCTGACAGTGTATCTCAGTCCATGAGTGATTGTGCCTCGAATATATCTCAGAAAATTCTCGGCACCTTTCTAATGTATATGATGAGGCTCAACCATATATCTGCTCAACCTGTTAACTACAAAACATATGTCTGGATGAGATTTCACCAAGAATATTAGTGCTCCTATGAGTTGACGATACTCAGAAGCATTTCCCAATTTAGGTTTGACAACATTAACACATAAATTTTTGAAGTTAAGTTCCATCGTGGTAGTCACAAGCTTGTAGTCCACCATCCCAAATCTTCCCAATATCTTCACAACATCTTGTCCTTGAGATAAATAAAATTTCTCCTGGCTTTTTCCAGGCCTCCAACCCTAAGAAGTAGTGCATCAATCCTAGGTCCTTCATCTCAAATTTAGAAGCCAACTCCCTCTTACATTTGTGAATGAGAGGGTCTACACATGTCAGAAAGAGGTCGTCCACATAAAGTACCAGTATGAGAGGTTTATCATATTCAACCTTAAAGTGAAGGTTTAGATCGACTTCACTTCTAGTGAATCTCAAATTTATTAGATAACTATCAATCCTCTCATACCAATCTCGGGGTGCTTTCTTCAAGCCATAGAGAGCTTTCTTCAACCTGCATACACAAGATTCCCAGTCATGAACCTCAAACCCCTTGGGTTGTTCCACATAGACTTCCTCTTTGATCGAACCATGCAAGAAAGTGGTATTGACATCCATCTGGTGTAGGTTCCATCCTTGTGAGGCAACAAGGGCTATGATTGAGTGGATGGTGGTGTATCAAGCAACAAGTGCAAATATCTCATCGTAATCTGCACCTACCTTTTGAGAGAATCCTTGAGCAAGAAAGTGAGCCTTGAACTTTTTTGCACTTCCATAAGCTCCAGGCTTGATTTTGTAGAGCCACTTAGAGGTGACAAACGATTTGTCCTGGGGTCTAGGGACCACATCCAAGACATCATTTTTCATAATTGACTCGTATTCTTCATTCATAGCATCCTTCCATACTTGTTGCTTCACGAATTCTTCAAATGATGAAGGCCCATTTTGAATGATAGTGCTCGTGATGGTCAAGTATCCTTGATACCTGTTCGGTTTCTTTCTCTCACGGAAAGTCCCCCTTGTTGCAATATGTCTCTCAGCATCTTTGCGAGTCTCTCTAAGCCATGGGGGTCTCCTCTTAGAGGAGGAGGGCTCTGGAGGAGGAGGATCAATAGGATCCATAGGTTCATCAACATTAGGCATTGTTTCGTCCTCTTTTTCATCTTGATTTCCATTGTCAGCTTCTTTGTCCTTCCTTAGGATAGGAAGGTTGTTGATCTTCCTGAGGGCCATATCTTCATCAAAGGTGACATCATGAATTATCTCAACTTCCTTTTGTCCAACCACATAAACTCTATATCCCTTAGAATTTTCACTATAGCCCACAAAGATTCCTTTCTTCCCCGATGCACCTAATTTGCCTCTTTTCTCTTTCGGCACATGAAAATATACGATACTTCAAAAATTTCTAAAATGAGAGACATTGGATTTCTTATCGGTGAAAATTTCTTCAGGAGTCTTGGAGTCCAATGCTTGATGAGGGCATCGGTTTTGAACATACACGGTGATATTTTCATCTTCGGTCCATAAAATCTTCGAAAGCCCTTGATCATGAAGCATGGCACAAACAACTTATACAATAATACAATTCTTCCTTTTAGCCACTCCGTTCTGCTCAGGAATGTATGGTGTTGTAGTCTCCCTCTTAATTCCAGCTTCTCTGCAATAATCATGGAATTCATTTGATTCATACTGAGTCCCATTATCAGTCCTCAATATCTTGATTCTCTTCTCTGATTGATTTTCGATCATGGCTTTGAAGTCACGGAATCAGGTGAACACTTCATCCTTCTTTGTCAAGAAGTAGATCCAGGTCTTGCGAGAATACTCATCTGTAAAGGTGAGATAATATAAGTATCCCCCCAAAGAGTTTACAGGAATCATACCCAATATGTCGGAGTGGATCAATTGCAATATATCTGTGGTCTTTCTATTACATAATGGGAATGGTCCCCTGGTAAGTTTTACTTCGGCACATCTCAGACATACACCTTCATGCTCTACTTTGAACTCGAGAATACCTATCACCATATGTCTCACATCGGGTAGAGAATTATAATGAATATGGGCAAAACTTCGGTGCCATAGTTCAGATTGTAGAGATGTGTCACAAGACATAGATCCCAATGGAATTCCTCCAACTTGATACAAAGTGTCAACCCTAAACCCAAGAGTAAAAGAATCTTTAAATTTTCTTTTCCAAACACGTACCTTTCCATCGATGAATGCCACCTTGTATCCTTTGTCGTCCATTGCCGAAATGGACACTAGGTTCTTCTTGAGATCAGGTACATATAGTACTTCTTGTAAATGAATCATGTTACCTTGATTCAATTGAAGGGTAACATTCCCTACTCCCTTCATGGGATAGGTGGCATTGTCTCCAAGGATAATCTCTAAATTTTTCTCCTTCTCTATCGGATTATATAGAGTTTCCTTATCTCCTGTGAAGTGCCTTGAGGCATCACCATCAATTAGCTAATTACCTAAAATGTCTGGTGGAGAGGTAGTGGAGAGGGCCAATATAAGATAGTATTCCTTTTGCTTATTGTTAACAACATTTGATTCTTCATACCTGAAGTTCCTTGATTTCTTGGAGGGTTGACCATTTCCTTGATGTCTTGCATTCCTTTTTCCTTTGCTATTGTACTTGCCATTCCTTTTATTTTTGTGGTTGAAGTTTCCCCTACAATGATTGTGATCATCATCATGTGATGTGTCCCTTCTATTTGAACACTCCATTTCATAGTGGCCAAACTTATTGAAAACAAAGCACCTACCCTTCCTTCCACCCTTAGATCCAAGCTTTCCATTGAAATGACCTTTAGACCCTGCATTATTTCTCCTTTTGGCATGAGCAGAGAATGCAATGGGGTTGCTTCTATTAAAAGGAATTTCTTGCTCCACCATTCTTGTTTCTTCTTGGATGCATCTCGACATCAATTCATCAAACCCCAGAATTCAATCATTATTGAGAATAGTGGTTCTAAATGTATACCACTCAGGTGGGAGTCCTCCAAGGGTAGTGATAGTAAGCTCCCTATCAGGAATGACCTCTCCAATCGAAAGTAGATCATTCTTGATTTCAGTGATCCTTAAGAAGTAGGATTGAATATCCTCATCCTTTCCCTTCTTAATATCCTTCAACTTATTTTTGAGAAATAAAATTTGATTAGCATCTCTAACCTTGAACATGTTGACCAACCTGTTGTAGATCTCCTTGGAGGTGTTCAAATGAGAGACGTAGGTCACCAGATGCTTGTCAATGGAATCTCTGATAGTCTTCTTCACTTTGACTTCAACTTTATTGTACTTGGTCTTCGCAGTAGCCAGTGCATTTGGAGGAGGCTTAGGGATTTTCCCTTCACATAATCCAACAGTTCTTGTTCTTCCAAGGTCAAATCAAGGGACATCTTCCATCCATGATAGTCAGATTTTTCACGAAGCTTGTCTCAACCGAGAAGTGGGATGAGGAACCCATTGAGCCTTTTGTCCTTGTCCAACTCTCTTTAGTGATTTATCTTTCACTCTTTCTTGGGCTTTGTCTTCACCTCATCTCTGATACCATGTTCATTTTAGGTAACAATGGTATTTCTATGCTTAAGAGTAATTTACTTAAATTCCTTTATTAGCCCAATATCAATATCCAGTTAAGCAATCACATCAACATGAAAGTAAAATGCAGATAGAACCTAAACAGAAACAATAGAAGACAAGCCAAGGCAAGAGGACATAAGATGTGGCACTAGCCAGGGACAAACCCCAATGTGGGGAAACCCTTGATCAATTCTTCTTATATTCTTCAATAGTTTAGCAGAGAGAGAGCTAGTACAAATTACAAATTTGATAATTTATGACAGCAACAAGAAGCCCTAACCAGAAAAGTCAATGCTGGTCAAACAGGGCAAAATTCTTCCTCTAAAAAAATTTGGTCAAATCCAGTCAACTTCGACCTCCAACAACAAGCCCAATTAGCCCAAAAAACCCAAAAAAGTCTAGTAAAAAATGGTTAACAAAAGTAAAACTATGGCCAACCCTAGGGCAGTCAATGTTGGTCAAATGAGAGATCAAATTGCCTCGATTTCAATGCCCAGATTTTCAACCTACTAGGAAGGAGATACCTCACCCAATCGACAGTGAAAATAGGTCAATTCTAGATGTCAATGCAGTCAAACAACAATTATGTAGTTCGGTCAATGCTGGTCAATGCAGTCACACAACCCAATAGAAAATCGCCCTTCTTCCTTCTTACGTGTGAGAGACCGTTGCCTAGATTTGAGTACCCAATCACAAGAGGAGAGAGATAGATTATGAGATGAGATGATGATCAAATGAATTGAGGTCTCCTCCTTTTATATGCAACGTTGAGGATGAGTTGTGGGTTTGAATGCCTGTTTTGCTTTCTCGCCAACCTTGACAATTTGTCCATAATATAAATAAATTCATATCTTCATTTGTACATGTCAGAATCGGATGATATTTAGATCAATCCTACACCTCTCGGAGAGAGGAATCCAAGAAAAATATTAGTTGTCATAAATAATATGACCCATGTGGAGTTCTTCCCTAATTTACAATTTTAACAAAAGTGCTAGAGGATTTGTGCTTAGATGGATCCGAAACTAGAGATTGATGCCTAAAAAAGCTTCCTCCAAGGATAAAGACCAAACTCTTTGTTGGAAAATGTAACTAGGTTCGGTCTTCACTAAATGTATTTGAGTCATCATGTGATCCGAACTTAAACAGGAACACAACAAATTACATATAAAACCATAAATACAGAGATTCAACAGAAATAACACTTTATTTCATTAATATCAGAATATTGAAATATGTTTACAAACATAATTGAAATAAACTAGCTCGGTCGACGGTAGCTTATCTCTCAGAAGAGATGTGGAAACTACATGCCTCTGAACTATGTTACAATGAGGATCAAGGGCCTATTTATTATTGAACAATAAGGGAAAACCCTAGAAAAGCAAAAATCTAACCCCAAGAGATGGAACACCAAGAGTTTGTGGGCCCTATTGGGCTTAGTTGGGCAACCAACTTCTTGGAGTCGTAACTTGGTCATATTATCTCCATTTGGCACGTATGATACCTTGTTGGAAAGGTCTCTACGAGTACTACAAGATTTGCAGTAGGCCCATGCCTATGGCTATGAGCCTGCTGTGAACCTACTGTGAACCTCAAAAAAATCGTGCCGTTTATGCATTGTTATTCAGAAATATCATTCGGAAATATTTGACAATCAAAGACTCTTAAGATATCCACATTTAGGATTCATTGAATTATAGGATTCGTGCAGTTTATGCATTGTGATTCAGAAATATCATTTGAAATATTTGACAGTCAAAGAATCTTAAGCTATCCACATTTTGGGTTCAATGAACCAAAGGATCCTTGTAGTTTATGCATTGTGATTCAGAAATATCATAAGTCAATCCAATTGCTTTGACATTCTTGCATTTCAATAAATCAAACCGTAAGCCAATTAAATGTTTTATGCAGGTTTCGTCATCCTTTGTGGGGAATGTCTGATCAAGCAATTGTACCTCCTGATGTTGATTGTATCTTCTCATCATCAGCCCCCAAGGTAAAATCATAGTGTAAAGAACCCATAAATTAGTCTAGAAAATAATAGAAATTCTGGCAATATTATGACAAAATTTGGCAGAAATTTGTATCAAACTTCAGGAGCACTCATGAGTTCGTTATGGTGTTGAATCCATTTCCACCATCAAAAAAACGATTCAAATACTCTAGCATTTTGATTTCTTGAAAAAAAATTATCAGATTCCAGCAAGAAATCTATCGTCTAGGATAATATTTTTTTTATCTTTTCACATCTTGTTCATTTTAAATGGAAATTAATTTAGAATTTAATGGTCATTTTTCTATCCACTAGATGGATGACAATCAGTGTGTTGTTAAGGTATTCCTAGATTTTAAGTCATTGATTCAATTGATTGACATATTCGGGTGTTATTCTTGGACAAGACCATGATGTATCCTCACCAATGTAGAACTTGCCAAAAAAAAGTCATTTTTTCCAACAATTTATTTATGATATGTTTTTCCATTTTGTTAAGAATTTTTATTTTTATTTTTAATTCATGTTTCTTATTATTTTTATATTTACAACGAAGGTGTCCTTTTTGAATCAGTTCCACTGTACAATTGTCACTACTACCTTTTTTCCACCATTGATTTATCAAATAGCTGTCAAGGCAAGCTGTGAAAACCAATTTCGAACGAAGTCATGACTTGTGCGCATTGTGCAGGTAATTCTTGGATGTTCAATTATTTTGTTTAGCACCAAAAACTCTACTCTACACCAGTGTTTGAATTGGGTCATTCTGAAACAATGGAACACACTTATGAATGGATAAGAGATGCTCATGCCCACGTGCAACAACAAAGATATCTAGTAAGAAATACAACATTTATTCTCATTATTATGAGGATTGTGGAATCCCAACTAAATCTAGTTATTGTTACCGACGCTTTACAAAACTCATCACCCTAAACAAACAAAACTGAAAAAGAAAATGTTGGACAAAATTTGGTGTCGAGTGTGACTATTAACAATGTGTAGAGATATGCATACTTAAATCAATCTCCATACTTATTATTTCAGGTTCAACTCGACCGTCCAAAATTAGAGAATTTAACATAAAATGTTAATACACATGATTTATTTGATCAACTGGGAGGAGTGATCCTAAAGCAGGAGAGGATAATTGTAGGTAATGAAAATGTGAATGGGGACTTTGTCACAACATTTGCATTGGGTGAAGATATGATTATACTTCTATACATAGTGAAATTAGTCAATAGATAAATTGGGTACTCCACTCAAATTATATGGAATTTTAGATTCAGTTGGCAACAAACCTTGCAACACTTACACTAGAATACATATGACTTCAATTTTTAACCTAAACTAACTATTTCCATGAACTATTTTGTAGAGGAAGTTGTAAGTGGATGTCCTGAACAAGTAGTGGAGGGGTTGGATAACATTATAATTTGGTAGCAAGACAATGCAAATGGACATGACATGATGTGCAATGTTTGTTACAAGAAGTTTGCAAGTGGGGAGCCTGCAAAAAGGTTGGCATACAATCATGTTTATCATTCACATTACATTCTCCCATGGTTTAGGTGTAGAGTCTCATGTCCCACATGCAGGAGTGAGCCACCTGCTCCACATACACGATGAGCTTGTATTCTTTTCTTCTTATTTTCTTAATTGGAATATGTATTTTTTATCAGCATTTGTTTTTCAAATTTTATAAAGAAATATTTTTATAATAGGTTTAAAAACCTTAAGTGAGGTTGTTTTATTGTTGGGTTTCTCACATTCTAAGTATCATATTTACACAAAAGGTGTCCTTTTTGAATCGATTCACTGCCTACAATTGTCTACCTTTTTGTTTTACACCATACAATTGTCATTACTCATTTTGTTTTCCACTGTTGAGTTGTCAAATAGCTATCAAGGCACGTTGGGAAAACCAATTTCAAACGATTAAGTCATGGCTATTTTGGGCCATGCATAACTGGTTACAAGGAAGGTGTCCTTTTTGAATCATTGCACAACCTACAATCTTCTGCATAGTTTTTCCTGTAAGTTTTGAGAAAGCCTCAACAATAATATTTGCGAAGAGAAAATCTCGTGCATTACTTGCAATATTGTTACAAAAATTCTTAAAATCAATGCTCTTATTATAATCATTGGAAAGCAGATATAACATTAAAGTCAATCAAATATCTTGAAATCAGATTTTTCATTCAGAAGAAACCTTGAACTCAAAAATGCCCAGTGTATGCTCAAAAGAAACCCAAACTACAAATCGAACACTAATTCTAGTTCAAAATTTCAAATTCTTTTCAACATCTTATAAAACACCATTGAATCAATAAGGGAATTCACTGTAGTTTGACCATAAAATAAGAAATCAAATATTTTGACAAGAAATCAAATTACTTTAGCCGTCAAACATAAAATACCGAATGCAATTTGAGAAGTGGTCCAAATCCTCAAATGTAGCCAAGATAACAACTTAAGATGTTAAATTTTGACGGAAATATGTAAAATCTTCCTAATTAAAGCTTAAATTTCACAGTTCAAAATTACTTGAATTCAACCTTGACCGAAAGAATTTTCACTGTGCAAATTTAAGAGAATTTTAATTTCAACTACAAGCTTATTAAACAACCTCAAATTTCAACAAACATTTACTGTGAAACTCAATTTCTTGGTCTGTTCGAACAACATCAATCATGTGCCACACTGTTGGGAATGTTCACATTTACATGCAATTTCGAAAATAGCAACAAGAAATGCTAAAAATAGCATTGCTATGGATAACATTTCAGGATATATTCCAATTTTAATTTGTCCTTAAATTAAAATTGAGAATTAAAATTTGAATTTGGTCTTAGCAGTTGTTTGAAAAATAATTAATTAATTCATCCTGAGTTAATTAGTTGGAGAAATTCAAACATAAAGTCTTTGTGAAGTCATGCAACAGTTATCCCTTTGATTGAGGAAGTGATCCCTTAATTAAGGAGATAAGGGTGAGTTGTATTTGAGTTGTAATTAGTTAGCTCAGTTAACTAAGTTAAGTCCAGTTAGATTAGTTCCAAATAGTTTGTAGAACTAATTGTGAGTTCAGTCAGTTAATGCATGCATGCATGAAACTAGTGTACTCTAGATAACTAAATATTCTCTCATGAATAACTCATGCATGTCAGTTCAGACAAAGGCCCTGTTGAGATTAAAGACAGGGGAAATGTACTATCAGTTGCAAGAATTTTCCTATAAGAAAATCTCTTGCATGCAAAAGGAATTCATTCCTTGAGGATTGCGCAGTTTTACAGTGTGTTGGAGCAGTGTGTGAGAGTAGTGTCACACAAGGTTACAACAGGAGCACCTAGGGAAAATAGCGCAAAGAAATAAGAGGGTTGGAGGATAGAGGGAAAGGCATATGAGTTGTTTGGTCTGTCTATGATCAGTGAGAGGGATTGTACTGAGATCTGGATAGCTGTCAGAGCTAAAGCTTTGCGTAATCCTAAGATATTTCCACTTGTATGATAATACAGATAGCGGGGTTTTTAGCTAAGGCTTTCCCCGGAGTATTCTTCTGTGTTTCATGTGTGATTGATTCATATTCTCTATTATATGTGTTCTATTTGATCTTGTTCAAATCGATTAAGCTTCTGCAAGTTTGATAGTAGAAGTAGATCAAGTATTTTGCTTTAGTACATTGCTTTATCAGGTGATCTACAGTGAGAATCTCTACACTTTTGAAAGGAAATCAAACAAATAGTTGTAAAAGGAAAATATTACCTCGGAAAGTTCCCTCTACATTATTTTGTCAAACAAAACCATAGTGAATTGCACATTCCTAAAAAATTCATTATAGAAAGACAATAAAATATTCCCGCATACAAGATTTTTCATATTGGAACAAACTTTGCGTGACCCACCAACATCTTTCTTCATGCATTTCATTTGGATTGTCTAATTTCATAGACTCGCCATAAATATCAAACTGAAATGAGAAGAAATGTTCTAAGAGAAGACATCTTTCCTAAATTTTGGTGATTTAACATAATGTTAAACTAATAAAAACAAGTTTGAAGATATCGAGCACATATCTATCTGCCTCCCCAAAACCTAATGTTTTTTATATTAGGAATAAACCAGATATCATAACCAAAAATTGAAATAACCCCAATTTTAATAAACATGGAGTTTATGCCACAAGTCATATGAAAACACAATATTAAAACAAGGAACAAGTCATCCAAAAACACAGGATTCAAATGAGGAACATCCAAAAGCCTCAATGTTTACTATGACTCATCAGATCATACCTACACTTCCAAAAATGAAACCTTACGCAAATCATTTCATTGTCCAACATGCTTAAAAATATTTAATTGTAATGCTAACATGATGGAAAAATGCAAGTCATGAATTCCTATAGTTGGATATGCTAAACCAAAGATGATCTTCCCAAATCTTTTATTTCTTCGGTGTATCTTTGCACCTTTATGGGAAATTTCTAGTTATAATATTTTAATTGATAGTTGTTATTTTTATGTTTATAATATTTAATTTAAATAATAGTGTGGCATCTTAATTCTGGTAGACTTTCTCTTTATACTTTATAAAGTAATAATAATAATTAATAATTGTTATTTTTATATTTTAAAATATTTTTAGGATTTGAATATTTATATTATTTTCAAAAGTGTATATATGAATAGAAAGATTTATTGTTGCTAGTTTGTCACTTGGGAAATCAGATCACCAACATAAACATAAAATTTTCTAATTGTTCATTTTGTTCTTTACTTGAGAGCCAATAACCAAAATTTGGAACAATTTATAGCATATAAAACTAGAACTAAACTTAATAACATAAAAAGTGTCATGAAAATAAAGGGTCGCTTACACAATATTTCCTTGCTGATCTTCATTCTGTAGGGGTGTCCCCAAGGCCTAAATGGTTGTGGCTCTTTGTTAGAGTCAAACGAAGAAAAGGTCCATGTTTTTTAGCTCCTTGGCTAGAATCTTGACCTTTCCGTTAAGTTTATCCACCTTCTCGAGCAACTCTACCATGCATATGATTAACTATTGATGTGTGTTTTCCCTTTCTATGAGAATTATTCCCATTAAAGTTTTTATATGCCAATACAAGTTAAAAGGTTGCATGTAGGAGGTTTTTCTGGCCCTGGTAGAATTCCCAATGTTTGGTATCTAGTCTCTTGTTTCCTGCTCTTCATGTCCATTAGGAATTAATATTTGAGATTTCCTAACTTGTTCCTCCATGCCAAATATATCCCTTTGAACAACTACATGGATAATGTCCTTGTAGCATTCCATTGATTCCTTGGTAAATGCTTGTGTTTGAGAGCCACGAGTAGAGGGTAGATTGAAATTAGAAGGGGGGGTGAGATTATGGCACCCCCCTACTACTTGATGTAGTTGATTTTATCAACATCTAACCATAATGAAGGGAAGAGGATTGGGGGGTAGGGATAAAAAGGAAAGCCTCTTAATTAGACAGAGTGGAAAGGAAGATGGAAAACATATAAAACAAAGGGATAATAGTGAGAGATAGGTGAAGGAGGGAGAAAAGGTTGAGACAACGAGTGGGAAGAGGAGGAATCGAACAGGGAAGAGACAAAGAATAGAGGATGAGTGAGGAGTCAAATGGGGAGAGACTAGAGAGATAGTGAAAAATTAGGAGAATGAAAAGAGAGATAGAGTGAAGGCAAGAAAAGGAGAGAGAAAGGAGAACAGGGAGAGAGGCTTGGCGTCAATTTGAGGTAAAAATTAGACCTATCAAAACAATTAAACCTAGAGAAGGAAAGAAAAACTAGAAACCTACAAAACCTGATGTAGAATTTAAGCCATTGACAAGAGAGTCTAAAACTGAAACACAATTCCAAAATGAAATAAACAAAATTTCAAACCTACAATTGCTAGAGGATTTGCGAGATGGCTCTGGAATTGAGAGTGATTCCTAGAAAAACTTCCTCCAAGGATAAATACCAAACTATTTGTTGGAAACTGTAACTAGGTTTAGTCTTCATTAAATATATTTTAGTCATCATGTAATGTACTTATCAAAAGAATTAAGAAAAAAATTATTATTATTATTATGACTTATTAAAGCATGGGTTTCATGCTTGGGTCATCATGTTTTATGAAAAAGCCCCATTAAGGACTTCTAGGATTTATTCTACGTTAATAAAGCCAGTGTACTTTTAAATATACCCTTCTTGGGCTTTTGAATCATATAAAAAGGTTAAGTATTGAGTCAAATATGAATTATGTAGCCTTCACACCAAGTGAAGCTTATGATGATCAAGTCGGCCTCAAGAAGGCTCTTAGACCTCACAAAAGGACTATAAATAAAGTATTTAGAATTCCATTTGGATCATTCACTCACAAGCAAGTTCGATATCTCTTGTAGCTGGAAGAAGTGCGAAATTGAAGAAGGAAGAGGAGGAAGTGCAAGTTTGGTCAAAGAGAAGGAGAAAGGGAAAATCAAAATTTTGGTGCTTCTATCTCTCTTTCATGCCCTAGTTTGGAAGATCGAAGTTATCTTGTTCATTTTGTAGCCAAATTTCGTGTGATGCTACTGCTAGTATAGGTCGAAGTTGCTATTGTTGGTTGTTGTTGCATCAAGAAGTTGTATTGGTCCAAGATCCGAGTATTCCGGTGAAATCAAAGTCTCTAAGGCAAGAATGAAGTTGTTGGGTCAAAGAAAGTGTTTCCATTGCTACTATTTCTACCAGGTCAAGTAGGATCATCTGCAAGAATAGAAATAGGTTGACTTGTGAGGAGGAAAGTTTGTGTTAAGATCTAGAGTCTTGGAATATCTCTGGAAAAGTATTGAAGGAAGAATTACTAACGTGGGTTTTCCCTAGAGAGGGGTTTTCCCCTGGCTATGAGCCTACATCTAGTGTCCATTGTTTTATGTGTTATTTATTTGGTAATTGCTTGATAAATGAAAAGAAAAAGATACAAAGAATCCTAATAAGAAGTTAAGAACATCACAAGCAATTATCAAGAATAAGAAAATCCTTTTGCCTTCCTGATTCTCTAACATGGTTTCAGAGCTTTGGTGAAGAAGGAAGCTAAAGGTAGTCTCAAGTACTTGATCAAGGGATCATTCAAAGGAGTTACTTCAAGAAATCAGTCTACTATATTCAAGGAAGACGTCTAACACAATCAAGGGAGAGAATAAACTTGAAGGAGCCTCAAACTACAGATCCTGGAAGAAGAGGATTGATCTCATCATTGAAAAGAACAAGGTACTAGATCTAGTGAAAGGAAAGGTAAATAAGCCTATTGAAGACTCCAGTGATGCTGATAAAGCAAAGTTCAGAGATTTGGAATTAATGGCCATGAACCTAATGGTAAAAGGAATAAAGGACAGTCTTTTCCCATTTATAACCAACATTGACCATGCTTAAGAAATGTATGAGTCCTTATCAAAGTTATATACTATCAAGAACATTGGTTAAGTTACAAGCCTGAAGAATGAACTAAGAACCAAAAATATGACTAAATAAGATATAGTGGCCTCCTCCTTTGTGAAGATAGCAAGAATCAGAGATGAACTTTTGGCCATAGATGAAATTTTTCTAGACAAAGAACTTGTGATCACCGCTATACTAGGATTACCTCCTACTTGGGGTGCATTTGTTGCAGGACTCAATAGTTGGAAGGAAGATCCTACTTTTGAAGAACTATGGACCACTTGCAGTCAAGAATAATTAAGAATTTCTTTAGTTGCCAACCCTGAAGGAGTGTCAAATTCCTATGCTGCCGAGCATAGATGAAACTTCAAGAGAGGGAAAAAGAGGAAGGTTTATATGTCCAAAGTAGAACATTATCAATGTCATAAGAAGGGTCACTAAAGGAGTGACTGTCCCATAATCCAAGAAACAAGAAGAGAGAAAGAGATCAAGCCAATGTTGCTAAAGAAGAAGACCTAAAGAAAGTGAAACCTGAAGAATCAAATATTAGGGACTTACACTGCTAAGTCCTTTGCTTCTAGTATTAGATATTTTATTTTGTATTTTTGATGTTTATAATTTATAGGTTTTTAACATATTTTTGGAAAAATACATTTTCTTTTGTTACTATAAGTTTATAGGTATCCCTCAAGCTTTGGAGGGAGCCCCCAACATCTCCCAAGATAAGTATCTCATTTCCTTTCAATTTTTGATTTCATTTATTCCAGTTTTGATTATATTAAATACTAATCACCATTCTCCCTCTATTGTCTTGATTAGGGAAACATATGCTATATCCTCAAGGAATATGAAAGAGAGCCTCCTAAGAAAAGGTTTGTCAAGAAACAAAGATATGCCTCAAAACTACAAAACATTTATTTCTTTATAATAAATGTCCATTCATCTGAAAATCTATCACTAAAATCGTTATGTCTAGCTTGTTGGTTGTGGAGCCTGATTATCTTCTTTATTAAGAGGTATTGCTGCATTGGACCCCAGTTTGTAATGGGGTGGAAATGTTGCCTATTTGTTCGCTGTTAGGGGGGTTCAGGTGGGGGGGCGACAACAATTTTTATGATCCCCCCACTGGCGAGGGTTCGGGGTAGCATCCACAAAGCTAAAAATAGATGTAAAATTGCCTTGTAAAATATAATAATTTCGTAGTCAATCTAGGCCGTTCATTAGGCATATGATCTGATGGTAGACGTTATGTTTAATTTATGGTATTTTTCCCTAGAAGGAAACCCATCACTATATATGAGGGAATTGTATTGCGGCTGAATATAGGTGTATTCTAAATGAGATTGAGAGACGAGACTGTGTGAGAGTGAAGAGGAAATTACAACGGATCAGATGTAGGTTGTATCTCTTCATTTTGATGGATAATATAAAAGGAAGGATTAAATGTTTCTCCATGGACGTAGCCCAAATTGGGTGAACCACATATATCGGTGTCTCTCTCTTGTTTTATGCATTTTCTGCGTTTGTGTTTCTGCAATATTTTATGTGTTCCATTTTTCTGTAATATATAATTTTCTAAAAACTAGTATCATAGTCGAAGGTCTATTTGGCTGATAAAATTGCAAGAGAGAAGGGTTCCTGGGTTGAGTGGGAGAAATGGAGGAAGATGGTAGGTTTAGGGTCAAAAAATTTAACGGCCAAAGCTACCGTATGTGGAAGATGCAGATGGAAGATTATCTGTATCAGAAAGATCTGTACCTACCATTGAGTGGAAAGACAAAGAAGCCAACGAGTATGACAGACACAAAATGGGATATTTTTCGACACAAAGGCACTTGGAACAATACGACTGTGCATAGTAGCATCGGTAGCATTTAATATTTCAAAGGAAATGAAAACAAAGGGTTTAATGTCAACATTGGCCAAATTATATGAAAATCCCTTGGCCTCAAATAACGTATTTATTATGAAGCATTTATTTAATACGAAGATGTCATAAGGTGGATCTGTTGCTGATAATTTAAATGAATTTAATACAGTTACCAGTCAGTTAAGTTCTGTAGGGGTAACTTTGGATGATGAAGTTAGGGCTTTGTTGTTTCTATTCTCATTGATAGAAAGTTGGAATGGTTTAGTTATAGCCATTAGTAACTTTATCTCTGGATCTAGTACTTTAAAGTTTGATGATGTTGTTGGTGCAATCCTTAGTGAGGAAATGCGACGGAAAAGCTCCCGTGAGACATCAGGTAATGCTTTGAATATGAAGACTAGGGGAAGAAAAATGAAAAGAGGAAAGAACCCAGGATATCTGAGTAAGTCAAGGAAAGAAATATCCAATTCTAGATCGGGGATAGTGTGTTGGAAATGCGAGAAGAAAGGACACTTGAAGAAGGACTGTAAGTCTTGTAAGGGAAAAGAAGGAGACGCGCATCAAGAAAACAATCATGAAGTAAATGTGATAGGTGATGTGTTTTAAGATGCTTTGATTCTTTCTTTAGAAAATATTATTGATGCCTGGGTGGTAGATTGAGGGGTCTCATTCCATGCATTTTGGATAGGTTCATTTGGTTGATGATAAACCCTATAAAATCATTGGAATGGGTAAAGTTTCCATAAAATAGAAGAATGGAAACCAATGGTTATTCAAGGAGGTAAGTCATGTTCCATATCTGAAGAAAAATCAAATTTCAATAGGGCAGTTGGGACGTGAAGGTTGTGTAACTACTTTTACAGATAAAACCTGGAAGGTCACTAAAGGAGTGCTGGTAATAAAAAAAGGAGAAAATGTTGGTACATTGTATTTATGCAATGATATTTCTAATTTTGTTAATGTTTTAACCTCTATAGGAGCAGATACAACGTTATGGCATCATAGGCTTGGACACATGAGTGAGAAGGGGATGAAGGTTCTTCACTCAAGAAATTTGTTGCGAGGTTTGAAGCATGTTGATTTGGAATTTTGTGAGAATTGTGTTTATGGAAAACAGAAGAGAGTCAGATTCCTCAGAGTTGGGAAAGAAAAGAAGAACGAAAAATTAGAGATTGTTCATACAGATGTATTGGGACCTACTCAGGTATCATCTCTCAGTGAATCTCGGTATTATGTTACTTTTATTGATGATGCAACCAGAAAAACATGGATGTATTGTATTCGAAATAAATTTGATGTATTTGATACTTTCAAGAAATGGAATGCTTTGGTTGAGAATGAGACAAAAAAATGTTGAAGTGTCTTATATCAGATAATGGAGGTGAATATTGTAGCAAAGAGTTTGACAAGTATTATTTAGAGCATGGAATTGGCAGAGAGGAGACAGTTCCACGAACACCATAAGAAAATGGTGTGTCAAAAAGGATGGACAGGACAATCATGGAGTGTGCAAGGTGCATGAGATTGCATGCATGATTTCCTTTACAATTTTGGGGAGATGCTAAGATACTGTTGTTTATATAATAAATAGAGGGCCTTCAAGTTCCTTGGATGGAGGTATTCCAAAGGAGACATGGACAAGTAAATACGTAAACTACTCATTTTTAAAAACTTTTGGTTGTGAAGCCTTTGTCCACATTAATAAATAAAATAGAACAAAGCCTGAGGAAAAATCAAAGAAATGTACCTTTATTGGATATGGTGTTAACGATTTTGGTTATCGCTTATATGATTATGAAAATCAGAAAATCATTAGGAGTAGAGATGTCATATTCAATGAAAAGGTTTGTATAAGGATCAAATGTAGGAAAAGAAACATGAAAAGGAAAAAAGAGAATACACAGTGCTTGATGAGATCACAGAAAAAGTAAAGGTGCCTGAAAATCATAATGATCAACAATGAGAACAACAAAAACAATCACCTCAGACACCTAAAATTGGTGTTAGAAGATCTACCAGGATAAGTAGACCCGTGAACGATATTATCCTTCATTATATTATGTATTGTTGATTGATTCTGGTGAACCATAATGCTATGAAGAAGCAGTGTAGGTAGAAACCAGGAAGAAGTAGGAGCTAGCCATGAAAGAAGAGATGGACTCCTTGGTACATAACCAGAGCTGGGACTTAGTCATGCTGCCTGCAGGTAAAACAGCATTGCAGAATAAATGGGTTTACAGGTTGAAGGAAGAAGATGGAGGTGGAAAAAGGTATAAAGCTAGACTTGTGGTGAAGGGGTTTGCATAGAAGAAAGGTATAGAATTTGATGAAATATTTCTCCTATTTTTAAAATGAATTCAGTCAGATTTTAAGTCTAGTAGCAGTAGAAGATTTGCATCCTGAGCAGTTAGATATAAAGACGACATTTCTCCATGGGGATTTGGTGGAAGAGATCTATGTGCAACAACCACAAGGATATGAGCTCAAAGGCAAGGAAAAACTAGTGTGCATGTTCAAGAAGAGCTTGTATGGCTTAAAATAGGCTCCAAGGCAGTGGTATATAATATTTGATAGGTTTATGTCTAAACAAGGTTATACTATATGTCACTCTGATCATTGTGTTTATCTCAAAAGGAAAAATGATGACATCTATATTATATTATTTTTGTATGTAGATGACATGCTTGTTGTGGGGTCTAACATGCAGGAAATAAATGTGCTCAAAGGAAAATTGGAAAATTCATTTGCAATGAAGGATTTGGGTGTTGCAAAACAAATCCTTGGTATGAGAGTAAATAGAGACAGGAAAAATTGCAAATTAACATTGTTTCAGAGTGAGTCCATACAAAAGGAGTTGGAAAGATTTAATATGCAGAACGCAAAACCAGTTACTACACCTTTGGCTAGCCATTTCAAACTAAGTAAGGAGCTGTTTCCTAATACTCGGGAAGAGATGGATTATATGTCTAAAGTTCCATATGCATTAGCAGTTGGAAGCTTAACGTATGCAATGGTCTGCATAAGGCCTGATATTGCACATGCAGTGGGAGTTGTAAGCAAGTACATGAATAATATAGGAAAAGAACATTGGATTGCAGTGAAGTGGATTCTCAAGTATTTGAGAAGTACCACATATCAAGCATTATGCTTTGGTGGTTCAAACATTTCTCCACATGGATATGTTGACACAGATATGGCAAGTGATAGAGATAATATGAGGAGCACCAAAGGGTATGCGTTTACTATAGGTGGAACAACTGTTAGTTGGGTTTCAAAATTTCAGATTGTTGTTTCACTGTCAATGATGGAATTAGAGTATGTTGCTACTACAGAGGGCAATAAAGAAATGATTTGGCTACAAAGGTTTCTAGATGAATTAGGTAAGAAACAAGAGTTGGGCAGGTTATACAGTGACAACCAAAGTGCCATTCATCTTGAAAATAACTCAACATTTCATTCCAAGAATAAACATATACATCTCAAGTACCATTTCATACGGTAAGTGTTGGAAGATGGATAGTTGAAGTTGGGAAAGATACACACCAGAAAAAATCTTGCAGATATGTTAACAAAAGTTGTAACCATGGAGAAACTGAGATTTTGCTTGGTTTCAATTCGTCTTCAAATATGATGATGAAGATGAGAAACAACTAGGTCCAAATTGGAGTAATTGTCCAGCAAATGAAGTAGCAGTGCAGTTGTTGTAATTAGTCTCGAAGTGGGAGATTGTTGGGTGTGGAGCTTGATTATCTTCTTTATTTAGAGGTATCGCCGCATTGGACCCAGTTCATAATGGGGTGGAAACGTCACCTATTTTTTAGCCACCAAGGTGGGGAGACGATGATTTTTATGAGCCCCCCTGGCGGCGGTTCGGGGGCAGTGCCCCTGAAGCTAAAAATAGATGTAAAATTGCATTGTAAAATATTGTAATTTCATAGTCAATCTAGGTCGTTCATTAGGCAGATGATTTGACGGAAGAAGATACATTTAATTTAGGGTTTTTTCCCTAGAAGGAAACCCCTCGCTATATATGAGGGAATTGTATTGTGACTGAATATAGGTGTATTCTAAGTGAGAAAGAGAGAGGAGACTGTGTGAGAGTAATGAGGAAATTACAACAGGTTGGTTTTAGGTTGTATCTTTTCATTTTGCTAGATAATATAAAAGGAAGGACTCGATGTTTCTCTATGGACGTAGCCCAAATTGGGTGAACCAAATATGTCTGTGTCTCTCTCTTGTTTTATTCATTTTCTGCATTTGTGTTTCTGCAATATTTTATGTGTTCCATTTTTGTGTAATATATAAATTTCTAACAACTCGTATTAGAGCTGAAGGTCTATTTGGCTGATAAAATCGCAAGAGAGAAGGGTTCCTGGTTCGAGTGGGAGCAATGGCAGAAGATGGTAGGTTGAGGTTTGAAACATTTAACAGCCAAAACTACCAGTTGTGGAAGATGTAGATGGAAGATCATCTGTATCAGAAAAATATGTACCTACCATTGAGCGGAAAGGCAAAGAAGCCAACGAGTATGACAGTCACTGAATGGGATATTATCAATAGAAAGGCACTTGGAACAATATGACTGTGACTAGCAGTGTCGGTAGCCTTTAATATTTCAAAGGAAATGACAACAGAGGGTTTAATGTCGGCATTGGCCAAATTATATGAAAAACCCTTGGCCTCAAATAAGACATTTATTATGAAGCGTTTATTTAATATGAAGATGTCATAAGGTGGATCTGTTCCTGATCATTTAAATAAATTTAATGTGATTACCAATCAGTTAAGTTCTCTAGTGGTAACTTTGGATGATGAAGTTAGGGCTCTATTATTTTTGTGCTCATTGCCAGAAAGTTGGAATGGTTTAGTTATAGCCATTAGTAACTTTGTCTCCATATCTAGTACTTTAAATTTTGATGATGTTGCTGGTGTAATCCTTAGTGAGAAAATGCGAAAAAAAAATCTCCAGTGAGACATTAGGTAGTGATTTGACTATGGAGACTAGGGGAGGAAAAATGAAAAGAGGAAAGATCCTAGGATATCGCAGTAAGTCAAGGAAAGGAAGATCCAACTCTAGATCGGGGATAATGTGCTGGAAATGCGGGAAGAAAGGACACCTGAAGAAGGACTGTAAGTCTCGGAAGGGAAAAGAAGGAGACACGCAACAAGAAAACAATCATGAAGAAATGTGATAGGTTATGTGTTGTAAGATGCTTTGATTCTTTCTTTAGAAAATATTATTGATGCATGTGTGGTAGATTGAGGGGCCTCATTCCATGCCACACCTGATAGGAAACATTTTCATGATTATGTTCAAGGAGATTTTGGACAGGTTCATTTGGGTGATGATAAACCCTGTAAAATCATTGGAATGGGTAAAGTTTTCATAAAACAAAAGAATGGAAACCAATGGTTTTTGAAGGAGGTAAGGCATGTTCTAGATCTGAAGAAAAATATTATTTCAATAGGGAAGTTGGGAGATGAAGGTTGTGTAACTACTTTTACAGATAAAACCTGGAAGGTCACTAAATGATCCCTGGTAATAGAAAAAGGATAAAATGTTGGTAACAACAACCACAACAACAATAGGCACCTCAAACACCTGAAAGTGGTGTTAGAAGATATACCAGGATAAGTAGACCCCGTGAATGATACTCTCCTTCATTATATTATATATTTTTGATTGATTCTGGTGAATCAGAATGTTATGAAGAAGCAGTGTAGGTAGAAACTAGGAAGAAGTGGGAGCTAACCATGAAAGAAGAGATGGAATCCCTGGTACATAACCAGACCTGGGACTTAGTCAGGTTTCCTGTGGGTAAAACAACGATGCAAAATAAATGGGTTTATAGGTAGAAGGAAGAAGATGGAGGTAGAAAAAGGTATAAATCTAGACTTGTGGTGAAGGAAGGGGTTTGCACAGAAGAAAGGTATAGACTTTGAGGAAATATTTTCTCATGTTGTTAAAATAACTTCAATGAGAACTATTTTAAGTCTAGTAGTAGCAGAAGATTTGCATCTTGAGCAGTTAGATATAAAGATGACATTTCTCCATGGGAATTTGGTGGAAGAGATCTATATGAAACAACCACAAGGATATGAGCTCAAAGGAAAGGAAAGCTAGTGTGCAAGTTGAAGAAGAGCTTATATGGCTTAAAACAAGCTCCAAGGCAGTGGTATCTAAAATTTGACAAGTTTATGTCTAAACAAGGTTATACTAGATGTCACTCTGATCATTGTGTTTATCTCAAAAGGAAAAATGATGGTATCTATATTATATTATTATTGTATGTAGATGACATGCTTGTTGCAAGGTCTAACATGCATGAAATAAATGTGCTCAAAGGAAAATTGGCAAATTCATTTCCAATAAAGGATTTGGGTGCTGCAAAACAAATCCTTGGTATGAGAATAACTAGAGACAAGAAAAATCACAAATTAACATTGTCTCAGAGTGAGTACATACAAAAGGTGTTGGAAATATTTAATATGCAAAACAAAAAACCAGTTACTACACCTTTGGCTAGCCATTTAAAACTAAGCAAGGAGATGTGTCCCAAGACTCAGGAAGAGATCGATTATATGTCTAAAGTTCCATATGCATCAGCAGTTGGAAGCTTAATGTATGCAATGGTCTGCACAAGGCCTGATATTTCACATGCAGTGGGAGTTGTAAGAAGGTACATGAATAATCCAGGAAAATAACATTAAATGGAAGTGAAGTGGATTCTCAGGTATTTGAAAGGTACCACATATCAAGAATTTGTAGAAACTCTGCAAATTCTCTACAAATCTCGCTTTGAGACCTTTGTAGAAAATCTGGCTGTAGATTAACCTGATAATGCAACATACCAAAGAAAAATACTATAATCTACTTCTACTATCAATTTGCAGAAGCTTAAAGATTGAGCAAGATTGAGCTGAACACATATAACTAGAAGAAGAAGAATCAATGCACATGAAACACAAAAAATACTCAGGGGAACACCTAAGCTAAAAACCCCACTATCTGTATTATCATACAAGGTGGAAATACATAAGAATTATACAAAGCCTTAGCTCTCACAGCTAGCCAACTCTCAGTACAATCCTCCTGGATGCTCACAGACAATCAAAGATTCTCACAAGCCTTCCTCTCTGCCCTCCAAGCTCCTACCTCCTTCCGTTGTTCCTCTCGGATGATCTCTGCAACCAAGTGGAAAACTAATCTCTCACACTGATCCTACACCCTGTCAGAACTGCGCAATCCTCAAGGAGCCTTACCTTGACTGCATGGATGAGTTTCGTTTATAGGAAAACTCATGTAATTGATAGTAACCCGTCCTTACTATTTAGCTCAACTGGGTCTTTCTTTGAATAGACATGCACATGAGTTTCTGATGAGATAATCTCCAGTTGTCTAGAGTACACTAGTTGGATGCATGCATGCATTAACTGACTGAACTCACAATTAGTTCCTCAAATAGTTTGGAACTAATTTAACTGGACTTAACTCAGTAAACTGAGCTAACTAATTACAACTCAAATATAACTCAATCTTATATCCTTAATTAAGGGATAATCTCCTTAATTTAAGGGATAACTGTTGCATGACTTCAGAAAGGCTTCTAGCTTGAATTTCTCCAACTAATTAATCCATAATGAATTAATTAATTATTTTTCAAGCAGCTCATGAGACTAAATTCAAATTTTAATTCAAGGACAAATTAAAATTTGAATATTCTGGATTCTATTTTTATCATTTCTTGTTGCTATTTTCAACACTCCCTCTCAACAAGAAAGGAATTCAACTTGATCCCAATCCTGAACCTTTGGAATGTTCTGCATGCAACACTTCTCTCTAGTGTTGTTTCTCCAGCAATCTCCAAAAATAAAAATAAAAAAATCCAACCCGAATTAGATTGATGCCTCTGTCATCAAAGTCTATGCTTGCTATTGCCTCTGTCAACTGAAAACTCTGCGGTTCTACTGACTCAACCTTTTTGCACTCTTGTCAATCCTTCTCTGCACTCTTAAGTATCTGATTGCTCTAGCCTCTATCACTTTGAGCTCTGACTGCATCAATACCACTGATTCCTCCCGCTACTATGCACTTTGGGCTATCGTAGCAAGGTATGATCCATGAGATAAAACCTCTCAATGGACCCTTCCTAATTTCAGCCTTCTTGAGACTATCACTTCACATCGCCCCACCTCACACCTAGAGGTAAGGCTGCATGTGATCCCTCTGCCCACTTCTCCAATTGTGGCTCCTCCACAATTGTCTGAGACTTCTTCTAGGACTACATGTTGAGAAGTAATTTAATCTCCCTCTCAACACCAAGTCTCTAACATTTTCCTTGCTCCTCAAGGCTTTGCATGCATCTTGAACCTCAAGAGCATATAGGTTCTTAACTCGTGAACTGATCTGTTTCACCTATCTTGTGGTGATGTGTCTAAGGAAAACCTTTCATTTACTCAAGAAAACATCGTAGCCTTTGTCCTCCAACATCGCGACCAAGACCAAGTTCTTCTTCAGTCCAGGCACATACTTCACATCTATCAAGGTGATAGGAACTCCATGCTCCTTCTGAAAAGCAACCGTTCCCACTCTTGAAACACTATACTTTCCATTGTCACCCATCTCTATAAGCATCTTGAGGTCTTTCTCCTCTAAGGTACTGAATAATCCTTTATCACCGGTCATGTGGAATGAGTCTCCACTGTCAATATACCAGACACAACCCATCATCGATGACACCATCCATGCGATGAGGGTAAAGTCCATTTCGAATTGAGAGGCCAATGCCTCATCTTCCAATCCTTCCTAGGATCCCTTCATGGACTTCTTCGATGGGAAATTAGTTGCATAATGTACCATCTCAATTGAAGTATGATATGAATTCGATTTGCACCTGCAACCCCAAACTTCAAACTTCGAATTCTTTTCTCCATATATTGTTCACAGCTTCGATAAAATAGGCTCCGATACCATGTAGAAATTCTGCAAATTCTCTACAAATCTCGCTCTAAGACCTCTGTAGAAAATATGACTATATATTAACCCGATAATGCAATATACCAAAGAAAAATACTATAATCTACTTCTACTATCAATTTGCAGAAGATCAAAGATTGAGCAAGATTGAGTTGAACACATATAACCAGAAGAAGAATAATCAATGCACATGAAACACAGAAAATACTCAGGGGAAAGCCTCAACTAAAAACCCCACTATCTGTATTATCAGACAAGGTGGAAATACATAAGAATTATACAAAGCCTTAGCTCTCACATCTAGCCAGCTCTCAGTACAATCCTCCTGGATGCTCACAGGCAATCAAAGCTTCTCAAAAGCCTTCCTCTTTTCCCTTCAAGCTCCTATTTCCTTGTGTTGTTCCTCTAGGATGATCTTCTCCAACCAAGTGGAAAACTGATCTCTCACACTCATCCTACACCCTGTCAGAACTGCGCAATCCTCAAAGAACCTTACCTTGATTGCATGGATGAGTTTCCTTTATAGGAAAACTCATGCAACTGATAGTAACCTGTCCTTGATATTTAGCTCAACTGGGTCTTTCTTCGAATAGACATGCATGAGTTTTTGATGAGAGAATCTCAAGTTATCTGGAGTACACTAGTTGGATGCATGCATGCATTAATTGACTTAAATCACAATTAGTTCCTCAAACAGTTTGGAACTAATTTAACTAGACTTAACTCAGTAAACTAAGCTAACTAATTACAACTCAAATATAACTCAATCTTATCTCCTTAATTAAGGGATAATATCCTTAATTTAAGGGATAATTGTTGCATGACTTCAGAAAGACTTCTAGCTTGAATTTCTCCAACTAATTTATCCATAATGAATTAATTAATTATTTTTCAAGCAGTTGGTGAGACTAAATTCGAATTTTAATTCTCAATTTTAATTCAAGGACAAATTAAAATTGGAATATTCTGGATTCTATTTTTATCATTTCTTGTTGCTATTTTCAACAACATTATGCTTTAGTGGTTCAAACATTGCTCTACAGGGATATGTTGATGTAGATATGATAGGTGATAACGATAATAGGAGGAGCACAACAAGGTGTGTGTTTACTGTAGGTGGAACAACTATCAGTTGGGTTTCAAAATTACAGAGTGTTTTTGCACTCTCAACAATGGAAGCATAATATGTTGCTCTTACAGAGGCTAGTAAAGAAATGATTTGGTTACAAAGGTTTCTAGATGAATTGGGCAAGAAGCAGAAGTTGGGTAGGTTATACAGTGATATACAGAGTGTTATTCATCTTGCAAAGAACTCAACATTTCATTCCAAGAATAAACATTTACAACTCAAGTACCATTTCATATGGTCAATGTTGGCAGATGGACAATTGAAGATATAAAAGATACACACTAGCAAAAAGCCCGCAGATATGTTGGCAAAAATTGTAACTAGGGAGAAACTGAGATTCTTCTCAGTTTCAATTGGTCTTCAAGTATAATGATGAAGATGAGAAACAACCAAGTCCAAAGTGGAGTCATTGTCAAGAAAATGAAGCAACAATGCAATTGCTAAATCAGTCTCAAAGTGGGAGATTGTTGGGTGTGGAGCTTGATTATCTTCTTTATTCAGAGGTATCATCGCATTGGACCCCAGTTCGTAATGGGGTGGAAACACTACTTGTTTTTTCACCTCTAGGGGGGTACAGGGGGGTGACGACGATTTTTATGAGCCCCCCTGGCGAGGGTTCAGGGGAAGTGCCCTCGAAGCTAAAAATAGATGTAAAACTGCCTTGTAAAATATTGTAATTTCGTAGTCAATCTGGGTTGTTCATTAGGTGGATGATTTGATGGTAGAAGTTACATTTAATTTAGGGTTTTTTTCCCTAGAAGGGAAACCCCTCGCTATATATGAGGAAATTGTATTGCGACTGAATATAGGTGTATTTTATGTGAGAAAGAGAGAGGAGACTGTGTCAGAGCGAAGAGGAAATTACATCGGATCAGTTGTAGGTTGTATCTCCTCATTTTGGTGGATAATATAAAAGGAAGGACTAGCTGTTTCTCCATGGACGTATCTCAAATTGAGTGAACCACGTATATTTGTGTCTCTCTCTTATTTTATGCATTTTTTGTGTTTGTGTTTCTGCAATATTTTATGTGTTCCATTGCTCTGTATTATATACTTTTCTAACATAGCTATATTGAATCTTAATAATTCTTGTTTTGGGTGATTTATCACTTGATAAATCTACCATCCTCATATTATTAATTGACTTTATAGAACAATAGATAGGTTCTCTGGAAAACCCTAACCTAAGGGTATGCTAATGTTAAATGTCTGAGATCCTAATATTGCATAGGATTATTGGAAATGTTATTTGAAGTTTTTGTTGATGATGTGATGTATGAGATTTTGGTATGATCATGAAAATCTAATTTGTTAGGGTTAAAATGATGTTTTCTAAAATCCCAAAACTTTGAAATTTTGATATAATATAATTTTCTTTACTATGTTGTGAAACTCTAGATCTTTAGAGTTTGGTTGGTCTTATACTAAAATTCCTTACTAGGTATTTAAATTCCTAGGAGTAAAATGCTAGATTTATATATGTGTCCATGTAATTGAAACCATAGCCTGTTCTAGGTTGGTATATGTATAACATATTAATATTGCCTGGCATATGACGTGCTTATGATATACTGATGAATTCCTAGATATGTGTGTTGACCTATTTATTGATGGTCATAAGTCTTAGGGTTTAATATAAGCCCTTGTCAAAGTTTGATGTTCTAGGATGATGTTGTTTTTTAAATCTAGGGTTTACATCAAACTCTAGTAGATGCTAGTAATGATGTTGATTAAGTTTTGATTGATTTTAATTGTTGTAGCTCATGTATAAATTCTAGGGTTTACATATTAGGAAGTCTAACATATGAAATTTGAAAGTTGTTAGATGTATTAATATGATTTGTTCCTAGGTTTTTCTATATGAAAGATTGTGTCATGTCATTGAAAGAATATTGAAACCCTAGATATAATAAGTTTGATATCTTGATGAGTTGTGGTTGTGATTTAGGGTTTGTAACTAAACCTAGGCAAGAAGTTGAAGTATAGTCTCTTGCTTATTATATCTAATGTTTCCATTGTTATAAAATTGATGTTATTGGCTAACTTCATGCTTCTATAGTTTTGGTTGTACTTGCTATCTTAGTTGTGTAGGTACACAATCTTCTAGGTGGTGAAGATGATCGAAAGAAATATTGATGTGATAAGCATGATATGAATGGTGATGGTGACTCTGATAAGAAGGATGGAAGCCACGTAAAGATTCTCCGATGTCGAAAAGAAGAATTTGATAGTAGAAATCTCCCTTAGTTTAAGAGGGAGCATGGGCAGAGAAAATCTCCCTGATTGAGTGGGAGAGCATAGTTTTGTTTGGAGAATGAAGTTTGAAGGATATGTTGTATGTAAAGTTGAAAAGGAAAGATTCAATTGATAGGCCTACTATGTTGAGAAGAAACATCAGGAAAACCCCGAAGGTTTGTGTTTATTTATTAATATGTGAAAGTATATTATTCATAGGGGTTGTGTTTAAATCTCTCGAAAGTTTTGATAGCATACTGGTTACCGATTAGTTTGATTGGGAGAGATTTTTTGTCCTTGTTCTGCTAGATTAAGGAGAGGTTTTGTGAGTGAAGCATTTCCTAGGAGGACATCTGACCGACACTTTGTGTTGATGTCTAGGTCCCAAAGTTGGAAAGGTGGTATTGATTGTAGAGCTTTGTTTTTGGATACACACCTAGATCCTTGGGTTGATGGTTAGAAAGTAAGCTTGATGGTACCTATAGAGGCTGAAAGCTTGAGTCCATCTTAGTCCCACTTGGATAGATTGCCCTAGTTAGGATTATAGTCCATGGCATTGTGGTGCCTAAATTGTTGAGAGACCAATGGATAGATTGCCCTGGTTAGGAATCTAGTCCATGGAATTGCGGTGCCTAAAGTTATTCATGGTTCATATAGTTGAGATATTCCTTGCACTTGTATATAATGAATACCTCCCTAGTTAAGAGGGAGTGTTGGAAGACGTAACTAGGTTCGGTCCTCATTAAATGTATTTGAGTCACCATCTAATGTACTTATCAAAAGAATAAAGAAAAGAATTATTATTATTATTATTATGACTTATTAAAGCATGAGTTTCATGCTTGAGTCATCATGTTTTAGGTAAAAGTCCCCATTTAGGACTTATAGTATTTATTCTAAGTTAATAAAGTCATTGTACTTTTAAAGAGACCCTTCTTGGTCTTTTGAATCATATAAAAAGTTTAAGTATTGAGTCAAATATGAATTATGTAGCCTCCACACCAAGTCGGGCTTAAGATGATCAAGTTGGCCTCAAGAAGGCTATTCAACCTCACCAAAGGGCTATAAATAGAGCAATTTGAATTCCATTTGGAGAATTCACTCACAAGCAAGTTCAATATCTCTTGTAGTTGGAAGGAGTGCACAAGTGAAGAAGGAATAGGAGGAAGTGTGAGTTTGGTCAAAGAGAAGGAGAAAGGGAAAACCAAATCTTTGGTGCTTCTACCTATCTCTCTCGTGCACTGGTTTGGAAGATCGAAGTTCTCTTGTTGATGCCATAGCTAGTTGTCAAGTGATGTTGCTGCTAGTATAGGTCGAAGTTGCTATTGCTGGGTGTTGCTGCCTCAAGAAGTTGTATTTGGCTAAGATCAATGTTTCTAGGAGAAAATAGAAGTATTCCAATGAAAATCAAAGTCTCCAAGGTAATAACGAAGTTGTTGGATCAAAGAAATTATTGCCACCACTATTGTTGCTACTAGGTCAAGTAGGATCATCTGCAAGAATAGAAGAAGGCTGACTTGGTGTGGAGGAACATTTGTGTCAAGGTTTAGAGTCTTCGAATATATTTGGAAAACTATGGAAGGAAGAATTACTGATTGGTTTTTCCCATAGAAAGGGTGTTTTCCCTGGCTATGATCCTACATCTAGTGTCCCTTGTTTTATGTGCTATTGCTTTGGTAATTGATCGATGAAATAAAAGAAAGAAGATATAAATAACCCTAATAAGAATTCAAGAACATCACAAGTAATCATCAAGAATAAGAAAATATTTCTGCCTTTATGATTTCTAACACTCTTGAGCCTCAACAATTCCATGAATTATTTTTTCTAATCTAACAAATCCAATTTGAGATTGAGAAACGTGCTAAAAATCTTAATAGGGATGATGGGTGGAAATTAAGTAAGAGCTGGATTCCAGCGCTTTTGTCATGATGTTTTTTTTTTTAATTATTGATAATTAGTTTACTTTTAGATTATTTCTTAAAAAAATTTACTTTTATATTGAATCAACTATTGGTAATTATTTTACTTTTAGATTATTTCTTAGATATTATTTTTATCCTTATAATTGTTGAATGAAGAATAAAGTTAGTTCCAAATTTATAGATTCCCCTCAAGATTAGTAATAAATAAATAATATATACAATAATTTAATAGATTATTGTTTTACTAATATGTTTTGACTTGATATTTTTAATTATTAATTGTTAACTTCTTAGTAGGTTATTATAATATATTTTCAATATTAATAAATATTTAAATATAATTATCGGTTAATTTTATAATAACTAGTCATTTGAATGGTTTTTAAAAATAAGAATTTTATTATTTAAATAACTAATTTGAAAAAATAAATAAATAGATAAATAAAAATATATTAATTTTATTATTTAGATAACTAAGTTCCTAACGGCTAATTTTGATCCCTGATGCATCCTTGCTATTTATTCATTAAGATCTTTTGATTTTTTCACCTTTGTCCTGAGGATGAACCACATTAGCTGGTTTGAAATGTCGACTAAATAATACTGATGTGATTAATCCAGAAGACAAGCTTACTACATTAGGGATCACAAAAGCTTAAGATCTAACTCCAATTTTATCCTCTTATTTCAATGGTTGGTTGGTTAAATGCGTGTGAATGCTTTCTTTCTTCACCAACTGATCACCATTTCGCCACCTTTTAACATAATTGACTTGGACCTACCCATTACATCCCATTATGAGTGACAACCTTCCTTCATATTACACAAACCAGTTCAAATGTACCTTCCCCAACCCTGACACGAAGCAAATCTGTTGCACTGCAAACTCTTTCAAGTTACCTCATTCCCCTCTATTCATGTGATGTACATGTATGCATGAGGGGTACAAGGTGGAGGGAAATATTCCTTCACTTCCATTTGCTTTGGCTCTCATCTCGAGTTCAAGTGAAGTTCCCTCTCTTCTCACCCTCCATGGGGAATTTCTAATTATTCAATTCAAATAATAATTAAATTTAATACAAAGAAGTGCAGTTATATGTATTTATGTCCATGGGTTTGTTTTCTTGGAATAGGGCTTTCAAATTTTTTATCTAATTATTAATAATTTTTTTGATAATTGCATTTATTTTGGAATCGGGATTGAAGAATTTTAATTTAATTATTAAGCGTTATTAGGTGGACGGTAGGGATTTAACCTCCATAGAATATTCATAGTAGTATACGTAAATCAAACATTGAGATTTATTTCAAAGTAGTTATGCCCTTTTTTCCCTGTTAATTAAATTGATTAATTAAAAAAAAATCATAAACATACTTCATAGGAATTGACTTACAGTTTTTTGGGAATGTGGTATTGATAATCCATGGTATTGGCCCATGAGACAAGAGACCAATGGTGAGACAAGAAAGAGACAAGAAATGATTGGTGTTAGCCTCTTATGGGAAGCTGGCCACCCTAAAAGGTCAAGGGTGTTGGGGTTTGAAAAGCATTTTAAGGTTTTCAAAAACCCTTGTTGCCAAATCTATGTGGAAATTTATACTAGGGATGGGTTTGCGGAGAGCCTAAATAAAAGCCACAAAATTGTGCAATTGTTTGGAAATCCATCTTGCATGGTTTCTCTCTCATTGGTCGATGCTTTATGTGGAAAATTAGTGATTTTTAATTGGAAAGACTCATGTTTAGGGTGTCAAAACAATCATTTTCTACCAATACAGGTTATTTAAAGGCTCAAAAAATAAGGTTTTCTTTTCTTAAATCATATCTTAATGCAAGACTTTGTCACAAGTCACCAATTATCTAGAAAATACCTTGATCCTAAAGTAGAGTTCATTCCTATGTGGGACTCATACATCAAAGCACTGCAATACTATTTTTTAACTCCCTCAGAATATGTAGATCAATTGGTTTGGTCCCCAAGTCCCTCTAGGGGATATCTCCCAAAGATTGAATACACTACTCTTGTCAAGGAAAATTGGTCAAACATTACTACTTAGTGGGGCAAGAAGCTTTGGAAGCTAAAATCTAAAATATTCATGTGGCTTCTCCTACACAATAAAGCCCCAATGTGGGACATTCTACAAAATAGATCATTCCGTGGACCAAGTTGATGTTTCATTTGTTGCATAGAAGAAGAGATGAACCCCCACCTTTTCCTACATTGTACCTTTTCAAAAGAAGCTTAAAAGGAAACCCAAAATTTTTTGTGATACTCTTTCATTTGGGAAGGTGACATAATTGAGGAGATCAAAAATCCTAGTTGAACACTTTGATATCTAAAAGATATAAGGCTCTTCCACTCCATGTTGTATGGGGAACTTGGATTCGTCATAACCATGTTTTATTTGAAAATTGACCTCCTTCTCCTCCGTGCATGGCTATACAAAGCCTGATTGTCTTTTAAGTGAATCTGCATTTTAGCATATAGGAATTCATCCAACATCTAATCTAACAAACCAATACAAAAGCATCTCCCTTGGGATTTTCTCTATGAGGACACCCATGGAAACCCCTCTTAGAGAGGGGTAGGGGGAATCTTATTCCTCTCAAAATCACACAATATTTCATTCTCAGTAGGAATGGGATTGGCCACAAACAATTTTGTTGAACTTATGGCACTTATGATTCTTCTATCAGCTTACTAGGGAAGAGAAATTAGTCATATACATATTTATGAAGATTCTCAACTAGTTATTAATTGGATGAATGGCGTTTATAATCTTTAAAATTATGCTCTTCAACCTCTCTTCCAAAATGTAAAACTCAATTGTACACAATTCACTCACATTACTTTGATAATGTTTATAGAGAGAGGAACTTAGAAGTTAAATCCATCTCCAAAGCTAGATTGGAATTGGATAATGGCAGCTGAACTACCTAGGAAAAATTCCAAAATGATCAATTAGAATATTTTCATGAATTTTGGCTACAGCTGGCATAACCTATAAAATGTTTTTTTTTTCACTATCAGAAATATTTTCTCGAGACCCATATATCAACTATAGACATGGAAATTGAGATGAATTTTTTGCACTCTTCATGGTGTTTGAAAAATATTGTAGATGTAATTCTAATACCCTTAGATGATATCTTTTTGAACTTGACTTGGCTAGGATACACTATTTTTTTACTTCCTTGTGGACAAACACTCTTGGCTTTGGTTGGGATAAAATACTTTTTGATTCTTTTTATAGAAATTTATTCTTGGACCTGGTCTAATGGAATGCTTAATAACATTTACTATGAAATCAAATTACTAGATTTTTGTGAAAAGGGATTCTTAGTGTTGGTTGGGAAAGATTTTTTTTATGGGTTGCTACTCTTAGGCTAAGTTGTATGAAGTGCTTAATAACATTTACAAATATAATTTTTCTATTGTGAAATTATATATATATCTATATATATATATATAGATATATATATATATATATATATATATATATATATATATATATATATATATATAACTAAAATAAAATATAAATTTTTACTTTAAAATTTGTTTTTATATAAAATTTCAATTATATTGTGATTTTCATATTAACAAAAATAATGATAAAGAAGTAATATCTCTTATTGGTGATGATGATAATGAATAACGTCCACTAAGACTTCCACCTTAGTAATGTAAGAGATTAATTGGAATTCTTTAACATTTTATTTCGATGCTACAAAAGAAGTGAGAGAAGTGTTGTCATATCACCAGAGTTATGTTGACTTAAAAGGTTAAGAAGATTAGTAGTGTGACAAATATTTTGAAAATTAGATTGAATGTGAGTATAACACGAAAAATCTAACGGAAAGTGCTTTTCATCTTCAATTGTCTTAGGATCACAATGTGGCAAACTCTTTCATCCCATGGCATTTTGGGAACTCACCAATGCCTATTTTCACTATGATTCTAATTAGAATTAGTCCTTATATTAGAAATTTTCATTTTTTTCTTAACATTAGTCAATGCATAAATATATTTTTTGTTTTCAAGGTTTGGGTTGGTCACCTCCTTATAATATCTCATTTTCTTTTTTCCCTTTTAAATCTTTATCACCCCACAATTTCTCCTCAAATTTGGAAGTAATCATATTTTTAATAGTATTTTTATTCTACAAGATGATATCCTCCTTTATCCCCCAATGGTCTAGCCAAGACTAGAGTTAGTAGAAATTTCAATGGTCTAGCCACCCTCGCTTGAGTCGAAACTGGGGATTTTGACTAGAGTTAGTAGAAATTTTAAGAAACCTATTAGCGTTCATGGTGTATCAATTCTTCTTATACATAAGATAGTTAGTCATAGTCATGCTTTTAATAGGGGAAATGCTTACTTCAATTATAAGGATAGGATACATAGTATTTCCTTTGATCTTGAGGTTGTGGGTTACAAATTTCTTTTGGATTTATTCAATATCCCTCAATGACTCTCATGATATACTGAAACCCCAAACCTCACATCCATAAAAATAATGAGAGTGACAAGAATCCCAAAGAGGACATTCTTTTATTCCATATCCAAAGATCTACTGACTTACAATTTTTTTCAAGCCCACAATAACATTTCCAACCTCCTTTTATCATTTTCTCAATGTTATAATTCCAATATTAGAGCTTATGATGGATGTTGATTCCCAAATATTTGTATGAAGGAACTTTTTCGAAGAAGTCAATGTCATAATTAAAAGTATCATAGGTGATATTTTTGGATTTAATTATCAAGACTTTTAATTTTGTCGCTATTTACAATCATACCCATCTTGGAGGATTCTGAGTTGCTTGTCATGATTGTAATGAATTTTCCAAAAGAACAACATCATCCATATAAAGGAGAAGGGTTATGATCATTCCAATGAGCACAGGGCCAACACAACTTGGATCTTACTAACATTCTTCTAGATTTTCAATATGCCAAAAAGGGTAGGGGATAAGGGACACCCTTGTCTGACTTTGATATTGCATTTAATTTCTTCCCACCAACCCTCAGTGATCCTAAGCTTGAAAATTACACTCTCATACAACCTCGTCACAACCACCCTCAACTCGAGAGGAACCATATCTCTTCTATCCTCTTCCATAGCTTTTGTCCTAGGAACTGTGTCAAAAGTTTTTATGAAGCCAACAAAATAGTATAAGAGATCAATTTTATTATTGCAATATTTCTCTACAATTATCTTAAGAGTAACAATATGGTCCATTGTTGAATGATATCTCCTAAATCTAGTTTGACTTTTAACTCTTTTACCATGGCTTTCAAGCCAAAGGCTAATCTTCTTTTCCAAGATAAGTCCATACATCTTGAACAAAATGTGTCTAATCATAATGATCTTTTAATTAAGGGGAATGCTTTGATCCTCACTCTTAAAGATAGGCTCAATGAAGCTCTACTTACAAGGCATAGGAAGGTCTTCATTTCCAAATTGAAGAATTTGTGTACAATAACTATATATTTTTTAATATAATATTCTCTTCCTTTATATAAAATGTATTGTATAATATATACATATGAAACATATAGATATACATTGTTTTATTGTATATTAATAATATGTCTTCACCTTTTATTATACATTAATATGGGCTTATCTAAATTTGTATATAAAAACTTTCATCTTTTAAAGTGTTTGTAAATTTTTAAAATATTAAAAACTATAATAAAATTTAAAAAATAAGTAAATTATTGTTGCTTTCTCTACAAACTAGTATGTGAGAGATGTTATTAGTAGTGGTTAAGAATAATAAGATAATACTTACATTTACAAATTAAAAAAATAGTAATAACAATTAAAAATAATGTCAGCCATAAATAAAACACTTCAGTTTCCACCCTAATTTTACATCAACTTGAAAGCAAAAGAAAAGAATTGTGTTACCACTCTTGAGCATAGAATGGAAGAAATGTTGTAATGACCTCTTATGTTATGTTATTTGAACATTTTGACTGATCAAATAATAATAATAATAATAATAATAATAATTAAACCTTCCCAAATCCATCTTTACTCTGCATCTATCAAGCGAGAGATCAAATCTCTCAAGGTGCAAAACGTTCTTTAAGTTTCCATAAAAAAGGAGGTTTGCACCTTAAGAGATTTGATCTAAGTTAAGATGGATCTAGGCTGATTTACTTTTTAGTATGAAGGAGAGATGCAATTTCTTCACTATTTAATATGTCAATCACATATAAAAATAATATTATTGATATTACATGATGTACAATTCATTCTTTGTTTAGTTGACATGTAATATTTTAATAAATATATATTAATAGCAAATTTTTTTTTTGTGAGAATTAATTGTTTCTAAGGAAACTGGGAAGAGAACGCACAACCAGGGTTCGAAGAGGTTCAGTGCCTACTACTAATGGAGAAACACAGGGGAGGGAGCTCCCCTCCCTCCTACAAAACTGTTGTTGCCAGTAGAGGCAAGTCCCCTCTGGGCAAAGTCAAAGATTCATAGGAAGAGGAAGAGAGTTATAATGAAAAAGAAACAGAGGGGGGCAGACCCAAGGAAAATGTTAGCACTAAAGACAAAGAAGAAGAAGACAAAAGCCAGGGCACAAGGAACAATAAACAAAAGGGACCATGCAGACCCAAAATGGAGGTCACTCCTAGAGTGGTGTTAAACGATCCTGCACTTTAGGCACACAGAGAACATATGGGGACCTACGCTATAATCTGCAAGTTTATGGGATTATGGCCCACAGAAAAGGCTTTGCAGTTATGGATCAAGTATCACTAGAAACCCAAAGGAAGTATAGACCTACATCTAGGGTCCAAGGGATTTTTCACTATGGTGTTCACAAACATCGAAGACAAAGACAAAATATTCAAAGGAGGAACCTAATTTTATGCAGTAGTTGGCCTCTATATGTGGCCTTGGAAGATGAACTTGTGCCAGAGCGGGAGACTTTCACTTCGGTACCGTCTGGGTAAGACTCTATTATCTTCCTCTTGATTATTGGCAAACCGAATCGCTTGCTGCCATAGGTGACAAACTAGGATGTTTTTTCAAGGCTTTGAAATCCACAAGAAGAGGCAAATACACTTCCTATGCAAGGATCTGTGTAGAAATGGATCTATCAGGAGCTCTTCTGGATGAAGTCATACTGGAAGTTTTTGATGAGGAATGGGTTCAAACAGTAGACTACGAGCATATCCCGTTCAGATGTCGTAAATGCCATGAACATGGACACCTGTTTAGAGATTTCCCTCTTAGTCAAGCATAAAACAAAGGCAAACCTAAGGAAATGAAGGATACAGATAGCTTCCAGAAAGTTATAAGTAGAGGAAAAGGCGGCAAAAAAGGACCAAGGCAACTTCGTAATGAGGGGCAAAAGGTTAGTGAAAATAGGTATCAAGTACTGGAAGAAAATGTAGAAATAGCAACTGAAGACCAATCTATGGAGGACGGCCCTAATGGAATGGAAATGAAAACGAAAGAAGACTGCAACCCAACACAAGAGACGGATAATAAGAAAGAAACTATACTGAGTGAAACAGAACTAGAGATGGATCAGGAAATTACCCAAAGTGAAACAGATCTGGAAGATCATGAGCTTCAGGAAATTCTAGATAAGGAACATCTAGATCTAGAAGGGTTCTTGAGGCAGGGATCCACGTGAGGGATAGACTCACTACCCCAAGAAGACTGCAACAAAATTCAACAGCTATTCTTATGGAAAACTTAGGAAAGAGAATTAGTTAACAAAAAAACCATTGAAAAACAGGAACACAAAGGAGTTAAAGTAATGAAAACTACTCCAGGATTAGCAACCAGAAATGCAGGAAAAAAGAGAGGTAGGAAAAAGTAGAAGGAACTCTTGATGGAGTGTGGAAAGTTAATGATAGACTCAGGTAAGATGAAAGACCTAACTAGTTACTGATTTACAAATCTTTAAATATGAAGCTCACATCATGGAATATCAGAGGTCTAGGTAGTAAGAGAAAACAAAGAATGCTTAGTCATAGAATGAAACTGGAAATGCTAGATGTTATCTTCATCCAGGAAACGAAATGTTCCATTCAGAAAATCAAACAAATCCACAAAAAATGGCTCAATATATTTGGTTTCCTAGAGGTTAAAGCTGAAAACACAGCTGGGGGCATTCTAGCTCTGTGGAATCCAAAGAAAATCAGTATAACATATGCAGAAGCATCTAGAAACTACTTATCAGTGGTCATTCAACCAGTGGGGGATCCAAAAACCTTCTTGGTCACAAATGTTTATGGTCCTCAAAGAATAGATGACAAACTCAAATTGTTAGACTCCCTAATTGATCTCAGGGTCAAACAGGTTGGGATTCCTTGGATCATGGGAGGGAACTTTAATATGATCAAATCTCTCTCAGAAAAAAAAGGAGGCACCAGAGTGCTCAACAAAGACTCCTTAGCGTTTTAGACTTTCATAAATGAGATGAAACTGGTTGATTCAGACCTAAATAATGGCTTTTTTACTTGGAACAAAGAAAGAGGAGGTAAGGCACAGGTAGCCTCTAAATTGGACAGGTTCATGATTTCAGAGGAGCTATTGCTTACAGATAAAGAAATAACAGCAACTGTCCTTCCCTTTGGAGGTTCTGACCACTAGACGATTCAACTGGAAATCAAGGGTTTGATATCTCCCAAGAACAGGCCGTTCAGATTCAAGAATATTTGACTCTTCCACCCGGATTTCATCAGAAACATTGAAAAATGGTGGTCGGAGGACTTGTAATTCCAGGGCTCAAAAATGTACCTCCTTCACAAAAGACTTAAGCATGTCAAGTTCAAGCTAAAAGAGTGGAACAAAAAGGATTTTGGTAACATTTTTGTGAACAAAAGATCATTGGAAATCAAATTATAGGAACTCAACCAGGCTCTGATCAAAGACGACTTTGACAAATTCAAAAGTGATCAGGCTGATAAGCATCACCAAGAATGGGATAATTTATGCAAACAAGAGGAAACATTCTGGAGGTAGAAGTCTAGAGTGCAATGGCTTAAGGAAGGAGAGCGGAATACAAGATTCTTCCACAGATCCACTATGGCTAACAGAGCACACAATAGAATCTCAACGATAAAGGATGAGAATGGACAGCTCCAGAACACCCATAAGAGTATTGAAGCCGTGCTTGTCCAGTATTTCTGAAATATCACCCAAGAAAACAATCCAGATAGAGAACATTCCATCAAGGAAATTACAAGTCATATCCCTAAGTTAGTGTCTAGAGAGGATAATTTTAATCTCAACAGATCTGTCACTGAAGAAGAAGTCAGTGAGGTTCTCAAAGACATGAAGAACTACAAAGAACAAGGTTCGGATGGTTTCAATGTGGACTTCTTTAAATCTTGTTGAAACATTGTTAAACAAGACATTCTGGATGTGGTGGAGGATTCCAGATCCAAAAAAACAATCCTGAAAGCCCTCAACACTTCCTTCATCTCCCTGATCCCCAAACAGGATTCGGCCCAAACTGCAGACAAATACAGACCCATAGTGTTATGCAATGTGGTTTACAAGATAATCTCTAAGGTAGTGGCAAACAGACTTAAACCTATCCTTCCTTCTTTAGTTTCAGAGGAACAATCAGGTTATGTGGAGGGCAGGCAAATCTTAAATAACATCATTCAAGCCCATGAGGTGGTCCACACGCTTACCAGTAAAAAACAGGCAGGGATGATCATGCAATTAGATATAGCAAAAGCTTATGACAAGGTCAATTGGAGCTACATTAAAAAGGTTCTCACTACTTTTGGGTTCGACCACAACTGGATCCGATGGGTCATGGCTCTGGTGACCTCTTCCAGAATTTTGGTGAATGGCTCCTCCTCAGAGATCTTCATTCCTTCTAGAGGCCTCAGGCAAGGAGACCCGCTCTCTCCCTTCCTTTTAATTCTCATGATGGAGGGATTGGGCAAATCTATTAAGCATGCCAAGGAAATGGGCAGAATCAGAGGTCTTCAATTATCTGAAAATGGTCAAGATTTGACTCACCAACAATCTGTAGATGATACCATGCTGCAAGGGCTCCCCACAGTCAAAGAAGCTTCAGCCTACAATCAAATCCTGAAGGAATTTTCTTTGGCTACAGGTATGGAAGTCAATCTTTCCAAGTCAAAAATTTTCTTCTTAAATACTAACATTGCTATTCAGAGAAACATTTCAAGAATTCTGGGCTTCCAAAGGGATTCCCTCCCCACAAAGTATTTGGGAATTCCTCTCATAGACAGACCAATGCACAAAATTATCTGGGAACTGATGCTTAATAAATTGCAAGACAAAGTAAAAAATTGGACTTTCCGGGTCTTGAACCTGGCAGGCAGGTTGGTTTTAACAAAGGCGGTCCTACAATCGATCCTGGTTTTCATGTTATCCGCCCTCCCAGCTCCCAAAGGTGTTTTAGAGAAATTCAGAAACATTCAAAGAGATTTCCTCTAGGGTAAAGAAGAAATGGGCCCTGGTCTCTTGGGACAAAATCTGTAAACCCAAGAAACAGGGGGGACTAGGCTTGGATGATCAGGAGATTCTCAATAAAGCTCTAGGAGCCAAGCTTTGGTGGCGCTGGGTTCAAGAGCCAAAAGCACAGTGGGCAAGAATCTGGAAAGAAAAATATGCCAGCTCTTGGCACACTAAGGATCTAATAAGAATGTCTAGCAATGTGAAAGGGTCTCACATCTGGAATAGAGCTTGGGATAACAGAAGCCTTGTTAAAAATAACAGCTTCTGGGAAATCAGAGTCGGAGATCTTGCACTCTTTTGGAAGGACAAGTGGCAGAAAGAACCAATACTGTTAACAGAGGACTTTGTGAGTCTCAAGCAGGAAACAGACCATCAAGGGTTAAATAAAGTCAAGGATTTCTGGGATCTGGCTTAGACCTTAGGAAAATGGAGAAGCTAGAGTAAACTTGACTATGGAGATGATAACCCCATGAAAATTAAGGCAGAGGCTCTTGGGAGCTTGCTTAAACAAAGGATGATTTTAGCTACAGAGGGGCAGGATCAATTGAGATGGGGCAATAACAATAAAGGTAACTTTAATCTTAAGGAAGCCAAAAGTATTCTTCTTGGGCTTGATTACAGGGTTCCAGACAAGACATGGCAGCTCCTCTGGAAGCACCAAGGTTGGATGAAAATCAAGATTTTCATGTGGTTGGTTCATCATAAGAAAATTTTAACTTGGGACAACATACGGAAAAGGGGTGTCATGGGGCCCTCCAGATGCCAGCTTTGTGAAGAGAAGGAGGAAAATATGGAGCACATTCTTAACAGCTGCTCTTATACTACCTGGTTATGGGATTCCTTCTCTTCCATTTTCCAGCAGTCAGATAGGGACAGAAGTAGTATCACTAATACCCTAAACAATTGGAGAGTTAACTTTTCAGAGAATGAGTTCATTAATCTAGCCTGGGCCTTCACGCCAAGCTTCATTATCTGGAATATTTGGAAAGAAAGGAATAAAAGGATTTTCAAAAGTGAAAAGTCCACCCCACAAGGTCTTTTTGATCTTATCCTGAAACAACTTCGGGAGACTGTTAGTACCACGGTTCGAAATCTCCCCATAAATCCCCCCTCTGTGTCTGAGCTGAAAATTCTCAGACAATTGGGAATGAAAGGGATTATTCCTCAAGGTCTAATCAGAAAGGACACAACAATGGATATAGGGAAGGAGTTCTGGCAACCTCCACCGAAAGGTTATCTGAAATACAACATTGATGGGGCTTCAAAAGGAAACCCGGGAACAACTGGTTTTGGAGGAGTTTTAAGAGATGAAGAGGGAAAAATTATATTTATCTTCCATTATCATCTTGGCAGAGCCACTAATAATATGGCAGAATTAATGGCTCTGGAACAATGTCTGGAGTTTCTGATCCAGCATCATTGCTCAAACGTCATTGTTGAAGCGGACTCAGAGATTACTATTAACTCTGTGAAAAGAATTAATTGTGGTACTCTGCCGGAGAAAGTTTCTAATCACTAGAAACTACTCCTGGTTTACCAAAGAATCCAGGTTCACCTCCAAGAGCTGCGAATGGTGAGTTTCAACCATGTTCGACGTTCGGCCAATAAACTAGCAGACCTTCTGGCCAACCAAGGGGTGAACAATGCAGATTGTGGGATAGCGTACAAGTGGCAGGAGATTCCTCAAAACCGTTTAAAGGCTCTCTGTGAGGAACAAGCTACAGAAGACAAGGAAATGTTTCGTTATCAGACCTGGATAGCAAGCATAAATTAATTTATCCGGCAAGATGTTTCTCAACCTTTTGGAATGCAATTGATAGAAAGACAAGCAAGGATTTGTCTCATGCCCTACCGGAATCAGGTGAAGGGAAGCCTCTGGTTCTCGGAGGACATTTTAAGGGGTCACTTCTCAAATGAGCTTAGTATCGGGGACAGGCACAGTGGAAAGAACAGACTGAAAATGGGAAACAGTTTGCTGGCTACGGATATTCTCCCTCTTCCCACTTTCAATTCCGAAAACCACGCTCGGGTCGGCTCTCCGGTGATCGCTAGTCCCATGAGCGGTATGTGGTTTTCGAGTTTTGGCAGCGATCCCATTGAGATGGCTACACGTGGACAAGGGATGGACTTGAATACCGCCGTCGATCACACACTATTTTTCAGACATGTTTGGGTGCGCGATATGATCCCTGGCCATTGGATCCAGCAGCCAGGATCAACGGCCGAGAATGATGGCATAGTTTTGTGGGCCCGAGGGGTGCTATTCGTCATGCTTTTTTGGCGCGTCCTCTCCCTCTTTTGCGGGGTGTGAGTTTCTCGCGTTTGGAGTTGTTTTTGTTTAGTTGTTGGCCTCAAGGAATGTATATGTACGGATTTTCCCTAGTGGGCGGGGGCTCTGATAGCCTTCCTTGTCAGCTTCTCCTCTTGTAAAGTTTTGGGTTGATGTACAAATTTGTAATTTTTCTTTTGATTTAAGGAAATAGAAGGTTCAACGCTTGCTTTAGCAAAAAAAAACAATTTTTTTTTGTCAACTATAAAAAAATATTTCAATGCCCATACTAAATAACAAGATTTTATATTAACTAAAAAAAATTAAATTGAATATTTTCTTATATCTTCATTTTTTTTTATCACGAGGGAGATGTGTAATTTATTCATTCTTAATATTTAATAATAATTAAAAAAGTTGAATGTGGGCTATAAAACAAATATTTCAATATACGTGTTGAGTAAAAGATTTTAACATTAATAAGAGAGAAAGAGCAAAGAGTTCTTATTTCATTAATAAATGTTTTATAATTTAAAGTATAAGGGATATTTGTAATTACTTCAATGTTTAATATGGAATTGATGTGTAATATTTGGAAGAGAGAGATATAGAGAGAGAGAACATTTAAAAAAATATTAATAGAAAAAATAATTCTCTCTCTCTCTCTCTCTCTCTCTCTCTCTATATATATATATATATATATATAGAGAGAGAGAGAGAGAGAGAGAGAGAGAGAGAGAGAGAGAGCTCTCTCTCTCTCTCTCTCTCTATATATATATATATATATATATATAGAGAGAGAGAGAGAGAGAGAGAGAGAGAGAGAGAGATTTGCCCATGAATATATATTTCTCTTTCCCAATATGAGGGGGCATGTATTAACAATTGAATGTACAAAATTTGAATCATAAATAAAATATTTCAATGCCAACAAAGTATATATTATATACAACAAGTGAAAATAAAAAAATTCTTATAGTTAAAACATTTTATTAATATGTTACTCAAAATTAGCATAGACCCATCTTAACTATGGATTTATCGAGAGCCATAATAGAATAACGGAGTGGGTAAATCATGACTCAAGCAAGTAAGAGCATAAATGAATGTTATCTCTAGATGTGCGTCAAACTCCTCCCTCAATCAAGCTCTTAATAATGGGTATTGTATATCCTTCCTTAGTGTTATCAATGGTAAAGCAACCTTTTGTCCAACCAATCCTCCCACCCATGCTTTGGGGTCTAGGACCTGAGCGATTAGCTCCCTTACCTCACAAGCCTGTATCACTCTCCAAGTTCCCATCGACCAACCCAGGACCAATTTCATCAAGCCATTTGTCTTAGCTAGCCCCTCCACCTTTAGTGGCCTTCCATATGCCATCATCCTTCCGTGTTTTTCTTGGTATCACAATCAATTCCCTCTTTATGTCTTTCCTTGTAAACCCTACTATGGGTAGTCTTTTAATCCAAACTCTAAGACTATTCCTTATCAGATTTTCTACCGATCGAGGCCAGGTGTAAAGAATCACCCGTACCTAACTAACTGACGCTCATGTCCCCTCACTGATACCTATCCAAAACTTTTACAATAGATTAAGCCATAGGAAGTGATAGAAAATAGACCCGGTCCAAGTCCGATATTCGAGATTTGTAGTTGATGAAGCTTATGGATAATATCTCGAGGTGCAAATCTTTTCCTCAAAATTTTCACTCAAAAATATATTTGCATTTTGGAAGATTTAATCCTTTTAAACACTTAATAGATAATTCAATCTATATTAACATATATTAAAATAACTAAAAATGAAATAAATATTAAATCTTAATGTAATCATAATATTTTATATATAAAACGCTAATTAAAAATATTGTTAGATGATCCAAAAATACAATTTTATCATAGGTTATAAAATTAGAATAAAATAATTATTAATTTAAGATATTAAATTAATAATTATTATTCTAGAATGTTTAATTATTTAATGGAGACTTTTAGAATTAGCATATTGTTGTAACTAGATATGACTCTCCAAATGTGTCGTATCTTAGGCTCTATTTTAGGAGATTAGTTAGCTAGTTGGTTTGAATAGCATTTATTGTAAATGGACACTTGTTATTTAATAAGTGATCCATAATTAGAGGTAGTTAGGACATGGAGCTTATATATAGCTCATTGCAAGAGTGTTTAAGTTGTTCGGGTGTAAACTCTTGCAAAATCAATTATGTAATTATTTTTTCTGATTAATAAAATTACATGTCTGAGGACACTTCTGCCATTATTGTGGTATCAGAGCTCCAGTAATGCTGCAGTGGATGTGAGGAGGAGATTCCAGCTGTACAAATTTTTGGAAAAATCCATTGAATTGTTCAGTGAATGTTGGGTAAGAAATTTGTCAAATTTGTGTTTAAAAGAGAAGAAATTTTATTATTTTATTGATTTTAGATTTTGAAATCTGAAAATCAATTTTTTGAGTTATAATCAAAATCGTTGGGTCTTGAATTTCTATTATTTTCTGGGCTTCAACTTCTGCCAAACTTCTACCAAACTTCTGCCATTGGGCTACATTGGTCGCCATGTAGCCAAAGCCAGCCTTGCTCTCGGCCATCCCACCTTCCTCCTTATCAGAGATTCCATGGCTTCTGCTAAGCCTGAGAAAACCCAACTTCTGGACTCTTTCAAGACTGCGGGAGCTAACTTAATCGGCGGATCATTAGAGGATCATGCAAGCCTTGTGGAGGCAGTGAAGAAAGTGGATATAGTAATTTCCACAGTAGGAGGAGAACAAATAGCCAATCAGTTCAATATTATCAAGGCTATTAAAGAAATTGGAACCATCAAGAGGTTTCTGCCATCTGAGTTCGGCAATGATGTTGACAACTCCCATGCAGTAGAGCCTGCGAAAAGTGTGTTCGAGCTGAAAGCCAAAGTCCGTCGGGCAATCGAGGCCGAGGGTATTCCTTATACATACGTTTCCAGCAACTGTTTTGCAGGGTATTTCCTTCCAACCCTGGCACAGCCTGGCCTTACGGCTCCTCCAAGGGATAAAGTTGTTATTCTTGGAGATGGAAATGCCAAAGCGGTGTATGTGAATGAGGAAGACATTGGAGTATTCACAATTAAAGCAGTGGACGACCCCAGAACATTGAACAAAACCTTATACTTACGGCTTCCTGCCAATACTCTGTCGTTCAATGAGGTTGTGAGTCTATGGGAGAAGAAGATTGACAAGACTCTGGAGAAGGTCTACATCCCTGACGAGTAGGTCCTGACATTAATCGCAGAAACACCCTTCCCAGGTAATATTGGCATAGAAATCGGTCACTCTATTTTTGTGAAAGGTGATCAAACGAATTTTGAAATTGGGCCTGATGGTGTTGAGGCTAGTCAGTTGTACCCGGATGTAAAATACACCACTGTTGTTGAGTACCTTAGTAAATTTGTGTGAATTATGCGAGGTTGGCTTCAACAAACTGAGATTAGACAGTGGTTTTCAACAGATCGAGATAATATAGCAGTTTCAATAAAAGTTTGTCCTGCTTTTGCCCAGTTATAGGCTATGAAAACTGAGCTTCTTATATGGTTTAGTAAGATCAGAAAACTTCTTGTATGGTTGTGCAAGGTCAGAAGTAGGCACACACAGATCCTTAACATATTTGTGCTCCATAATAAGCAAGCAAATGGCGTTTTGTTTGTTTTCTTTTTGAAAAATAAGGAATATTGTATTGTGTAGAAATATGGTGATTTTTTAATTTTGGGAATTTATGGTTGATGGAGCAATAAGGTGATTTGTAATTTTTTTTTTGGAGCAATAAGGAGTTTTTTTTAATTTGTTTCTTGGGAGATAAACCTGGTTCTGATAAGCCTGGCATTGTAACTCAAAGTAATTTTACTTTGAGGGGGGGTAACTTTTTTTACCAGATTGTGCAAAAGCACCATTGTAAAAGTCAAATTTTGAAAGTTGCCTTGTAAAAATTTGAGATATTGACTAGAGCCAAGTGCAAAGCTCAGTCAATTTTCTCCTGTTTTGACGACTATTCGAGGGTCAAGGCCAAGCCCCGATAGATCGTGTTGTTTTTTGCGTGGTGTGTTGTGTTGACTATCTTGTCATTTCTGTTCTGATTCTTGGTGCGACGCTTCAACGCTAAAATGTCTAAGTTGATTAATTTGTTTTCTGATTCCGACAAACTTGAAGGCACCAAATCTTATAAAACATGGCATCGACTCATCGAAAGCACACTCATTTACAATGAATTATGGCAGGGAATATGTGATGGAGATGTTAAGCCGAATAAACCCACAGATGCAGCTGCACTAGCAAAATGGGAAATCAAGAATGCTAAAGCCTTAGCTCTTATTAAATCGTCTGTGAATGATGAAATGTATGTCCATATAGAAAATGCTTTAGATGCATGGACTGCTTTGAAAACTTTTAAAGACCTCTTTGATACTCAGCTTGAATCAAAGAAAGTCGATCTACAATTAAAATTGTTGCAACAAAAATTAACTAAAGATGGTGATGTTCTTGAATATATCTCAAGACTTAAGAATATCAGGCAAGAAATTATTAATGCTGGTTTTCCCGCAATTGATGATAGCTTTATGGTCACAATTGTAATTGCTGGGCTTCCTTCTTCCTATACGCATTTTTTGGAGACTCTACAAGTAACTGGGAAATTAGAGAAATTAAAGTTTGATGAACTCTGTGAAATGTTAACTCAACATGATAAAAATTTTGGGAAGAAGAAGAAAGTTGGTGAAGATGTTTTTCTCATAGAGGCCAGCACTAGTAAGTCATCAGCCGATAGTTCTCGAGGCAGAGGCAGATGGAATCAGAATCAAGCAGCACATAATCGAGGTCGAAGCCAAAGTAGAGGCAACAATTTTAACAAAGGAGGAAGAAATAATTTTCAAGGTAGAGGAAACAACCAAGGAAGAGGCAATTTTCAAGGACAAGGATATAATAATCAAGGTAGAGGACAATCTCAAAATAGAGGTCAAAGCAGAGGCAAAGGACAATCTTCAGGAAGAGGAAGAGACTTAAGTCAAATTGTGTGTCGAAGATGTAACAAAGTTGGCCATTATGCTGAAGATTGTCGAACATCACTTAATAAAATTCCCAAGGTTCAGCTGCATTCAACACAATTTGCAAATGATCAAGATAAAGATAACTCAGAATATGTTTCTACTTCCTCACCAGCATCACAAATTTCATCCCATCTTAGAAGTGACTATGAAGATGCCTGGATCTTGGATTATGGGGCAACTCAACACATGACTTGTCGACGTGATTTTTTCTGGAATTTTCAAGATTGCCAACTTAATTCCATTTTTCTTGCTGATGATACAAAACATACTCCTTATGGAAAAGTAGTAAAAGTTTTTCTCCCCGGTATTGGAGAAAAAATGATTTCCAATGTATGGTATGTACCCAGTTTCAAGAAAAAATTGCTCTCTTTAGTCACGATTCGACAAGCAGGACATTAGGTGATTATGGAAGATGGTTTAGTGAAGATTAATTCAGTGAAAGAGAACTTGAAAACAATCATGACAGGTTATGAAGATGGAAAACTGTTACGGATGAAAGGGACAGTTATTCCAAGGCATTCTGATTTTGCAGGGGCAGTGACTACAGGTATTTCACCTATAAGACTATGGCATGTAAGATATGGACATTTGAATTTTGAGAGTCTTTCTCAATTGTAGAAACAAGGAATGGTTAAAGGACTTCCCACATTCAAAAGGGAAAATGCAAAATGTGAAGCTTGCATTTATGGCAAACAAAATCGAGAAAGTTTTCCAACAAGTTCATGGCGTGCAAACAGGCGGCTACAACTAGTTCATAGTGATGTTTGTGGTCCACTACAAACTTCATTTGGTGGTTACAAATATTTCTTACTATTCATTGATGATTTCAGCAGAATGACTTGGGTTTACTTCTTGAAGAACAAGTTAGAAGCATTTGATAAGTTTAAAATTTTTCGCCAACTTGTTGAAAATGAAGTCAAAGAAAAGATAGGTACTCTCAGGACAGATAATGGGGGAGACTTCACTTCAAATGAATTCAAAACTTATTGCAGTGAAAATGGCATCAGACGACATCTTACTAATGTTTACACTCCATAGCAAAATGGAGTAGTCAAAAGAATGAATCGCACTTTGTTAGGCATGGCGAGATCCATGTTAACTTTCAAAAGGTTAAGTCCAACATATTGGGTAGAAGCAATCCATACAACTGTCTACTTAAGAAACAGATCTCCAACTGCTTCTTTAGATGGAATCACACCTTATGAAGCTTGGTTTGGTTTCAAACCTCGAGTTAAACATCTTAGAGTTTTTGGGTCAGTGTGTTATGCCTTAGTTCCGAAAGAAAAACGAACTAAGCTTGACTCAAGAAGTTTAAAATGCACAATGATTGGCTATTCTGATGAGAAGAAAGGGTATCGTCTTTTGACCAATGGAAAATTCATTGTGAGCAGGGATGTCATTTTTGATGAAATAGAGAGTAAGAGTGCTGAAGAAATTGAAAATCTTCTTCACAAGTTAGAAACTAAAGGAAGTAAAAGAAATGGAAAAATGCAAAGTCAACCAACTTCACCAAATTGGTATGAACTAGATTTTCCTTCATCTGAAGATGAGTCATCCAGTCCATCTACATCAACAACATCATCTGGGTCTTCTAGCAGTTTATCCGCATCTCCAAGTAGCAATAGTTCTTCTGACAGTGATTCTCCACATTCTTCACTTGAATGACAAACAACAGTTTATATTAATCCTCTTTACAATGATGGGGACTTTACAGAAGCGCAAATAAGTGAGCACCAACTTCCAAAATGGGCAGTTCAACTTTTGAAAGATGTAAAACCTGATGAACAGAATAAAACTGGCACCAGAAGGGCACATAGAAGTGAAGGCAATTTTTCCTTGATAGCAAATGATTTTACTAAACCTTCCACATACAAAGAAGCAGTAAAACATAAAGAATGGCAGCAGGCTATGGTTGAAGAATATCAAGCAGTAATTGATAACAACACTTGGAAACTTGTTGATTGTCCAGCAAGTGTTAAACCCATAGGATGCAAATGGGTTTACAGAATTAAGTATAATCAAAAGGGAGAACTTGAAAAGTATAAAGCATGACTTGTCGCAAAAGGTTTTGCGCAGCAGGAAGGCATTGATTATGAGGAAACTTTTGCTCCTACAGCTAAATGGAACACCATCCGATTAACACTTGCATTGGCCGCTCAAAAAGGATGGGAAGTTCATCAAATGGATGTAAAAAGTGCTTTTCTCAATGGGGATTTATAGGAGGAAGTGTATATGACCCAACCACCAGGTTTTGAAGTTGAAGGACAAGAACATAAAGTCTGCAAATTGATCAAGGCTTTATATGGATTAAAACAAGCTCCCCGAGCTTGGTATGAAAAGATGGATGAATACCTTAAGAAAGTTGGTTTTCAACGAAGTGCATATGATGATACTTTGTATGTGCGAAAACAGGGAAAATATCTGGTAATTCTTGTTATGTATGTAGATGATTTGATCATTACTTGCAACCATGATGATCATATTGCACAGGTGAAAAAGGAATTACATGCAGGTTTTAAGATGACATATTTGGGATTACTTCACTACTATACTGGAGTTGAAGTCTTCCGACGTCCACATCATATTTTCATTTCTCAGAATAAGTATGCAACAGAGGTTCTTCAGCGATTTGGCATGCAAGATTGCAAGCCCGTTCTCACCCCCATGGAGCAAAACTTGAAACTTTCAAAATTTGAAGGGGTGGAAAAGGTGGACAGTACAACTTACAGACAGTTGATTGGCAGCTTGATTTATTTGACAAATACCCGTCCTGATCTATCTTATGCAGTCAATATTCTTTCACGTTTTATGCAGGAACCACGAGACAGCCACTGGAATGCAGCCAAAAGAGTTCTTCGATATATCCAAGGAACAAAAGATTTTGGTCTTCTTTACACAAGGACTAAAAATTTTGTACTTGGTGGATATTCTGATGCCGACTTTGCTGGGAGTATTGATGATCGAGCATCAACATCAGGCTATTTAATGAACATGGGATCAGCAACAGTATCTTGGAGTTGTAAGAAACAAGCTACAGTGGCCACTTCTTCAGCAGAAGCAGAATACATTTCAGCATGGGAAGCAGCATGTGAAATTGTTTGGTTGTGCCGAATTTTGCAGGACTTCGGCATTTCTCAAGCAGAAGCTACATCGTTATTCATTGACAGCCAGTCAGCCATCAAACTTGCCAAGAACCCTTTTTTTCATTCAAAGACAAAGAATGTGGACACCAAGTATCATCATATCAGATCTCTCATTGCCAAAGATGTCCTCAAACCAGTTTATTGTCCTTCCGAAGATCAGATCTCCGACATTTTCACGAAACCGCTCGGCAGAATAAAATTTACTAAGTTCAGGGATGAACTTGGTATCTGTTGTAATGTATCTTTGGATCAGAGGGGGGAATGTTAGATGATCCAAAAATACAATTTTATCATAGGTTATAAAATTAGAATAAAATAATTATTAATTTAAGATATTAAATTAATAATTATTATTCTAGAATGTTTAATTATTTAATGGAGACTTTTAGAATTAGCATATTGTTGTAACTAGATATGACTCTCCAAATGTGTCGTATCTTAGGCTCTATTTTAGGAGATTAGTTAGCTAGTTGGTTTGAATAGCATTTATTGTAAATGGACATTTGTTATTTAATAAGTGATCCATAATCAGAAGTAGTTAGGACATGGAGCTTATATATAGCTCATTGCAAGAGTGTTGAAGTTGTTTGGGTGTAAACTCTTGCAAAATCAATTATGTAATTATTTTTTCTGATTAATAAAATTACGTGTCTGACGACACTTCTACCATTAAATATGAGTATGAAAACAAAATGGTTTGATGTTTAATTAAGAACACAAACTCACCCACATATAACCCCACATATAACTTATCATTGTTTTAAAAATAAAATATTTGTTGCATTATTTCTTTATTTATCATTAATTTTTTCCCCTCTCCTACCATATTTATCTAAAACCCTTATAAGAATAAATATAATCTTCATTTAAAACAATTTTTAAAATTAAAAAATATAAACCCCATTAACAAAGAGAAAACTTAAAGTACTTATATTACATATCAACTATTTTGTTTAATGTAATATTAAGTGGATGAAATCTGCCCATGGTATTTATCCATGGTATTGACCCACGGTAATTGCTTTGTTCCTCAAGGAAAAATAGTGAAATATGATTTCTAGAGAGTCCATCAAACCTATAAAAGGGGATAGGAGCTAGGCCTTGAGATCATCCTAAATCTATCTATCTAATTGTGTTTTGTTGAGAACTTGGCGTGGCCAGTTCTAGTTTGATCCCAGGGACGAAAACCCTGTGGGTGAGATTTATCTGGTGGATCCATCCAGGATCCATGAATGTTCTTCAGTGTCTTGATTTCTCTTTTGATGGGCAACCTTACATGCCATTGGAAAGGGTTTCCATATTATCAATTTGGCATGTTTTATTTGCAATAGCTAATTAAATAAGCGGGTGCAATTTTCTAGAACTTTTTGTGTTCAATGTTTTGTTAGATAATTTTTTAATTAGAACACTCAAATGTGCAAGGTTTATTAAAGGTTTTGTTTTTAGGGATCTTACAGTGGTATAAGAGATGTGCATCCTTCTCGCCTAAGCGGTTTATCGAAAATTTCCAAGTTATTTGCAGGATTATTCAAGGATTTCATGTAAAGAACTTCGGTGGGACTTATCCTCACCCTAGTTGGCATTTTTCCATCTTCAGTGGTACTCGATATCACCCTAGTTGGTCTCATACCTTTCACTTAATTATTTTCTGAAAGTGTCTTGCAACGAGTTCGAAAATTTATCATTTTGCAGGGCTCTATTAATTATTTTCTGAAAGTGTCTTGCAACGAGTTCGAAAATTTATCATTTTGCAAGGCTCTATTAGATTGGATCTGCTCAATTAGATCTACTCATTCATATTCAAGTTACGGATCAAAATCTTTAGCAAAAATTGATCCCTTACCTGGCTAAATCTGATCTCATTAATAGGCCACTAAGGTCCAGACTTGGTTTTCGTAGGCATCGAATCAATAAATTTGGCTTCTCCCTGTCGTTTGGTATCCTACAGATCACAGTTGTGGCGACATCGAATTAAGGAGTTGAGCTTCTCTTCGGTAATTGGATATTACGCTCTCGTTTCAGGGGCGTTGTTTGCAGTCGTGGGAGAATTTAAGTTTCCATCACACGGACTTTAAGGGAAAAGCAGACGTGGGATATTGGAAATCATCTTCACGCAGGCATCAGAGGGCCAACAAACCATACACAACAAGTCCAGGATCGTGGAGCCTCCCACGAAGGGAACACAGGTATTGGAAAACCATGCCCAAGTCGACACATTGAATCCAGGTACGTGGGACGAACAACCATATAACAGTTACATTGAAGGAAGCATGGAGGGGCATGGGCATAGACTAAAATATTGAGCTATTAATTCAAATGGGAGCCTGAGAGTTAAATTTTTCATAAAGAGGCAAATGTTATTTTCAAAGGTTCATTACCCAAGGGTTTAAAGGTTTATTGAGGGGCCTCCAAATCCTCCAAAATAAATCAAATAAATCGAGGCATGGAATTATCATCGCAAGACCAATCCACGACCGAATTACTAGTGGAGAGAAATCAATTTGGTCTTGTAAGCAAGGGCTCAAAATTTACGATAGACTATTTATAGTAAAACCCTGGCTGAGGGTCTATGCACTTGGCAGGTCGAAACGTGTAGAAACCCAATGTGCACCAGTAGAATAAGACATTCTTTTATTTTGGGCGTGTTAGTTAAGCCGAGAACATTGATCCAGAGGATCCGTGTTCGTGAAGGATCGAGTTTGCAGTTGTAGAAATCACAACAGACCAATTCCATTCACAACTGTTGTAAGGGCCAAAAGTCGTCGCTCTAGCACTGTGAATTTTACATTTTGGGTTTTGTTGTAGTCATGCTTGGATGATTTGCTGACCAGCCATAATACATGCATGGATAAGCTTACCAATTTAACTAATTATAGGGCCCTGCTATTTCACCACAGGAGATTGCATTCTCTGAAAGGTCGTGAGGCCATTACATATCGCGTGGAGCAGTTATAAGGATGAAGATCAGTTGAGGAAAAACGTCCCCACACTACTAATCATAAAAGAACACCCACAAAGATAAGTGAAGATGGGGACATACATTCTAGAAGGACAGGAGGATTTCTTTTTTTTCAGAGAGAAAAGCATCATGAAATTATATTAAGAGAATATAATGGGCTGATACATATAAGGCCATCTCATCATGGCCGTCTCATCCTGTAGATAAAAACAGATAGGACTAATGCTGAAAAGATCTGAGCTCTTACAAAAAGGATTATCCAAATGTCAAAACAGATATATCATGATAAGTCATTGAAAAAACCATCCTAAAAGGAGAGAAGATCTGTTGGAAATAATACTGAGAGGGGGGGTGAATCAGTATTATCAGATCAGATAAAACTTTTCAATTTCATACTCAGAAACATATACGCGACTTCAGTTAAGTGAACCTGCGTGTACACGCGACTGTGTCTAATGCAACTAGCGTATACCCAGAGATCTTATAATTCAGTTAGCTTAATCTTCAGTAAATGCATCAGAACATTATTAAGCAATTTAACAGTAAACAGGTGCAGTATAACAGAACAGAACATCACACAAGAGCCACACACATGAACACCATGATATAAGGTGGAAACCCAATGTGGGTGAAAACCACCTGCTGCAATTTGTCTCTTTCTTCTTTAATGAGAAACTTCTTTTACAATGTACTGGTGCAGTCCTTTACCAGTACGCAGGCTACAACCTGCAGAGGGCTACAACCCTCTCTCGTTTTTCAACTACTTCTGAAAGGGAGCTACAACCCCCTCAGCTCTTGTACTAGCTGATCCATTTACTAGTACGTAGGTGCTGACCCTACAACCTTCAGGGACCACGTTTCATCAATTTTTAGACTGGATCCAAGAGTACAAAACAAACATTATCACAATACAATCATCAACTTATACTTGCATCATCATTCATTAAACAACCCAATACTGTATCACTAAAACCCTGTCATCAAGAACACAGAACCCAAACCAGAGCCCCGAACTCTGCAACAACCACCAGAATCAGCAGCAACCTGAAATATCAAATCTTATTATGCATACGCTACTTCACTGTACCAAAACCGCGTGTATACGCGCTTTCACCAAAGGCAACCCGCGTGCAGATCTAGAAATAGATTCTTATGCCTTCGCTGTCAGATCCGACCCTTGCCAAACGTCCCGAACAGATAACTAGCAATACCAGATCCTCTCACTGCGTCAGACACCCAATGCATAATCTCTTTGCCTAATGATCTTCTCCTTATATAGCCTTAGGTCCTTCACAATACCAAGAGCCAAAACCATAGAAACACAATACCATCAACCTCGAAACTAGGGATCAACACGTCCGTCGAGACACCATGGTCCAAAACCATAGGCACAACTTCCAAGGACTAACTGCCATGGACCAAAGGTACTTTTCACATGTACGCGCTTTTACTGAAGCCAACATGCGTGTACACGCCGATTCTCCTTGCTGAACCTGCGTATATCTCTTTCTTGTCCTGCTGTACTGAGATCTGTCCTCTGATTAAGTTGCCATCACCTGTACCAACCTCTGAGCACCTGTACCAACCTCTGAGTGAGTTGCCATCAAGGACAACACTTGAAACATAATGCCAACAATCTCCCCCTTTGGAATTGATGGCAACCACCACACCAAGTCACTCTCCCCCTTTGACATCAAGGGCAAAGGGCGTACCAAGATATTCTCTTCTTTGGTATACCTTCTACTGTCCATACTGCTATCCATACTCCCCCTGAGTACATGCTGAAGTTTCTGATTTGGCTCCCCCTTTGTATATGCCAAAGTGTACCAATCTATCCATGCTCCCCCTGAGCAGATGCAGGTTCTAAGACCAGCCATTCAGATCTGTACCATAAGCATCAACCTGCAATACCATTCATTTGATCAAACAACAAGATGTATCATCAACTTCTAACTATAATGCCAACAATGAATTATTTGAAGAATATGCTCCCCCTGAGTGTGAGCCAACCATGTCTGAACCATTTCCTGAGTCTGTTCTGCTCCCCCTGAGCTTGAGCCAACCATGACTGAACCTGGGTCTGTTCTGCTGCACTTTCTCCATATACACGACTTTGCAGCCTGTAACTCGCGTATATACGCGACTTGTCTTCATTATATCAGCGTATGCAGGATGGAATACTGAATTTCATCACTTTCAGATTCCCCTGTGTCTGTTATGTCAGCTGAATGAGTTATGCCACACCTTTCTGTCTCTGTCTTCTTAAATTCCTGCAACTGTGATGATGTATGGTCCTCTTGTCTTGAATTTTGAAATCTGCTCCTGCATTCCCTTGCTTTATGCCCATAGTTGTTGCATGTATAACACCTTATATTTTTCATGTTCCTTCTATCACAATCAATTGCTTTGTGTCCACATGCATTGCAGGCAAAGCAATACCCTCTGAAATACCTGGGATGTGATGATCTTTCTTGAACCATTCTACTTCTACATCTGGCTGCAACATGTCCAAGATTATGACATACATAACATTCAACATTATTCAGTGGAGGAAATAATCGTCTATCACGTCCATAGTTAGGAGTAAAGGATCTTCCTTGAGGAATTTCTTTCCTTGGTTGTTCCTTGAGCATTTCAGATTTCTCATTAGAGTTTCTTGCCTCACCTTGTGAACTAGATTCACCTTCAACATATTCATGAAAACCAAGACCAGTCTTGATAGCAGGAGATCTTTGACTATTAAGAATATCATCCAAGACTTTAGAACTATCTTGAAATCGTAAAAGCTTATCCTTTTCTTCTAGTTTACCTTTCAAGATATTTACCTCAACTTGATGTTGTTCTTCCTTTTTCAGATACTGCTTCCTTAGGTCTTCTTCAACTTTTCTCCCTTCTTCCACTTGTCGCTTTAGTTTGATCACTTCATGTTCTTGATCTTCAAGATCTTCTTTTAGAGAGAGGATCTTTGATTCAAGTCTCTGAATAGTTGTGCTCTGATCTTTTTCTATATCCTGCAATTTCTCCCTTACCCTGATTTCTGTCTCCAATTGTTCTTTTAATTTGGCAACTTCTTCTGTTTCTGCATTCTTCACTTCATGTGCCATGAGACTTTTAATATCTTCGCTATTATTGGATGAAACATTCTTCTTCTTATGTGCCATGAGACTTCTAATATCCTCACTATCATTGAATGAACTTTTAATATGGGTATAATAGCTTCTACCATCTTCTTCAGATATCTTTCCTTTGTTATGAGGACATCTAGCAGCATAGTGACCAACTCTACCACATAGAAAACATTTGAAAGGTAGCTTACCTTTGAACCGTCCATTTCCCCGTTCAAGATTCTTGACAAAATTTACCTCATCTTCTTCCTCTGACACTTCGAATGCGGCCTCTGGTGGTACCTCTTGTCGCATTTCAAAAGCGGTTAAGATCCCATGAAGCTGTGACATGGTGATTTTCTGCACATTCTCCTTTTCTTCTATGGCAGATACTTTGGAATCAAATTTAGTAGACAGAGATCTCAAAACCTTTTCAACTAAGACAATTTCCTTAAATTCTTCACCTAGATCCCTCATACAATTCACAATCTCATCCATACGCAGGAAATAATTAGCTATGCTTTCATTACTACGCATCTTAAGAGTTTCATACCGGATTCTGAGAGTTTGAAGCTTTGCTCTTTTTACCTGATCATCTCCTTCGTAGCTTGTAACGATTTTGTCCCATATTTCCTTAGCTGATTTGAAATGCATGATCTTCATAAATTCTGATTGAGTCAAAGTACTCAATAGGACAGTAACTGCTTTGGTATTGAGCTCATATTGCTTTTTCTCTGCTGGATCTGTAGGAGTTGCTGATGGGAATTTGTATCCTCCTTCTACGATTCCCCAAACTTCTGCTCCAAGTGATTGTAGATATGCAGTGGTTCTTATCTTCCAGTGAGTAAAATTGTTCCCGTCAAAGACTGGTGGCCTGATGTGTGCCTCTCTTTCTGGATTAGCCATTTTGATGGATCTTTTCCTTCAAGCGATCAAGCTTCCTCTGAAGGACCCCCTCTGATACCAATTGTTGGAAATAATACTGAGAGGGGGGGTGAATCAGTATTATCAGATCAGATAAAACTTTTCAATTTCATACTCAAAAACATATACGCGACTTCAGTTAAGTGAACCTGCGTGTACACGCGACTGTGTCTAATGCAACTAGCGTGTACCCAGAGATCTTATAATTCAGTTAGCTTAATCTTCAGTAAATGCATCAGAACATTATTAAGCAATTTAACAGTAAACAGGTGCAGTATAACAGAACAGAACATCACACAAGAGCCACACACATGAACACCATGATATAAGGTGGAAACCCAATGTGGGTGAAAACCACCTGCTGCAATTTGTCTCTTTCTTCTTTAATGAGAAACTTCTTTTACAATGTACTGGTGCAGTCCTTTACCAGTACGCAGGCTACAACCTGCAGAGGGCTACAACCCTCTCTCGTTTTTCAACTACTTCTGAAAGGGAGCTACAACCCCCTCAGCTCTTGTACTAGCTAATCCATTTACTAGTACGTAGGTGCTGACCCTACAACCTTCAGGGACCACGTTTCATCAATTTTCAGACTGGATCCAAGAGTACAAAACAAACATTATCACAATACAATCATCAACTTATACTTGCATCATCATTCATTAAACAACCCAATACTGTATCACTGAAACCCTGTCATCAAGAACACAGAACCCAAACCAGAGCCCAGAACTCTGCAACAACCACCAGAATCAGCAGCAACCTGAAATATCAAATCTTATTATGCATACGCTACTTCACTGTACCAAAACCACGTGTATACGCGCTTTCACCAAAGGCAACCCGTGTGCAGATCTAGAAATAGATTCTTATGCCTTCGCTGTCAGATCCGACCCTTGCCAAACGTCCCGAACAGATAACCAGCAATACCAGATCCTCTCACTGCGTCAGACACCCAATGCATAATCTCTTTGCCTAATGATCTTCTCCTTATATAGCCTTAGGTCCTTCACAATACCAAGAGCCAAAACCATAGAAACACAATACCATCAACCTCGAAACTAGGGATCAACACGTCCGTCGAGACACCATGGTCCAAAACCATAGGCACAACTTCCAAGGACTAACTGCCACGGACCAAAGGTACTTTTCACATGTACGCGCTTTTACTGAAGCCAACCTGCGTGTACACGCCGATTCTCCTTGCTGAACCTGCGTATATCTCTTTCTTGTCCTGCTGTACTGAGATCTGTCCTCTGATTAAGTTGCCATCACCTGTACCAACCTCTGAGCACCTGTACCAACCTCTGAGTGAGTTGCCATCAAGGACAACACTTGAAACATAATGCCAACAATCTCCCCCTTTGGACTTGATGGCAACCACCACACCAAGTCACTCTCCCCGTTTGACATCAAGGGCAAAGGGCGTACCAAGATATTCTCTTCTTTGGTATACCTTCTACTGTCCATACTGCTATCCATACTCCCCCTGAGTACATGCTGAAGTTTCTGATTTGGCTCCCCCTTTGTATATGCCAAAGTGTACCAATCTATCCATGCTCCCCCTGAGCAGATGCAGGTTCTAAGACCAGCCATTCAGATCTGTACCATAAGCATCAACCTGCAATACCATTCCTTTGATCAAACAACAAGATGTATCATCAACTTCTAACCATAATGCCAACAATGAATTATTTGAAGAATATGCTCCCCCTGAGTGTGAGCCAACCATGTCTGAACCATTTCCTGAGTCTGTTCTGCTCCCCCTGAGCCTGAGCCAACCATGACTGAACCTGGGTCTGTTCTGCTGCCCTTTCTCCATATACGCGACTTTGCAGCCTGTAACTCGCGTATATACGCGACTTGTCTTCATTATATCAGCGTATGCAGGATGGAATACTGAATTTCATCACTTTCAGATTCCCCTGTGTCTGTTATGTCAGCTGACTGAGTTATGCCACACCTTTCTGTCTCTGTCTTCTTTAATTCCTGCAACTGTGATGATGTATGGTCCTCTTGTCTTGAATTTTGAAATCTGCTCCTGCATTCCCTTGCTTTATGCCCATAGTTGTTGCATGTATAACACCTTATATTTTTCATGTTCCTTCTATCACAATCAATTGCTTTGTGTCCATATGCATTGCAGGCAAAGCAATACCCTCTGAAATACCTGGGATGTGATGATCTTTCTTGAACCATTCTACTTCTACATCTGGCTGCAACATGTCCAAGATTATGACATACATAACATTCAACATTATTCAGTGGAGGAAATAATCGTCTATCACGTCCATAGTTAGGAGTAAAGGATCTTCCTTGAGGAATTTCTTTCCTTGGTTGTTCCTTGAGCATTTCAGATTTCTCATTAGAGTTTCTTGCCTCACCTTGTGAACTAGATTCACCTTCAACATATTCATGAAAACCAAGACCAGTCTTGATAGCAGGAGATCTTTGACTATTAAGAATATCATCCAAGACTTTAGAACTATCTTGAAATTGTAAAAGCTTATCCTTTTCTTCTAGTTTACCTTTCAAGATATTTACCTCAACTTGATGTTGTTCTTCCTTTTTCAGATACTGCTTCCTTAGGTCTTCTTCAACTTTTCTCCCTTCTTCCACTTGTCGCTTTAGTTTGATCACTTCATGTTCTTGATCTTCAAGATCTTCTTTTAGAGAGAGGATCTTTGATTCAAGTCTCTGAATAGTTGTGCTCTGATCTTTTTCTATATCCTGCAATTTCTCCCTTACCCTGATTTCTGTCTCCAATTGTTCTTTTAATTTGGCAACTTCTTCTGTTTCTGCATTCTTCACTTCATGTGCCATGAGACTTTTAATATCTTCGCTATTATTGGATGAAACATTCTTCTTCTTATGTGCCATGAGACTTCTAATATCCTCACTATCATTGAATGAACTTTTAATATGGGTATAATAGCTTCTACCATCTTCTTCAGATATCTTTCCTTTGTTATGAGGACATCTAGCAGCATAGTGACCAACTCTACCACATAGAAAACATTTGAAAGGTAGCTTACCTTTGAACCGTCCATTTCCCATTCAAGATTCTTGACAAAATTTACCTCATCTTCTTCCTCTGACACTTCGAATGCGGCCTCTGGTGGTACCTCTTGTCGCATTTCAAAAGCGGTTAAGATCCCATGAAGCTGTGACATGGTGATTTTCTGCACATTCTCCTTTTCTTCTATGGCAGATACTTTGGAATCAAATTTAGTAGACAGAGATCTCAAAACCTTTTCAACTAAGACAATTTCCTCAAATTCTTCACCTAGATCCCTCATACAATTCACAATCTCATCCATACGCAGGAAATAATTAGCTATGCTTTCATTACTACGCATCTTAAGAGTTTCATACCGGATTCTGAGAGTTTGAAGCTTTGCTCTTTTTACCTGATCATCTCCTTCGTAGCTTGTAACGATTTTGTCCCATATTTCCTTAGCTGATTTGAAATGCATGATCTTCATAAATTCTGATTGAGTCAAAGTACTCAATAGGACAGTAACTGCTTTGGCATTGAGCTCATATTGCTTTTTCTCTGCTAGATCTGTAGGAGTTGTTGATGGGAATTTGTATCCTCCTTCTATGATTCCCCAAACTTCTGCTCCAAGTGATTGTAGATATGCAGTGGTTCTTATCTTCCAGTGAGTAAAATTGTTCCCGTCAAAGACTGGTGGCCTGATGTGTGCCTCTCTTTCTGGATTAGCCATTTTGATGAATCTTTTCCTTCAAGCGATCAAGCTTCCTCTGAAGGACCCCCTCTGATACCAATTGTTGGAAATAATACTGAGAGGGGGGGTGAATCAGTATTATCAGATCAGATAAAACTTTTCAATTTCATACTCAGAAACATATACGCGACTTCAGTTAAGTGAACCTGCGTGTACACGCGACTGTGTCTAATGCAACTAGCGTATACCCAGAGATCTTATAATTCAGTTAGCTTAATCTTCAGTAAATGCATCAGAACATTATTAAGCAATTTAACAGTAAACAGGTGCAGTATAACAGAACAGAACATCACACAAGAGCCACACACATGAACACCATGATATAAGGTGGAAACCCAATGTGGGTGAAAACCACCTGCTGCAATTTGTCTCTTTCTTCTTTAATGAGAAACTTCTTTTACAATGTACTGGTGCAGTCCTTTACCAGTACGCAGGCTACAACCTGCAGAGGGCTACAACCCTCTCTCGTTTTTCAACTACTTCTGAAAGGGAGCTACAACCCCCTCAGCTCTTATACTAGCTGATCCATTTACTAGTACGTAGGTGCTGACCCTACAACCTTCAGGGACCACGTTTCATCAATTTTCAGACTGGATCCAAGAGTACAAAACAAACATTATCACAATACAATCATCAACTTATACTTGCATCATCATTCATTAAACAACCCAATACTGTATCACTGAAACCCTGTCATCAAGAACACAGAACCCAAACCAGAGCCCAGAACTCTGCAACAACCACCAGAATCAGCAGCAACCTGAAATATCAAATCTTATTATGCATACGCTACTTCACTGTACCAAAACCGCGTGTATACGCGCTTTCACCAAAGGCAACCTGCGTGCAGATCTAGAAATAGATTCTTATGCCTTCGCTGTCAGATCCGACCCTTGCCAAACGTCCCGAACAGATAACCAGCAATACCAGATCCTCTCACTGCGTCAGACACCCAATGCATAATCTCTTTGCCTAATGATCTTCTCCTTATATAGCCTTAGGTCCTTCACAATACCAAGAGCCAAAACCATAGAAACACAATACCATCAACCTCGAAACTAGGGATCAACACGTCCGTCGAGACACCATGGTCCAAAACCATAGGCACAACTTCCAAGGACTAACTGCCACGGACCAAAGGTACTTTTCACATGTACGCGCTTTTACTGAAGCCAACCTGCGTGTACACGCCGATTCTCCTTGCTGAACCTGCGTATATCTCTTTCTTGTCCTGCTGTACTGAGATCTGTCCTCTGATTAAGTTGCCATCACCTGTACCAACCTCTGAGCACCTGTACCAACCTCTGAGTGAGTTGCCATCAAGGACAACACTTGAAACATAATGCCAACAAGATCCATATGTAGAAAAGGTTCCACATAAACCACAGAGGAAACAATGAGAGAAATATAGAGAAAAACCGTGACTAGAGGATAACCAGCAGGATCAAGCAGGATCAAGCAAAGCGGATATATAGACCAGAACAGAGGCAATTGGTGCCTTAGACTCCTGAAAGATGCGAGCATTCCTCCATTTCCACAGAAACCAGCACGTGATGATGAATAACGATCTCCATGCTGGGCGTTGATCACTCCACCATTTGAAGCCCTCCTGAACAGATGAGAAAACCTGGTAAGGAAAACCATGAGATAAGGAGAGATCATACCAAATTTGGGACGATGCCGCACACTGAAAGAACATGTGAGCATTTGATTTGGATGCCTGACAACACATGGAACATCTTCCCGGACCCATCCATCCCTTCCTTTGAAGAACCTCCCATGTGAGGTTCCTGTTGGTAAAAATCAGCCATGAAAATAAAATTGTCTTGAGCAGACAGGATGCTTTCCAGAATTTGGAAGGAAAGATGGGTGCGGGAAGCGGCGGAAGATTAGTTGAGAGAGTTGCATATAGATCCTTTACACGAACAGGCTGAGAGGAATTCCGCATCGACCATACCAACTCATCTTTTGAACCTGTTTGTTTAATACCTTTACCTACAAAATTATTTACAGCAGAACACCAAGTAGGCCAAAGAGAAAGAGGCAGACATAGATCATCTCCGTCCATCCAGATTGGAGAAGATGAGGACCAAGATTTTATCAATTTATTCCAAGTGAAGAAACCCTTTGAGTGCAGGAAGGATATCAGTTCGGGAGTGAGCATGGATTCCAATCCATACATAGTTGGATCAATACCAAAAAGGATGCTAGAGCCGGTAGAGATACGCCATCTTAAGAAATCCAGGAAGAGAGCCTGTACCTTTCTGAAGCTGAGCCAGATGGCTGATCCCCTTTTTGAACCCAATGTATTCCTCCTATGCCAATATACCACAGACCTTCCTTTCAGATATTTTTGATTGATAATGGAACTCCACTTGCCTTCACCGAAGATGCCTCTATGGAGAGATTTGCAGAGGAGGGCCTTGCCAAAGGACCTCATATGTAAAAGGCCCCAACCACCTACCCTCTTCGGTCTTGAGATGGAATCCATCTTGACTAAGTGGATCTTAGAATGATAAGTTCTTCCACCCCATAGAAAATTTGCAGCTAAAGAGACCATTTTGCTAATAATAGAAGCAGGAAGAAAATAGAGATGAGCCCAATAAGCCGCAAGGTGAGATAGGACAATCTGAACCAGGATAAGTCTACCTCCCAGAGATAGGAAACGCATCTCCCATCTTGAAATTTTATTATAGAAACGATCAATCAACCATAACCAGTCCTGTTTGCGGTTCCCTTTTGGTTTGAGGAGGAAGCCCAAATATTTAAAGCCATCCTTTATTGATGCCATATTAATACCAAATAACGCGGCAATCCATTGAGCTAACTCCTGATTAGAGTCATTGTGATACAACATGGATTTGACCCTGTTTATGACCAAGCCTGATGCTGATTGAAACTTTTGAAAGATCTCGTTGAGACAGAGCCAACTTGATTTGCATAGCATGGCAAAGATAAGTATGTCATCGACGAACAGGTTATGAGAAAGAAATATATTCTTACAGATCTTGATCGGTATGCATCGTTGATCAGCCACTGCTTTGTTGATCTGAGTGCTGAGAGAATTCATGACCAGGATAAAGAGGAGGGGGGAGAGAGGACAGCCCTGGCGCAGTCCTCTCTCCGCCTGAAAGAAAGATGAAGGGATACCATTGATGATAACTGAGTATTTAACAATTTCGACACATGCCATCACCCAGTTTATTCCCTGAGTTCTCAATCCAATTTTGGCCAGGAGGATTCTAAGGAACCCCCAATCCACACAGTCGTAATCCTTTTCCAGATCTATCTTTAGAATAGTTGCATCAATGTTTTTTGATAAAACTGAAAATAAGCACTCCTGTGTCGTGGCGACTGCATCAAGAATATTCCTATCTTTTAAAAAAGCATGCTGATCCCTGGAAATGAAGGAATTGAGGACAGGTTTCATTCTCTCAGCAATAATTTTTGATATGATTTTGAAAAGAATGTTACATAATGCAATAGGCCTGAAATCCGAAAACGATTTAGACTGATCCTTTTTGGGGATAAGAGCTAAGAAAGTAGCAGTGAGAGCGCTATTTATATTCCCCGATATACGTGTAGCATCCACCATCCCCAACAAATCATCTTTAAACATATCATAGAAGTGAGAGAAGAACTCAATCGACCAGCCATCTGGCCCAGGACTTTTGTCCTTTTTGAATTTCTTGATAGCTCCATGAAGTTCCTCTTTCGTAATGGGCTTGAAAAACTCTGTATTAGCATCTTCATCAAACATAACAGGCACTTGATCAACCGCCCAGAAAACATCATTTATCTCGTTCGTCCGCTGCTGGTATTGTTTCTGGAAGAACCTTGTGGCCTCCACCGATATATCATGCTGTGTGTATAAGAAACCCCCATTACCATCTTCGATCTTCCAGATCGAATTTTTGCACCTCCTTGCATTTGCAAAATTATGAAAGAGCTTTGTATTTCGGTCGCCATCCTTGAGCCAGGTCGCTCTGCTTTTGAGCCTCCAGGATGACTCTTCCTTTAGCAGCAACACTTGTTTCTTTTTTTCTAAGGATCTGATATGATTTTTTTGATCAAAGGACAAGCAGTCGAAGTTTACTGAGGCAGAGAAAATACCTAACTCCTTTTTTATGTCATCCAGCTCCTGTTTATCCTTTTTCCTCTGTTTAATTAGCCAATCCTTAGCCACCTCCCTTAAAGATTGGATCTTTTCACGGAAAGTGGAGAAAGAAGCCATCTCAGAATGCTTTAATTCCTCCCACTTTTTTGTTATGACCTCGTTGAAGGATTTATCAGTCAAATAGATTCTATTAAATTTAAAGGAATAGCCCAGCCTACATTCAGAATCCTTCCAATCAAGAAAGATGGGACGATGGTCCGATGTATAATCATTTCCTGTACTAGCAACAGGCATTCCCCATTCAGCGATGATATTGGCATTGATGATGAAACGATCGAGTCTTTTAGCAATGAAAGCCAGACCAGATCTGCTGTTATCCCATGTTGGAGACATTTTAACAGGAATAACATCAACCAGATTCCTATTTAGAAATTCCAGGCGAAGTCTATCAGCCATAGAGTCATTCTTCCTGCAATTGCCCCAACATTCATCAGAATTCAGTGTGGCGTTGAGATCACCTACAATCAATAATGATTCAATGTCTAGAATTTCCGAGGCAAACAACATATCCCAAAAGGAGGATCTATTCCTATAGGGCGCATAAATGTTCAAAATGTTTAGAATCTTAGGCCGACCTCTGACAGAAGCTGAGATTAGGATGCCTGCACAACATTTAAAGACTTTAGCTTAGACCCATGTCGGGTCCCACAAAACTGCCAAACCACCCGACAAGCCTTCAACATCGGATGCAACCATATACCAGGACGGAAACATTCTTTTGAAAAAGGCTAATGAAACCTTGCTTGAGTGCATTGTTTCCTGTATGAAGATAATATGAGAGTGAGCTGATACGAAAATCTCTTTTAGTGCCAAATATTTTGGGAGGGCGCCCAATCCCCTGATATTCAAAGAAGTCAGGAAAGTCATTTTGAAGACTGACCAGCCATACATGCTCTAAGCGGCTGGGAGTCAGCAGAATCTAATATTGGAACTTCGACTAGGGAAAGGTTTGTGATACCAAAATCGGAAACAATTGTTCTGCCCCTGAAATGACGACTTCCTCCTCTCTGCTTTTTCCGGACGGTAATATTCTTTGCGGAATTAGGGTTGATGGAAGGAAAAGAGGGCTTATGGATGGTTAAAGGTTCAAGGACCGGTGGATTCCTCTGGAGGAGAAGGTCAATGTCACTATCAGATTTATTCACCGGAGATTCCGTCGGGGAATTAAAAGGAGTAGGAGATGGCATAGGCTCCTTACCTCTAGAGAGACCTGCGGGAGGGGTAACAGAAGAAGGCGTCGATGAGCTTATCAGAATGGGGTGTGTACCCACCACAAAATCCCCTTTATTCATGGGAGATGGAGAGGGCACCGGATTTTCTTCTAGTGGCTCGGGGATAAGAGGACATTCAAAATCCGATGAGAGCGGGACATCAGGTTGATCATGAGAATTGAATTAAGAATGGCGAGAGGTCATCACCTGAGAAGGTGCATGATTGTCAGGGATGCCTGCATCTTCAGAAAGAGATTCAACAACGGAGATTCTACTCCTATAGAGAGGGCGCCGCTTTGGTTTGCGATTAAAACAGAGGCTGCAATTTTTGATGAGGTGTCATGTTCGATGACAGAGAGAGCATCGAAAAGGGATACCCCAAAAGTCAAGTCTTTGACATATTGTGGCCCCCTCCCAAGTTATCTCAATATGATCCGGATAGCCACCTTTGTAAGGTTTTTCAATCAAAATCCAAGCAATCCTTTTGTCCTTCTCCCCTCTGACCCAGGGGTCAACATAAATAAATTTACCAACTGAGTTACCAATCTTCGTGAGGGTTTCAACGAACCATAATTCCAGCGGAAGATTGGGAAGCTTGACCCAAATCATACAATTCGATGGCGTGTTTTTAAGAGGGTCGAAACCCATGTACCACTGAGATAATGACAAGAAACTCCTGCCAAACACCCAAGGTCTATTAAGAATAATTTCAAGATCCGATGATTTTAGGAAGTGAAAGGAGAACCAGTCTTTCATTAGTCGAGAGATGTCTGGAGTATATCCAATCAGAGGAGTCTATTTTGTTGATAGCCATGATCTCATTTCATCCTCTGTCATCTCCGGGAAATGCCATTTCCCAATCAGTGCAAGCTTTTGAAGGCTATCAATGCGTTCGGACAATGTAGCACTCGTGACAGAGACAGCCTTTGGCGGGGGGATTGTTTTGACTGGGTTCCAGGATTTATTGAAGCGCTCCGCCTTTTCACGCGCTTTACCAAATTTAGAGGAGGCAGGATCCATTTTGTCCGAATCCGGCACCGGTCGTGCAGGGAGAGAAAAGGCCTGACAAGGAGAAGGAAGCATCTCGTCCACCGTGGCATGCCAGCTAGAGTCTTGGATGGCAAATTCACGTGCTTTTTCAGCCTCGATAGCAGCTCTGAAAAGAGCCTGCGTGGCCGGGGAGTCACTGTCAACCGACATCCTAGAAGCAAATGGAATGCTCAGAAGGAGCTGGAAAGGAAGTACTGCACGGAGGCATTTTGATATGATAGCCTAAAGAGAACGTTCTGCAATTGAGCCTGGATGAAAAGATCCCTAGAAAGGAAAACCTATAGAAAAAAGTACAACGGGGAAGTTTCCCGTAGATTATGTCAGGAGAGCTAGATATGGACTTAATGATACCACAGGGAAAAGGTACCGAAACCTCAAAAAAGAAACTTCAAGGACAGGGAAGATTACGTTCAAGGGTCAGCTAGCATTAAGAGGAATGACAGAGAAGGACAAAACTCCACCGTCAAAATGTCATATTACATGGGGGGGAGAACCTTCTGAGAAAAAGATGAAGGAAGTTCAGCTCTAAACAGCCAGAGGAATTTATAAATCTGCTCAGACACCGGAGAAGGCTTTTGAAATTAGAAAATCGGCGAAAAATGCCTACCGTAAAACCTTGAGTGCCAAGGAGAGTCGAACCAGGCCAAAACTAACTTACTGAAACCTATTCTACTGGCTCATTTTGACAGTCAATACAACAACAGTAGATCTGTATGATGCACCACCATCTCCCTATGCGAAATCTTATGTCTGAACATGGACTATAAATGAAGATAGATGCCTTAATCTTGTTTATAATAGATTTCAACATATTTTAAGCATGAATTTTACAGAAAACCATCCTTAAGCAGCAAAACATTCCTCACAGGGACTAAAACAGACTCATAAACATGGACCAATAGCTGTAAATATCTATCCAAAATCATTTAAACATCATAATAGTGAAACTGAAGGGAGAAAACAGCTGAGAAAAAGATGACTAACCCAAGAGAGGAGTCCGAAAGCGCATCAGGAAACGGAGGAACCATGTCGAGAGAACCCGTGATTGACAAAAACCAGCATAAAACCAGCAAAGAAAGGGAATCAAAGACTGAGAAATACGATTATGAACCAGATTCTGTTACCTTCCTCTGGCCTGGACGGCCAGAGAGGAAAATGAAAAATGGCCCACAGAACGCAATATAAGTAGAGTTTAGCAATAGTGTATGTGGCTAGGATAAAGACAACAGGTGTCTCCCTACATGGCTGGGCACCTGTAAACCTATTCCCATGAAACGTGTCCAGCCAGAAAAGAAGGTGGCCATGCAGATTCGTAACGAGTAGACCGGAGACCTGCGCTGGTTGGAGGATGGCTCATGCTGATTGGTTGGATCTTCGTGCACGATGGCGAGGTCGATTACTGGTTGGCTGTGTCACTGAGAACATGGCTTCCCCCGTCCCGACGCGCTCCGGAGCTCTCCATTATGAGCCTCAGATGAAAGAATACCTAAGGACAGGAGGATTTCTACGCAATGTTAACTGAATGGTTTGATCATTCAAAACAAAATGGAATATTAAAGTAATAAAGCGAGAAAGGGACAAGAGAAATAGTGTGGATTAATAAGGAGTTAAAGTCCGAGGGCGCTAAAAAGGGAAGGACATCTGTTATAGGGAATTTAAATGTGTTGAGTCAGTGAAGGGAGAAAAACCCCTATTTAATAAGAAAAAGAAGCTAAAAGTTTAAGTTCGCAAACAAGAGGGAGAAAAATTTGCGCACCTACAACCAGTCTAGATGCATTGAGCATGGTACTGTGTAGACAAAAGAGTAAATTGACTTGTGCTCTTGAAAATAACGAGAATATCCACTAAGCAGAAAGAGAAATATGGCCATTTAAAGAAGTTCAGTTCTTGGAATCAGAAATGCGAGGAGTTGATTTCAAGGAAATTTGTGAGGATGGATCTCTATTTTTTATGCATAAATGTTGTGAGAGGGCACTACATGTTCTCTATGTGTTCAAATTGTCTTTAAAATATGTGAGAAGGCACTATGTGTTCAAATTGTCTTTAAAATATGTGAAAGACCTTTATATGGTGATTTGCATCCAGGGCGCTATTTAGAGGGCACACTAGGCATCTTAATTAGATGTTTGAAGAATTCATATTCCTCTTCTTTGGTATGTGAGAAGATGGGTCATCTTGAAGAGACCTTGGAAAGCACCCAGAAACTTCTTGATGAACTAGTGAGAATATATGGCCCTTTACGCAACAATACCTCCTTAGACCAAAATGATGGTCAAAGTAGTAGACCATTCTTGAAAAGAGTCCATGTTATTCTGTAGTCAAAAGTGAAGGAAGGATAGGGAAGAGGAGCTAAGCTCTTCGCACTAGGATTTGAATTGCAACGAAAAAAGTCATTCATATACCCTCATAAATTAGAGGAATTAGATACATGTCTCTCCAAGGTGGGGCAACCAATATTGAAGAAACTCAGTTGGGATCTCAAGCCATCCATGCTTGCGTTGATACAACCCAAACTTTGGTAACACCCTTTTGAAGAGGTCAGGCTCACACTTGCTTCTTGTCTCAGTAGGATCATAACTTTAACATCACCTCTACTGCCTTACAATAATGATATCACGAGGGAGATATTGTTGTTGATAGTAGAATCCCTTCAAGGGTTGAACAACATCATTCTTCCTACCTTTCAGAAGTGATGCAGAATCTTAGAACTCATCGAAGAATTTAGCTTTGACACATTCATGTTGAATCTGGAATGTGACGACTTAATATTTCAAGTGTTCTATAAATTTTACACCAGTGTTACATCAACTCATCCAAACTGTGTCAAAACAAGCATGCAAAAAATTGTTTCCTTGTTCCTAGAAGCATATGACGACATCTGCAAGATATTGAGATGCAAAAATTTGGCCATTTAGAGGAAGGAACTACTTCTATCATTAGATGCCTATGATATAGTGGAGAAGTTGGTCATGCAAAACATTAAATTACTCAAAAGGGTGTTGACTAGGAAAGATTTGAGAAGGATTGATGGAGGGAGCAAGAAAAAAACCTGCAGCAAGAATGAAATAAGGAGGAGAGGACTATGTTTTATCTGCAAGGGACCTTGGGCACTCAACCATTCATGTCCAGGTGATAGGGAGGAAACAAGGGAAAAACAACTGGATACTCCTTCAGGTCATGGGGATTCATCTATAGTTGGGTTTATCAGTTTTCAGGAGAGCACCCACAAAGGATTAGAGCAGTCAAGTACAGATGGTGAGAAGCAACACAATGTTTTTCAAAGAGACTTGTAGGACAAGCCGATGATAATTAGTCAGCTTGACAAAATACATGGAGAAAGGAAGGAGGTAATTCCTCCTAACGATGTGGTAGACTCTTGTACAATTGAGTCCATAGATATCCAGGAGGACATCCATAAAGAGTATGGGAAATCAGGTATAGGTAACAGTCCACTAGTACATCCATGTTTGACAACCAGAGAGGGTGAAAAAAAGATTGTCCCCACACGTGGAGAAGGCCATGAAGAGGACATTCAAGAGGACTCAAGTGAGGAGCCAATAGTAATAAACCGGTGTGATGAGCATGATCCTGAGGGACAATGTGAAAAAGATAGTATGCAGGATGAGCCATTTTTGGAGAATTATTCGAAGGTTCAAGATGGAGCTATGATAATTGAGCATTCGGTGCAGACAGATGCAAAGGCATTCAACAGAATACCAGTAGAGGAATTTCAGGAAAATATCATGCATTTCAAGACAAATCTTATTGTTATGCAACCAACTCACAAAATAGAAGAAAAGATAGATCAACGACTTCAAAATGAGCCTCTTCGAGGGGGAAACCTCCTTTAAATTACACAAATGAAAAACTCTTGGATGATACAAATAACAAAACCTCTTTTATATATATAGGAGTCTAAGGGGTCACAATATAATCAGAGCCGACATAACAATAATAATGTAAGGGCACAACAATAACAATAGTGGGCTTCTATGGGGCACAATAATAATAATAGGGGCTACACGGGCACAACAATACAATAAGGGGGTTGCACTAATAACAATAAGGGACTACACTAGTAGTATAGTGACCTAACATTCCCCTTTCCTTAAAAAAGTGTTGTCCTTAATGATTGACTAGTTCTAGATGCTTCTGCATAAAATTCTCATCCTCCCATGCAAAATCTTCAATGGTTAAGTTCTTCCACTTGATGAGATACTATGAAATTGGTCGATTTCATAGCTGTTAGGTTCTTATTTCCATGACTTCTTCAAGTTCCAATATGATTTTTTTCTTCCCCGTCAAGTTCCAAAAATATTGTTTGAACTAGGATATTGTCAACTATAACCTTATTTAAGCATGAAACATCGAAAACTGGGTGCACTCAGGAAGATGCAAGAAGCTCCAATTTGTATGCCATAGTACTAATATTTTGCAATACCTTGTAAGGACCATAGTAGTTTGGTGATAATTTATTATCCTTCTTAGCTTTCTTGAGGGACATTTGTTTGTATGGTTGTAGCTGTAAAAAACCCAGTCGCCTACATCAAAACTTCATTCACTGTGATGTTGATCTGCCTGTTGTTTCATTTAATTCTGTGCCAAAATGAGGTTATCCTTTAAGAGTTGGAGAACTTGTTGTTGATGTTTGATGTGATCTTCCATTGTTTGAACCTTAGAATTTTCTCTTAAATATGATGTGATGGATGGTGTATGACATCCATAAAGTGTCATAAATGGGGTCATTTTTGCTGCAGTATGGAAGGAAATGTTATACCACCATTCAGCTAGAGGCAACCACTTGACACATTTGTCTGTTTATCAGATACAAAGAAACGAAGATATCCTTCCAAGCATTTGTTCACTATCTTAGTTTGTCCATCTATCTTAAGAGTTTGAGGAGTGGTAATTCCTGCCAATGCACTAGAAGATATGGTCAAATTCATTTATTCTTTCTCTGGGGTTGGTTCCTGGTGTATATCCTCTTTTTTTGACATTTCTTGATCCTTTTCTTCCTCCTCTTCATAATCTATGTAAAATAATTTCTTCTTAGCACACTTATGACCTTTAGTGTATTTTCTATCACAACTGTAACACAACCCTTTTTCTCTTTTTTCTTCCAATTGTTGTGATGTCAACCTTGTAGGTTGTGGAAGACTAGGAGCAACAACACTTCCATATTTATAGTTGTGAGTGTTAGGATTCCTTGTTACCATAATATTTCTTTCAATTTTTCTTGCCAACCTAAATGCCTTCTCCAATGAATCAGGTTCCCAAGATGAACTTCATGTTGAATGTTATCTTTTAAAGTCCCTATGAAGACATTAATCCTCTGCTTCTCTGGAATATAATTTACCCTTATATTCATTTTTTGGAATTCCTCAGTGTGCCCTACCATTGAAACTTTTTTTTTAGATTTATCAATTGGCTAAAGAAGGTGTTGCTCTTCGTATCCTCATAATGTGCTATCATTTCCTCCGTGAAAATTGACTAGGTGACAAGTGGTTCATGAGAACAAAGCCCTCTATACCATACACACTGATTTGGTTCAAAATATAAAGATGCAATGTGTACCTTTTGTAATAGTTGCACATCACGTAAATTAAAATATTGCTCCATCTGTAGTATCCAAGTTACCAAATCCTTTCCATTAAACTTCCTCGTTTCTTTTTTCTTACTTTTAGGATCTCGATCTTGAAATGACTATAACTCTATAATTTCAGATCTCCAAGTTCTGATTTTTTTTCTTGTGGTAGCCTTTTGAGTCCTCTTTTTGACCCTACAACTCTGATCGATATTGGATTCTACAAGAAAGAGTTATGCCTAATCTCCCACAATCACCTGATTATAGACAGGTTCAGTAGAGCGAACTTGTATGAAGCACCACATGTCATTGTTTCTACCTTCGACCCTTAAAACGATACCCAACAAACTACAGTTCGTATTCTTTTTGTCCCTTTTTACAAAATTTAAATCTGATTCTTAGAGACAAAGTTGTGACGATTTTCCCAAGAGCACTTGTTTGAGATGGAATTTGGGAGCCTACAAAAACCCTAACTTCCTTAGATAATATATCCAAAAATATAGCTATCCATGATCTGAAATTCTGACACGATGTTCATTAAGATTTATTCTCAAATGGGTTTTAATTTAAGCTTCTTAAATTTTGTAAAAACAAAGTTATGGCAACAATTCCACGATGACCTGTTTGTGATGGAATTCAGAGCCTACAAAAACCCTAACTTCCTCAGCTCGTATATTCGAAAATATAGCGAGAAAATATATGAAATTAGGAAACACGGTTCATCAAGATTTTAGATCAAATGGGTTTTAATTTCAGCTTCTGAAACTTCGTTGAAAAAAAGTTATAGCGGAAATTCTACGATGACCTGTTTGAAGCAGCGAAACCCTAGAATCCAAGCTCTGATAACAAATGTTATGCAACCAATTCACAAAATAGAAGAAAGGATAGATGAACTACTTCAAAATGAACCTCTTCGAGGGGGAAACTTCCTTTACATTACACGAATGAACAATTATTTCATGATACAAATGAAAAGACCTCCTTTCTAAATATAGGAGTCTAAGGGGTCACAATATAATCAGAGCCGACATAACAATAATAATGTAAGGGCACAACAATAACAATAGTGGGCTTCTATGGGGCACAATAATAACAATATGAGGACTACATGGGCACACCAATACAATAAGGGGGTTGCATTAATAATAATAAAGGGCTACACTATTAGTATAGAGACCTAACATTCCCCTCTTCTTTAAAAAGTGTTGTCCTCAATGCTTGAGTAGTTCTAGATGCTTCTATATAAAATTATCATCCTCCCATGTGGAATCTTCAGCGGGTAAGTTCTTCCACTTGATGAGATACTCTGAAATTGATCGATTTTGTAGCTGTCGGGTTCTTGTTTTTGCGAATGCTTCAGGTTCCAATATGATTTTTCCTTCATCATCAAGTTTTGGTAATATTGTTTGAAATGGGAGCTTGTCACCTATAATCTTCTTTAAGCATGAAACATGGATAGCTGGGTGCACTCGAGAAGATGCAGGAAGATCTAATTTGTATTCCATAGCCCCAATATTTTGCAACACCTTGTAAGGACCATAATACTTTGGTGATAATTTCTTATCCTTCTTAGCTTGCTTGAGGGACATTTGTTTATATGGTTGTAGTCTTAAAAATACTTAGCTTCCTACATCAAAACTTCTTTCGATCCGATGTTGATCTGCATGTTGTTTCATTTGATTATTTGTCAAAGTGAGGTTATCCTTTAAGAGTTGGAGAACTTGTTGATGCTCGATGTGATCCTCCACTGCTTGAACATTTTTCTTCTTGATATGCCCTTCTATCTTGACAGTTTAAGGAGTGGTAATTCCTTCCAATGCATTACAAGATATGGTCCGACTCATTTCTTGATGCTCAATGTGATCTTTCACTGCTTGAACCTTTTTATCCTTGATATGTCCTTCTATCTTGAGAGTTTGAGGAGTGGTAATTCATGCCAATGAATTACAAGACATGGTCGGATTCATTTCTTCTTTCTTTGGGACTGGTTCCTGGTGTATATCCTCTTCTTTTGATGTTTCTTGATCCTTTTATTCCTCCTCTTCACAATCTATGTAAAATAGTTTCTTCTCAGCACACTTATGACCTTTAATGTATTTTCTATCACAACTGTAACAAAGCCCTTTTTCTCTTTTTTCAAATTGTTGTGGTGTCAACCTTGTAGGTTGTGGAATGCTAGGGGAAACAACACTTCCATATTTATAATTATGAGTGGTCGGTTTCCTTGTTGCCATAATTTTGCTTTCAGATTTTCTTTCCAACCTGAATGCCTTCTCCAATGAATCAGGTTACCAATGACGAACCTCATGTTGAATGTTATCCTTTAAAGTCCCTTTGAAGACATCAATCCTCTGCTTCTCTAGAATACCATTTACCCTTATATTAAATTTTTGGAAGTCCTCAATGTGCTCTTCCATTAAACCCTTTTGTTTGAGAATTAGCAATTTTCTAAAGAAGGTGTTCCTCTTTGTATCCTCATAATGTGCTATCATTTCCTCCATGAAAATCGCCTAGGTGACAAGTAGTTTACGATAACAAAGCCCTTTATACCATACAAACTAATTTGGTTCTAAATATGAAGATGCAATGTGTATCTTTTGTAACAGTTGCACATAATGTAGATCAAAATATTGCTCCATCTGTAGTATCCATGTTACCGGATCCTTGTCATCAAACTTCCTCATATCTCTTTTTCTTTCTTTTAGGAGCTTGATCTTAAAATGCCTCCAACATTGTAATTTTAGATCTCTAAGTTCTGAAATTTCATCCTATAGTAACTCCGTGAGTTCTCTTTACAACCCCATAGGTCTTATCGAGATTTGATTCTTTAAGAGAGAGTTATGCCCAATCCTCCCTGATGACTTGATTATAGACTAGTTCAGTAGAGGGAACTTGTACGAAGTTCCACGTATCACTGTTTAAACCTTCAACCCTGAAAACAATGTCCAACAAACTAAAATATGTTCTATTTCTTTTACTTTTACGAAATTTTCATTCGATGCTCAGAGATAAAGTTATGACGATTTTCCCAAGGTCACCTGTTTGAGATCAAATTCGAGAGCCTGCAAAAATCATGACTTCCTAATATCATACCTCGGAAAACATATTGATCCAAGATCTGAAATTAGGACACAAAGTTCAACAATATTTCGTCTCAGATGGGTTTTAATTTTAGCTTCTGAAACTTCGTAGAAAACAAGTTATAGCGAAAATTCAACGATGACCTATTTGAAGCAGTGAAACCCTAGAATCCAAAACTCTGATACCAAATGTTATGAAACCAGCTCAAAAAATAGAAGAAAATATAGATCAACGACTTCAAAATGAGCCTCTTCAGTGAGGAAACCTCCTTTGCATTACACAAATGAACCATTCTTTTATGATACAAATAACAAGACCTCATTTCTATATATAGGAGTCTAAGGGATCACAATATAATCAGAGCCGACATAACAATAATAATGTAACGGCACAACAATAACAATAGTGGGTTTCCATGGGGCACAATAATAACAATATGGGGACTACGTGGGCACAACAATATAATAAGGGGGTCTCACTAAGGCTATACTAGTAGTATAGGGACCTAACACTTATGATGTTGAAGCAGAGAGTCTGGATAGTCTGAGACACCATCTTAGAGGATAATAGGAAAATTGAGGAGCTCATAGGGGTATGTGTCAAGTCAGCAACCAAGTTTCCCAGTGTTGAGGAACGAATCAAGTCCCTCACAAGGTAGAAAGATGAGTACAATTGGGAGTTCCAGAGAAACCCTCTACAAGAGTACATAGATAAGGCTTGCAACACTACCAACCCACCTTTATACATCGGGGAAAGCAGGGAAGCTTTTTCCAAAAGTATCATGTTGAGTCACTGGGTGGAGCAACATGAGTGGGGCATCGAGAAACATTAGCATAGTAGATTTGTTCCATGTGCATGTATTCATCCTTCCCATGGCATGGATCAACAAGAGATTATGAGTTGGTACTCTATTGATGGGATGATTCTTAGGAGGACACTTTTAGCAAAGGGCATATCACAACAGGGGCCCTTAGGCACGGGCAGTGATGGAGGGCTGAGATGGTGTCATAACCCACAGGTCCCAAGACTTAGGTGGCATTTGGATCTAGGTGAATCTATTGAGGGCAGAATTAGTTGGAGGCTTTTTTGGGATCTAGGTATCAAAGGATCCATTCAGGATCATTTAGCATGGATGCGTGGAATAACACATTGGTTTGTATGGGATCCTCGTATTAGTATACCGATGCTTTTTTTGTGGATTGAAGTGGATTTCTTGAGGACAAGCAATATTTGGGTGGGAGGATTTGTAATATTCCTTTTTTTATGGTCAAAGTGGACGAAATATGCCCATGGTATTTACCCATGGTATCGGCCCATGGTAATTGCCTCGTTTCTCAAGGAAAAATAGTAAAATATGATTTCTAGAGAGTCCATCAAACTTATAAAAGGGGATAGGAGCTAGGCCTTGAGATCATCCAGATTCTATCTATTTAATTATGTTTTGTTGAGAACTTGGTGTGGTCAGTTCAAGTTTGATCCCAGGGACGAAAACCCCGTGGGTGAGATTTTTCTGGTGGATCCATCCATGATCCACGATTGTTCTTTTAGTGTCTTGATTTCTCTTTTGATGGGAAGCCTTGCATGCCATTAGCAAGGGTTTCTATGTTATCAATCTGGCATGTGTTATTTGCAATATTTAACTAAATAAGCGGCTGCAATTTTCTAGATCCTTTTGTGTTCAGTGTTTTTTTGGATAAATTTTTAATTAGAACACTCAAGTGTGTGAGGTTTGTTAAAGATTTCGCTGTTAGGAATCTTAAATTTAATCACTTTAAATCTATTTTATTTAATAAGTCTGCTATTTGTTTAATGATTTAAAATCAATTTTATTTAACCAAAATTATTTATAACACATGTTAGTCATTTTGGTTAATGATTTCAATTCATTAGAGTTTAAATATCATTTTTTCTATGTTTTTTTAGATAAAAAAAAAACCATCATTTTTATTACGAGAACAATGAATAAAAATTATATTCCGTAAGTACTGTTAGTGTGTATGTTATCCTAAGTTGAAACACATCTACAACTAAGAAAACATCTGTTAAAGGAAGAGGGGAATGAAACCATAGGATCAATAAAATCTTGGGACCACAAAGCATAGAGATACAGTGATATCAAGGCACGCAGGCCCAACAAGCGGAAAAGTTTGGGCTCGTAGGCCCTCAGAAAAATAAAAATAAAATCAAGGCCCACAGGCTTTCTGAAATCCCAGAAAAGGGGGCACAAAAACCCCAACAATCAACTAACACCACAAGTTGAAGTCTAGTAGTTCCATAGCTTTAGCCATTCCCTCGGAACCCTAACATCTATCCCTTCCTGTGATTCATGAAAACCTCATTCGTTACTTTACTTGTATTGTATCGTGTAGTTGAGAAAGTCAAGGAGGAGGAGCTAAAGAAAACATATGAATTTTGATATGTTATTATCTGAGCATACTTCACTTGTTGTGTGCAGGAGAGGTTCATAATATACCTCAAGGCCCCCTATTTAACATTTGTAAAGAGCAATTAAATGGAAAATTAGATCTCATTCCTTAGTCACAGTTCTACACATGCATTTTTCCTTCACTACATCATTTACTTGATACATGTGTAATGTTTTTGATCTGGGGAATGTTGTTTTATATTTTGGATTTATTGTTGAGCTAGGGTTTGGCTCAAAGTCGTTGCTCATCAACCCACCCACATGTACGCTAACCATGGTATATTATTTTAGCAGTAAATTTACTAACATCATTTTTGCAACCCTTAAAGAAGAATAAAATGGTGTTGAAGGATAGGCTTATTTGGGGAATGATCCCCCACATAAACAGAGGGTGACATTTTTAAAATTTGGGCACATATTCTAGGGTAATCAGTGTACTTAATAGGAGAGAATGTTAATGATGTGGCCAATGTGCTACTTGGAGAATGGTTAGTCTGATTGAATTGGGACATAAGACCCTCTTTCAAATACAATTGTAAGACGCTATTATTTTGGCATCCAAAAGATTTACTATTGAAAGCACTAATGCACAACTATGTCCAGTTATATTTTTTTGGCTACTTGCTCATAACTCATCATAGATCACAATGCATAATAAAATTATGGTAGCACAGGGTCCCCATCGAATCTCTTTTCCATGACTGATCGCTTCAAGAAAAAATTTATGGGATTTTTTCTCTGGATGGTTCCAATTGGGAAGACATCTTGGTAGTAAATTTATCTTATCTAAATACCAAAGAGGTGTAGACTATTTGGTTTATATACATATCCAAGACGTGTAGACTATTAGTGGTTTGAGTGGGGTTTAGTTTTCATGAGGTTTCAGGTTCAAATCTCATGAGAGGAGTTGAGAAATCTGGATAGATAATTTTAAACTATCTGAACCCTAATATAAAATATCATACCACATAGAAGCCATATTAGCTTATTGCAAATCGAATTTTACTCCCCTTGTTGCTCGAGCTCTAGCCATGAAAGGATGATGATTTTGAAACTCTAACAGCGTCATCCCTTAAACTAAGATCAAATTTTAGTCCCCTTGTTGCTCGAGCTCTAGCCATGAAAGGATGATGATTTTGAAACTCTACCAACCTCATCCCTTAAACTAAGGTTTTGTCCAACAACCTTGCAAATAGAATTTTAGTCCCCTTATTGCTAGAGCTCTAGCCATGGAAGGATGATGATTTTGAAACTCTACCAACCTCATCCCTTAAACTAAGGTTTGCCCAACAACCTTGCATTTGAAAGTCTAGATTCTATTTACCAATGTTTTAACTTAAAGTGCATGTTCTAAATTTATCATTATATGCTATAAGTGCTTTCCCTTCGCTTATACTCTATTTTCGGCATTGAAATCCCTCTTGTTGGCTATATAATCAATTCTTTGTTGGATCGTTTTCTAATGATCGAGATTAATCTATTTTCAAGAAGTAATATTTCTCAACTACGACATTGACATTTGGCCTCACTAACATAACTATGGGAGTAAGAGAAATACATTAAACTGGGTATTTCTTGAATTGATCATTGCTTCTCGAGTTTTCTTTGTACTTGGACCAGTTTAAGTTGACTTTATTCCAATATCCGAGAGAATTTAAGCATGCATCAGAGTTTGGTTTTGATCCGTGGTATCATTAGACTATCATTAAATTTTTCATTTGCAGCGTATATTTTTCTTCTTTTCAACAAATTGACGTGACGGAAGGTTGTTTTTGCAGTGAATTTGGGCAGGTTTATGTCTTTGTTTCAACGATTTAGCGTCAATTTGAGCTTTGTTTCGACGAATTTGGTGGAAATCGTGCTTTATACCACTGATTTTGGCCGACTTTGGGCTTTCTCTAGACATTTTTTGACTTGTTTGGAACAAACATGGCGGAAATATCTACTTTTAAATGTGGCATATTCCTGTTATTTTTCGGAGAATCACTTATTACTGTTTTGAATAACTACTGCAATTTGTTTATTTTACGCTTACGGCTTGTAGAGCAAGAATGGGGCAGCCTAAGTGTGAAGCCGATTATGTGTAAATTATTAATCGTTGATCATCATAGGCGGTGGAGAATGTTGAGTTCACCCTCTCGCAATAATTTGGCACTGACCACCCACGTGTCTCTTTACGAATAAACCATCTTCATATAGTTATGATCAATAACAAAAACCCAAGCGCATTGATGAGTTCGGTATTTGAACGTCCTGCAGAATTGGTTCCACATGAGATGTTGTGTTCACTAGCACAAACAGTTACCAACAGTAACCAATCCCCAAGCCCATTTATGAAATCTAAAGGCCTTCAACCTGAGTTACTGAACCATACTTCTATTGATCAAGCCTCAAGCAAGGATTCATAGGCCTCTCTCTTTCAATTTATGAAAATCGTATATGACAATAATGACTTCAGTTTTGTAAAGAAGGTTCATCTTCCAGAAGAGCAGTTTCTTTGTCTCTGTGATCGAATTGTACCTAAATCTGCAGAAAACCAATGCCCTTACAGTTTTAACTCCTTGAATTATCAATCCTTGCTCACAATTGGCTTCTATTGGGATATACGAACGATGGGCAGAATACTGAACAAAGGTTCAAATTTATTTGTCCTTGGGATTTACTCAATGTATTTCCAAAAATAATGCACTTGCAGCGTGTTTGCCGCTTTTCGGGTAACCTGAGAGAAGAATTTAGTGTTATTTATAATTTATTTAAGCAGAAAATAACTTCACAGTTATCTTTGATAAATGTACTATTTTAAATTTGCGCGTATTCATGAACTCCATTAACAATACAATTTTGTTTTCGAAATTAAAACATCAAAGTACATAAATAGTTCTCTTTAAAAACTCATGAGTTTAAAATTTGCTTTGGTATTTAATCATATTCATTTTTTTTAAAGCAACTTTAACTTCCATTGTCACAAGAACTACACTATTTCGTTCCTTTAAACCACAGAAATGAGATTTCCAACTACCGGTTAGACTAAGATAGCAATAACAATCAATGTCATGGGGTTGTTTAAACATTTTCTTTAACAACTTTTATCTTCCATTAAGAACACTAATAAAAATGCAATGTTGTGTTTTAAATAAAATGAAACTCACTGGTCAGCTCTACGAAAGAGAGTCTGAACTAGGAGAGTTTGGCTCTACAAAATGCTCTACATTGTTCATGTACAACACACAATATATAGTAATCAAAGATTTAGGGAAGTTAGAACCATAACCTAAAAAATAGAAACTAATTCCTATCTTGAGGTCTCGTGAACCAACTCACTATTCTAAGATATTCTCCATTATCTCTAACACTCCCCTTAATGGAGAAGGGCTTCACAAATATGCTTAACATCTCCCTAAACATTTCAAACTTAATTTTACCAAGAGGCTTAGTGAAAATGTTTGCAATATTATCACATGTATTACAATATACCAAATGGATTTCTTTTGATTGCACTTTCTCCATGACAAAGTGGAACTGTGTATCAATGTGTTTAGTGTTTTTGTGAAACACCGGATTATTAGGAAGTTTGATTGAACTTTGATTATCGCATTTGATCGTTGTTGCATCTTTCTGTTCTTCCCCGACATTCTGGATAAGTCTCCGCAACCAAACTGCCTCGCATGTTGCTACACACATAACTTGATACTCCACTTCCACTGAAGACAAGGAAATTATGTTCTGTTTCTTGCTACTCCATGTAATCACCCCGGATCCAATGCTGAATGCATAGCCTGTTATGGATATGCGATCATCTACATTTCTAGCCCAGTCTGAATCTATAAATCCTGTCAATCTAACATCAGAGGAATCAATATAAATAATACCATAATCTACAATACCTTGTAGATACCTCAAAACACTTTTCGCTACATTCCAATGATTTTCAAGTGGCTTGGACATGTATTGACTTAGCACACTGACTGCATAAGCCAAATCTAGTCTAGTAGTGGTCAGGTAGATTAGGCTCCCAACCAGCTGTCTGTAAAGTGTCGCATCTGCCTCTTTAGAGCCATCCTCACTTTGCAGTTTGATGTTCTGCTGTAATGGTACTGCTGCAGGCTTACAATGATTCATCCTAAATCTTTCTAGTAGTCCTTTGACATACTTTCTCTAGGAAAAAAATGTTTTTCCTGAATCTCCCCAGATCTCAAGACCCAAACAGTATCTTACTCACCAAAGTGTTTCATTTCGAACACCTGTGACTTTTGTTGCTTGATTTCTCTGATTAGATATGTAGCATCACCTGTAATAACCAAATCATCTACATACAAAGAAATCAACATTATGCGCCCTTGTTCATCTTGCATGGTATAAATATTAGGGTTGTTTTTGCTTCTGTTGTAGCCAAATTGTAGAAAAAATGAATCAATCTTTTCATACCAAGACTCGGGTGCTTGCTTTAGTCCATAAAGTGTTTTCTTTAATCTATAGACTAAATGTTCTTTCCCTTTCTGGAAAAACGCTTCAGGTTGCTCTAAAGAAACCTCCTCTTCCAATTCTCCATTTAAAAATGCAGACTTTACATCTAGTTGGTGAATCATCCATTGTTTCTTAGCAGCTAAAGAAATCAACATTCTGATGGTAATAAGTTTAGCTACAGGGGCAAAAGTTTCTTCATAGTCAATGTCTTCTTTTTGTGAATACCCCTTTGCTACCAATCTAACTTTTAATTTATCTATAGTTCCATTTGCATTAATCTTGGTTTTATACAACCATTTACAACCTATGGTTTGTTTCCCTCTAGGAAGTTCAACCAGTTCCCAAGTGTTGTTTCTGATTATAGATTCATATTCTTGTTCCATAGTTGTTTTCCATTCGCTACATTCATTTGCTTCCTTATAACTAGAAGGTTCAACAATATTCATCATACTAGTTATAAAAGCATTTTCCCTATATCTTGCAGGCAATTGAGCTTTCCTACCTGATCTCCTAAGTGGTGGGGTAGCTTCAAACCTTGTATGATCATCATTTTCTTTTTCTTCCCGCTGCTGCTACTGTTGTTGTTGTTGCTGTTGTATCTGCTACTATTTTTGATGTTCATCTTCTACCTTTGTCTGTTGCTGATCCTGATTGTTTCCTGTTTCTTCACTTTCTTCTTCCACCAAGTATGGAATATCCCATTCCTCATTATGCTTATCAGATTCTTCATGATCCTTCTCATGGAATATGACATCTCTACTAACAAAAATCTTGTGAGTAGAGGGATTAAATAATCTATAAGCTTTATATTGTGAACAATACTCTATAAAGGTACATTTGATGGCTTTTGAATCTAGTTTTCTTCTGTCTTCCTTTCAAATATGGGAAGATGCTTTAGACCCAAATACTCTTAAATGTTTTACTGTAGGCTTAAATCCATATAGTGCTTCATAAGGAGCTTTAAACTCAAGACTCTTTGTAGGACTCCTATTTTTAAGTAAACTACAGCATTCAATGCTTCAGCCCAAAAACCATTTGACAGATTCTTACCTTTCAACATGCTTCTAGCACATTCAACTAGTGTTTTGTTCTTTCTTTATGTTACTCCATTCTACTGAGGAGTATGGGGTACTGTGAATTGCTGTAATATTCCATGATCTTTACAATACTTGATAAACTCATCCTTCCTGTATTCTCTCCCTTGATCGGGGTGGAGAATTTTTATCTGCTTCCCTGTTTACTTTTCAATCATATTTCTGAACTGCTTAAAGTATTCAAATGTGTGATTCTTCTTACACAAGAAATATACCCAAGAAAAATTTTTGCAGTCATCAATAAACAGTAAAAAATATAGTGCACCTCCTAATGACTTTGTTTGCATGGGTCCACAAAGATCTGTGTGCACTAATTCAAGTATATCTCTCTGTTTCTTCTCTATTCGAACAGGGAATTCTTCTCTATGCATCTTTCCCAATGTACTGGCATCAAAATCATTATGCACTTGTTTTAACATAGGAAGATCTCTTACCATTTCCTTTTTCTGAAGTAACAACAAATCATTGTAGTTGATATGACCAAATCTCTGATGCCACAACTCTTCTGTAGTCAAACCCGTTGTTGTTAAAGCTTGAATTGGTGTTGGTATTACATCCAATTTGTACATACCTCTTGTCCGAATTCTTGAAGAAATTGTCTTCATGCCATCTACCAGATCTTTAATATAGCAGTTAGATTTAAAAAATTCAACTTTAAGATCTTGATCTATAATCATGGATACAAAAATAAAGTTCTTTGTTATACCGGGCACATACATAACATTATAAATTTGTCTTACATTACCATTAGGTAAAATGACAGAAATTTTCCCACATCCTTTGATCTCATGACTTCTATCATCACCTAGGTAGATTGTGCTCCGTCGTTGATTTCTTTAAAATCTTCATACCATTGCTTGTTCGTTGTCATATGTGTTGATGCTCCCGAATCTACATACCAAATCTTTGCATTAACATTCTCATCACGATCTTCCATGAACAATCTGAGATTTCGCTCATGATTATCATTTGCGAGATGATATGCATGTCGTTTCTGCCTCTACTTTTCTTCATGGTATTTCTTCTTCCTGCACTCTCTAGCTATATGACACAGTTTTCCACAATAAAAACACTTAATTACATAGTTGTTTCCATTCATATTCATATCTTGGGTCGGATTTGGTATTTTCTGTGAGCTTCCTCCGTTCTACTATTGTGGATTTCCTTTTCCTTTATGGAAGTTCTTTTTCACCATCAATGCAAGATCGACACTCTGGGGCTTTAGATTTGATCTTATTTCTTCTTCTTGCATCAGTATTCTTGTCAGTTCTTCAAACTTTGGGATTTTCTCTCTTGCATTTATCCCGGTGATGAACATTTGGTAGTCATCGGTCACACCATTCATGGTAATTGTTACAAGATCTGTATCTTAAACTGTATGACCAATTTCCAATTTGTTCTTCAGATCTTTGATCCTTGCTATGAAGGCAACAACTGTTTCATTCTCCTCCATCTTCAGGGATAAGATCTTGCTCTTTAGGAACAAAAGACGATTTGTATTCCTGATCTCATACAGATCCTTCAAAATTCCCCAAATTTCGCTTGCTGATTTACATTCTCTGATATGTGGTATGATGCAGTCTTTCACTGACATCTTCAACAATGTCCTTGCTTTACCCTCACGCTTCTCCCAATCTGGGACTGTTGTTGATCCAGCTGCTGGCTTCTGTTCATCCCCATTTGCAATCGTCCAAGCACTCTGCACTTCTAGCAGAGTCTACATCTTGAATTTCCAATTCACATAATTGGAGCCATCGAGCTTGTTATGCTCATTCAAGCATGCTTCAAACATTTGATTATTCATCTTGGCGATTTAAAAAGTTCGACAGGTAAAAAAAAAATGTTAGATTTACCCCAAATCTGTGTCAAAGATAGACAATTATTTATTTCCCTTAGTTCAATCTCTGTTGTTTTCAAAGGCCTCCTTCTAGTCTTCTCTTGGCAGACCTTGGCCTCCACACAACCTTCTCTTAGTAGCTACCGCCAAAATGCAGCCCCTCTTTTTTTGTTGTGATGTTTGTGATGTTTGTTGTTTGTGTAGGTTTTAACCCCGTACAGAAATTACCTACATACGAATTCTAAAACATAGAAAATAAACAATGCGAGAGCATAACACATAAAACACATATACATAGAGATTTTCCCCTCGATCCCAAAACTGAGATTACCAGCTTGATTTTTAATTATTTCTTTCAATGTTACAATACATATTTATACATGTCGAAGCATCCAATACCATGGACCGAAAACCATCGCATCAAAAACCATGGGCCGAAAACCATAGGTAGGTCCACCCAACCTAATATAGGGTCCAAAAATATTTTTCCTGGGGCGCTGTCGCAGACCCTGTAGAGGGGGGCTACCTACCCCCCTCAAACCCCTAGGACAGGGGGGGCTGCCACCCCCCTGTGACCCCCCACTGTGTAATCGACGCAACGAAGGGGGGTCTCCATCCCCCCTCTAACCCTTGGTTCACTACGTAGGTTAGTCGTGGAAAGAATATAACACAACCCAACAATTTGCCCGACCTTGCTGCCTTCTCTCGACTTCTCTCGCCATGGTCGTCGCGCTTATCCACCACGAAGTTGCGGAGATCTTCGCGTATGTACACTTGATATCTGTGACAATCGACGAAATGAATACATTGCGATCTTTGCGGTTTTTCCTCAAGGACACTCGACGATTTCACGTTAGGCGCAACTGGCAAGTTCCTCACTCAGCGAATAGGTTTTCTCAGCCCTTCTACTCTAATACTATGATAAAAATGTAATGTTTTGTATTAAATAAAATGAAACCCACTGGTCAGCTCTACGAAAGAGAGTCTGGCTCTATAGAATGCTCTACATTGTTCATGTACATCACACAATATATAGTAATCATAGGTTTAGGGAAGTTAGAACCATAACCTAAAAAATAGAAACTAATTCCTATCCTGAGGTCTCGTGAACCAACTCACTATTCTAATATATTCTCCATTATCTCTAACAAACACTAACGATGATTTCTTCTGAACCACAGATAATGAAGAGCAATGTCCAGAAAATGTCATAATTCCTATATTTTTACTTTTTTTTTTAGTTATAGATCCTCAACTTCTTGCATCTTTATTCGACTTCAAATTTTATTTCTCCTTTTAAATTAGAGATCTTGAAATAGAAACAGAGGTATGATCTCGGTTCTTAGAGTCATTCATGGGAAAACAAAAATGGTTGATTTATCCACGTTATTGAACCAATATTTAATTTAAAGTTATCATATGTGATCCCTCATGACACCAAAAATGTTCAAAGAAATTTATTCTAAATGTGCAAGCTAGATGAAGACACAGTTGAAGCAACAACCATATATTACATGGTTCGACATTAAGGTCTTCTATACCAAAATTGATGCATTTGGACTTCGGTGTCTTTAAGGATATCATTATGTGATAATGTGTTTGTATAATAAGAAAGATAGAAATTACACATTAAGTCATACTTAGAGTTATCTTTACCATTATTAAATGTATTATTAAATGTGGGTATATTAATGAGATTTATTTTTACCAGTATTAAATGTATTACTAAGTGTGGGTATATTAAACTTCTTGTTTAATGATTAAAATAGAAATTTTATATTATAATTTGATAATATTTGTTTTTAGGATTATTAAGTATATGTTTTTTAAATTTGTCATATTTAATGATAAAAAAAGAATTTTAAAATTAAAAATTATAATATACATGAACTTTTAAAATTTTTAATCTTATAATATTTCTTTTTGGTATAATCAAATATATCTATATTAAATTTTTGTTAAATAATTAAAATGGTGTGTGTATATATATATATATATATATATATATATATATATATCTTATAATATACATGTATGTTTTTTTAATGATTAAAATAGAACTTTTAAATTTTAATCTTATAATATTTGTTTGGTCAAGCTTGGATGCCCCTTGGGATAGTTTAATTCCCCTAAAGGTGGCTCCCATCCTCAAACCCTCTCTATGAGATTTGAACTAATGACTTGGTGAAGACTAAACCCCACATAAACAAATCAGTTTACACCTCATGAATTATGTGTATGTGTGTGTTTAGCGATTAAAAAGAAAATTTAAAATATAATTTAATACTATTTTTTTATATATAAAGAGTGATTTTTTATATTGTTTTTTTTTTTTTTTTTTTTTTTTTTTTTTTTTTTTTTATAAAGAGAGTTCGTTTACTTTTAACTAGACATTTTAAAGAAATTTAGAATTTGAATGAATTATAAAATAAAATTTCAAATTTTCATGGAAAACACATTCATACAACATAACACAAAGTCATATATCAATATTACATAAAAGTAGAGCATATTTTTTCTTAGAAATAAGTTTACCCATAAAACATAATAGAAATCATATTTCAATATTACATATTTACTATTACCATATCAAATAGACTATATATTTTATTAGAAACAAGGCTTATCCATATTTGCATAAGTCTAATTAATGTTATAAATTACACATGAAAATAATGCATTAAAATGACAGTATCGAAATGGTGCCCTCAAGGCAACTCAGATTGTCGTGATATGAAGTCTTTGTGAAGTATGTGGTTCAAAATCCATCCTCACTAGCCTTATGTGTTGCATGTTGTGGCATGCATGGGCATGCATGGGTTCACCCAGAGGTTTAGTGGTAATGGTTGGAATTGACCGTAATGGTTGGAATTGACCCCATGCCACGTGAACATGATGTTGAACCAATTGGTAATTCTTCTAGATACAAAAAAAAGAAAAGGAAACAAATAGGGTTAACATACCTAACCTCCTAAGTTCTATCAAGGAGGTGGAATATTCATTTTTTTTTTCTTCCAAGAATACTATTCTAGGGTTACGTTTGAGCTCATATATAGATTCTTTTCAAAACTTTTATCACAATGTTATAGCCTTTCAAAGTTTACTCAAGGGATTTTTATCCTTTTCCATGTCAGCATGTTATACAAATGGCATATTGGCTTTACTTGTACATGGTACTCATATTGCCACTTCATACCCCATATGATCAACCCTAGTTTTCACAAAGGTAACCCTTCGTATGAAAACTGTGGAATGATAAATAATGCTCTACAACTATTTGACATCATCCCTAAAAGGGATGAATCCTCATGGAATGCAACAATTGGGGATGCTCCCATAATGGTCTTTCCAATGAGGCATTGAAGTTCTTTATCCAAATGCTACATGTCGGTGGACTAACATTCATTTTTTTCCTCTTCGCATGTGCCATGCATTCCCTTGTAGCTGCAGGGGAAGATGATACATGCACACATCATTAAAGTTAGATTTGAATTGCCCCTTTTAGTGGGGAGTTTTCTTATTGGAAAAAATAGGTGAAAATACGAAACCCTATTATTTTTGCAAGTCAAGAAGAGGACAAAAATAACATTATTGTAGTATTTGAAAAACACTTTGAAGGAGAGGAGGGAAATGAATACACCGTAAGATTGGAATAGATTACAACTCATTGGGTGGTTGGAGAAAATGAAACAAAGGTTGAGGTAGTAAACATATCAATGGCTGGAAGAGGATGCAACCATGGAGCATTTACAAAGTTTGAAGGAATTGTGTCCTTACGTGAATATACTCTATATACTATCTATACTAACCCTAAAATATAAAAAACCAATTTATTTATTCAAACAATTCTCCAAACCTAAAATTTATTTTAAAATAAAGTAATTCTTATTTATAATTTAAATATTCAATTAAATCACATAACATATCACATCTTCTTTCTTCTATGATACCCTTTCCTATGCTACTTCCTTTCGCATTATTTTAAGTTTTATTCTTTTATATTGTTGACTTTTTATTGGGTGCAATGTTGATTAGTTATAAATGGTCAAGACTCATGTTGTTTCAATCATCAGGTTTTCATTGGCATGGATGTAGTTGCTTCTGAGTTTTACACTGAGAAGGATCAAAAGTATGATTTTAACTTCAAGGAGGAGGTGGCTCTCTATCTTGCATTAATACCAATGTATGACTTCTCCTCCCAAAATTTCTCTAGCTCCATCTTATAGAAGGGTGTCTCCATTAGTTGAATTTTGGGATCCTCATAGTTGTTTCCCAACTCCTTGATGAAGATAAAGGGGTAGTACCATTCACCAACTATAATAATAGGGGATCTTTTCTCCAAGAAAGACGAATTGGAAGGGGGTAATCGTGCCCTCAAGTAAGCATTCTGGCCTCAAACATATGCAAGTCTGTCATGTTTACCATGTAAATATTTGGGGCTAACTAACCAACCATCCCTACGTAGAAACATTAGAGGAAAACCATCAGAAGCGATTCACTTTGAAGTGAACCCACATCTCTTCGAATTACTTTGATATGTTGGTATGGACTGTTGGTTTCCATAGATCTAGGATGCAAGTCTTTGATGCATATACAAATGCAAAACTTAATCATGTGTTCTTCTATGGAGTAGGTTTCCACCAATCTATACACAAGTTAAAATGCTTAGCAACCAACCTTCTCATTCTTTTTCAGTTAGTACCCAATGATATAAAAAAATTATAAACATCAGAGGTCAACTGTTGATTGAGAAACACTTTATATAATTATGATATAATGCTAAATACTTTTGTTATGATTGGGATGCCTTTGAACCAAAATAAAACCATCCCTTGAGTTACAAATGGAGTTACAAACACTAAAGGAAAGTCCCACTCTATTCTCTAAGAAACACAACTTGCTTATTTTAAAGATTGGAAACATTGTTATAATCATAATGTTATTCAAATATTCCTCCCTTTAAAACAAGAAATTTTCTCTCAAAATATTTCTTCCCCGTGGAGGGAAATAAACTAATTGAACTACAAAAAAAATTATTTTATAGCTCACATCAATAGGGTTTATCAATCTCTAATTTCTCATATGAAACCACTCTTATTCTGACAAGAGATGTCAAGGTTGATTGATCACTGGGGGGAATTTGATTGTGAGTTGGAATTCCATAATCATGCATAATGGTAGAGCCTTGTCCAACATTAAATTATATAAGTATGATGACAAATCATGTGGCATGGTCTTTATTTTGTATGCCATATTTTTATAAGCCTATTGAATTTCCTAGGATGGGAGAGTGGCTTCCATGGCATGGTTAGGGTTCGGTTTTTCCATTTCATCTAATGGCTTCACTACTTGAAGCAACAACCTAGCTACTTCAAGCCCACTCCTAATTCTTCTATGTGATAAAAAAAAAATTATGGAGGTAGATGAGTTCTGTTAAATTCTTCTAAACTTTCATTGTCTCCAATCCTAAAGAAAGAGATGAAGAAGTTGGCACATTTCCATTTTATGTTTTCTTAGAAGAAAGATTGACAGTAAAAAAGGTCAAGGCATGTATACTTTAGTTAAAGTTTTAGCTCATGATTAGAAGTTTTGTCAATTTCTTCGAATATTATGAACATTAAACAAATATTCAATATATTTCATTAACAAACTTGAGAATTCCTCAAAGATGATACAATTACCAATTTGTTGCATATCGACATATAACAAGTTTTTTAATTTATGGACCTATTTCCTTAACCAAAGGCTACACTGAACATGTTTCCTTCCCAAAAAATAGGGAAGTACCAATATCATAGTTTTTTTGCATTCCAATGAGAACAACATAGCCAAACTATGAAACAATGATACACAATTAGGCCGGTGAAAAGTAAGGGAACCTTTATTTCTTGTAGTGTCATGAAGTCTGGACAGTCCTCTAGTTATGATCCACAATTAGGCCACTGAAAAGTGAAGGAACCTTTCTTTCTCAGAGGGTTATGAAGTCTAGGCACTCCTACACAATATTCAATCTGAGCACACTGTGGACAAGAATCAGTAGGAAGCCCTAGAGGGTAAGCCCTCAATTCAGGATGGAAAACAAAATCCTACAAAACACTCAGATTCCAACTGTAGGATGACATGGTGTAGACTGAAATAATGTTGGCCCATATGCATTCTGGTTTCAATTTACTGATTTTTGTATTTTTCCCTTTTGTTTTATATTTGACTTATACAACAAAGAAACAAAGTTCTTAATCTTTTGTATGCTTTCACAATGTTTCAAATTGTTGAATTGGTTTTGAGTATTAACCGCATCCATGATTTTTGATCCAGATGTTGCAGGTGACACTTTCACTGTCATCATGGAAGAGTAAGGGATTGATGCTACTCTTTCCTACACTACTGCCTTACGGCGTTTCTTTTGCAACATGTGGTGCAATTTCTAGTATATATATTTATTTATTTTTATTTTTTCAAGTTGTTTGTGATCCTCCAAGTTTGATCTGTGGCTTGAGGGCCCCGATCCAGGGGGCATCTAATCTGTCAAAGTGACTCAAGGATCGCACCTGGCCTAAGCCACACCAACCCTAAGTTGAATGGATTTTTTAGCATGTCTCTTCCCCGTAGCACAGGGCGCAACCACCCCTCGAGGTTTAATCCTGGGTGACCTTGCTACCGAGGCCCAACCTCAACCATTGTGCTACTGAGATTTGACTTATTATGAAATTGTTATCTTATAATATTATATTTATTTATTTACTATATATATATAATATTTATATTAATAATTATTTTTCTTTTCATTATTATTTAAATTATACGAAATTTATTTTTTCCTTCAAGTTTCTCATAACACAATTTAAAAAAAAAAAAAAAAAAAAAAATTATATCTAAAAAACTTAAACAAAACAAAATATATTTAATATTGGTAAAGGGATTATATATATATATATATATATATATATATATATATATATATATATATATATATATATATATATATATATATAATTTTTGTTTAATAATTTAATTAATTTAAAAAAATCACAATATCTTTTAAATATTCTGTATATAATTTTTTTGAAATTATAAATATAAAATAATTACTTGTAAATTTAAATTTTGTTAACAAATTATTTAAAATCATATTAAAAAATCATATAATTTAAAATTTTATGTAGTACACATAATATCACCTCATTTTAATAGTAGAAAGAGTTGAGCTCAAGTAGTAGAGGAAACTTGGAGGTCGGAGACCAACTCTTTAATTTGCATGGACTGAGACAAGTCGAAAACATAATTTGATTGGTGTATTTGTCTCGAATTAAAAGGAAGGAGATCACTCGATCAACTCTTTAATTGAGTTTGATATGCAGTGGTATCGCACTTACATACCTCTGGTCTTATTCTTGTTAGGCCAAAGTTCCCTTTGGAGACACCACTAAAATTAAATTTGATCAATCTTTGTAGAGAGGAATACCTGGGAGCTCGACATTTCTCAATATTTGTTCTTTATCAGTATCTTTGGAGGATTTGACTTGAATTGATGCCATGAGATTGATTTCTTCCTTTTGGCAAAGTACCATTATGTTCTTATCGGTCTATTGAATTTTGAGCATAAAGCATACAAATTCTATTGAACTAAAGAATATCATTAGCATTGCAATTTCTTATATAGCTGCTATGTAGTTCTAAACCTTTCGAATACTTCAAAGTGGTTGGTTCTTTTTTTTTTCCCCCTAGGAAAAAGTCGTAATTTTATTCAAATTGATAAAATTACATTTTGTAGATGCATGATGCATATTCAGATGGTTGTTCCTGTAAAGCCAGGCAGCAAACAGAGTAAATGAAAATCACAAAATTGCACTTAACTGTTCCTGTTGTGACAGGAAGCTACAAGATATAGAGAAAAGGAAAAAGAATTCCAGTAAGATTAGAATTTTCTGCCCTTCTTCTTCTCCACCCGTCGCCAACCCCCAGTGTCGGGAGTGGGTGTAATGATGGCTAGCTGATTTTCCATGGTGATTAGTTGGAGTTCTTTGTCAGAATCCGAGCCCTCTGATCCATGTGTTCTTTTGATGCCGCTGATTTCCATTTGTGGCTCTCGTTGCAGATCCACAATGTGAGTCCCTGAATGTGTAGCTGGAGCGTTCTCCTCCTGACTAAATGTCTGTCTCATTAGAGTATCGGGTTCTGTCTGATTCTCTGTAGGCTCCACGTTTGTGTCTTCTTCTTCCACTGGTTCAGTGTGCTGCCAGCCTTTGGGCTTTTTTTGTTGATTCTTGGTTCTCCTGGTGTCCTTTCGAGCAAAAGGGCAGTCATATTGAAGGTGCCCTGTTTGCATACATCCCCTGCACCGGAACGCTGTGTTCTCATAGTCGAGATATTGTATCCATTGTGAGTTATTGAAGTTCAACGTGATGTGGTTAGGGAGTCCTTGACTCAGGTCCACTTCTACACAGATTCTGGAAAAAGTAAATATTCCCATGATAACTCTGTCTTCATCCGTTTTTAGGAATTTCCCCAGGGTATCCCCAATGGCAGCGAATACTTTGTGATGCCAAAAGTGTAGAGGGAGACCATGTAGCCTCACCCATACAGGCATAGTTGAAACTTTCATAGTATTAGCGTCGAATTTAGGAAACCAGGGGGTAAGGAAGAGGCCAGCACTGCCCCAGAACCAAGGCCCCTGATTGATAATACTGTCTCGTTCTTGTTCTGAGTTAAATCTGACTATGAAGTAACCTTTGGGACAAAGGTATATTTCACAGCTTGATGTCCATGTTGTATAGATCCATTGGTGCAAGGCATCTGATTTTGGCCAGAAGCCATTAAATCTGCAAATAACTGCACATTTACATAAATCAGAATGCAAACTAGTTACCTTTGGCATAGCGACTTGTAGCATTGGTGATTCTGGCTTTTGTTCAACAATGTAGGGTCCTGGCGCCTCTGATGGTGGTGCTTCTTTATTTTTCATTTTTTCTTTTCCTTTCACTGCATCCCGAAAGGAACCTATATTTTTAGAGCTGGTTCTAGTGCTCCCGCCACGCAGTCGGAGGTTTAGGATAATGGTTGAATCTTTAGTAATGCCGTATTGCTGGAGAGTTTGTTTGTCCTGCATACTGTATCCTGCATATATAAGATTTTGGTGTTGTGCTGGGGTTCCAAGATATCCCTGGATTTCCTTTTTTAACTCATGAATGCTCATTCTCTGACTGATCTGCATGCAGTGATGTTTTCCCTCTATTGATTTTATGAAGATCTGGACCAGATCGGCCTCCATACTGAGTGGATCGGTCTTGTGGGGTTCTCGTTTTGCTGGATCTAGACAATCAGGAGGAAGTGGCGGCATATTTTGTTCAACCCTCATCTCCGCGGCCATATCCATCCTGTTCTTAACGCCCTTGACTTTTTGCCCGAGTATAACAGGGTGTATTTGTAGATCTGGGCGCTGACGAGTTATTTCGTCATCTGCATAATCGGTTTTACCTTGAGTCCGATGCCCCCAAGCTTGGACTTCGAATAAACCGTTTGGGGGCTGCCAGAAGAGGATAGATCGTGCCCACTGCTTTCCGACAGGGGGTCGAGGGGTGGTCTGCCGGATCTTTCTTCCATCAGCGTAGGCAGTACTTCCAGGCCATGGCATAATCCTCGCTGGGGAGATCGCAACTACCCATCGTTTGGCCCCAAGGCCGGCATCAGTGCTCGCAGATCGTAGACCACTGCTTCCATAATCCCTTAGCAGACCGGATGGGTGCAGAGGAGACATCAACCGCATCTCTTTCCACCATGCGCAGCCATCTCTGCGTTGCCGGTCTGGATCATCCACGCATGGTAGCTCAGATACCCAGATCTGTGTATGATCAAGTTGTGTTGAAGCGAAGCACCCAGGGTTTTGAGGAAATAAACCCAGATCCACTATGAAAATGTCGGCCTGCTCCATGAGGGGAGATATTTCCTTCTGATCCAGTCCATGTGTATCCTTTCCAGCAGTGAAATCGGGAGAGAACCAAAACGATGACTCGAATTTTAAGATCCCAGCAACCAGACGCCAAGCAGATCCGGGGCCTGGCTGATCTCTGGGGACGACGACGGCAGAGCTTGTTCATTCTGAAACCCTAGGTGATCGAAGACCCGCCATTGCTCCTCTCTTCTTCCCCTCAAAGTGGTTGGTTCTTTTAGTCATTCATTATATATGTAATAATATGACATTTCAAAAGGTATTCATCAAAGGTTTAATGTTACACCATGGTAGTCTACTCATAACTGGGAACCTTACCAAGAATGTTTATTTTGCAATTTGAATATCACTATAAAAAATGGTTTTATTATTAAAAAAAGTTTTTCCGACTTAATATGTAAGTTAGGAAATTAAAAAGAGAAATGAATATCATTTTCTATTTTTGGTTAGGCGGAATTGTTTCTTTCTTCAAAATTTCCCAACTTTACTTTATATATATATATATATATATATATATATATATATATATATATATATATATATATATATATATATATATATATATATATATATATATACATTTATTACTATAATTAAAATATATAACATTATTTCTAAAAAAAACTCTTGGTTTGATTTAATAATGAGTTAGAATTATAGTCATATATACAACTCTTGGTTTGATATAATAATCTATAGATTATGATGGAAGAGAATGCCATTATTACCTTAAATTCCAACTGCTTAGAATATCCTAACTAACCCACTTTATACAATATCACATGCTAATTTTATTTATTTTTTATATACATTAATATTTATATTAAATTAAACAAAATGACAATTTTAATCAAATATTTTACCTAACTTGTTAGGAAAAAAAAGTGCTTTATTAGTGCTTAGATGTACATATGTCATTCATTTCAAATTGAACACAATTACATGAGATAAACTTGTAATTTGAGTACTTTTAAAGATTTTAAACATATGTTTTTAAAAGATTATAGGTTTAATTAGAGAGGGAGCAAGGCATCTATCTCTCCATTAACTTTAGCAACCAAACTCCTTTTGGGAAGAGATGGTAGAATGCAAAGCTTCTAAGTTTACTATAATTATGATGAGTGATATTTTAAAAGGAAAAATTGCAAATAAAATAAATTTGTTGTAGCTACACATCTATGACACTTAGTTGATTCTTTAGAGTCTACTTTGCAATAAAGTTAGCATTATCTACTAGAAATATCTTCCATTCATTGAATCCACTTTATCTCAATACAATACATGCTACACCAAGTTGCATTGTCAAATGTACTTGCAGTCATACATTTTATATATATTGATTTTTTTCACATAATTTTTCTATAATATTTTTCTATTAAAAACAAGAGTTCTTATATTTAGTGATTTGGGTTTTCAAGATGATCTTCCCAAATCTTATATTCCATCAATGTACCTTTGTACCTTCAGAGACAATTTCTAGTTTACCTTTATCTTTCTCACCTGTGTTTGAATCTTTGGCATAATAAGATATTTTGTTTTGGGAAAAGTACTTCAAATGGATGAAGGACCAATACAATTGTCTAGGATATTCTATATGCATGGTTTTAATATGTTTACAAAGCCATTCAGTGTGTAAGTTGTGTAAGACTAAAGATAAAATGTCATACACAAGTATCTCATAAGGTTGCATGAGGAAACAGATGGATTTTAGCATTGGAAACTCGATGGTAAGCATGGCAAGATTGGTATATTGAGGGGCATTATGAAAGGCAGGCTCAATCCCAAGTATGTAGAATTGATTTTTGTTCTCATCAAACACTTCTTTGCATTTTTCCTGGTTATTGAAGAGCTTTGAACTAAGTTTCAAAGCAAGATAGTGACTTCAATGGGTATTTATCTCTATGTGTATTGGGCATCTAGAGGCCACCCTTTTTTTTGGTTTGAGTTCCTAGTTAGTTTGTTGAAGTGGAGTGGTTTGAGTTCCTAGTAGCATTCACCTTCAAGTTTTGGTAGAGTTTCACTCAAAGTGAAATCATTGACTTTGGGGTCTTTTTATCAAGTTAACAATTTGTCTAAGGAAAGCTACATAGCTAGGTTGAAAGGCCAACAAATCTTCCAACCTAGCAACTTGCCCCTCAGATGTTGAACTGGGTGAAATTTTCCATTCTTAGTGCTAGGAAAAGGACAACACTCACTGTTTTCAAACGCTAAGAGGCAAGAGAACATAAATCATTAGGTTGATAGACTATTGAGCCTCCAAAAACAAATATTTGCTTCCTTGCCCCTTCAACCCAACCTTTTTTACTCCTTAAGGAACACCATTGACTTTAACATGCAAGTTACCTCTTCAACCCATTGATTTCCCTCTTTGGTCACCTAACTCAACCTATTATCAAGTTTGTAAGTTTAGTTATTTTTTCATTGTGTAACACTCACTTAATGCCTTGGTAGTTTGAGTTATAGTCTTGTAAAGCAAATAGGTATCTTTCTCTTTCACTCTTCTCTCTCATTCTCCTTGGACAAGTTCTCTTTTTAGCTCGTGGTTGTAGGTGAGCATTCTTTCATTGTTTGCTATAATTTATGGTAGATGTATGGTTGTTCAAAGTGCTCTCAACCAATTGACATCACCAATAATTGCTCGAGACTAATCCACAATGATCCCAACATCTTGGCTATGTGTTTTTCCTTGCAATTTCTCGCTACAATCCTATCTCATGTTTTTTACTTCTATGGGTTAATGTTTGATATTGACCTGCATATCGAATGGACACTTAAGAAACATAATCTCACTCCTTGAGAGAGGGTGTTGTGCCTTTTGTTTCTTGGGAGAGTCTCAGATGATTTTAAATCATTTACTATCTATCATGATTGTCAGTAGCTTGCAATTCATCAAGGAAATTGTTTTGGAGATACAACAAGGTTTATTCACTAACAAATGTTGTTAGGAGGAAAGAAAAGATTCATTTTCTTTGTTTCATCCCCCTCAGTGTTGGATTTCTTGTTGGCTTTTTATTATTTTGGTTTTCATAAGAAGATGAATTTCCTTTTGTATTTATTCCAACATTAAATGTCATATATTTTTATGTTATAGGTTTAAATGATGAAAGGTTGGATAATGGAGTAACTATTTGCTTCACATGTATGTGTAGTGGATTGATTAGCTTGGTGTTATAGGTTGAATTGAAGATTCCTTGTTTAAAAAAACAATGTTGTGCTTATAACAATACTATTGGAATTATTGCGATAATATCACTGGTGATAATATCAACAATTATTATCATGATAATTTTCCCTTTTAAAATTATCACAACAATTTAGGTAATTTCCACAACGATTTCAAAGTTAATGCCCTCTCTCTCTCAATTTCAACTTATTACCATTTTTTTTCTTTTAGCCCTAATTTTTTTAAAATGAGTTGGGGATTGAGTTGTGAGAATACTCTAACTATTTCCATCAAACAAACAAGGGGAAATTTATTGTTTTCATTTCCTATGATTGATCTCATGAGATAAATACCTTAGTAGTTAATGGTAATTTGAAATTCTCCAAGTAAAAATGACATTTTCCTTTATGTTTTGTTTTCATCCTTTTACTTAAATTTTTAACATTGCCATTAATTGATGATGTTTGAGAGTCGTTCCAACTTCATTGGAATTCATATGGAGAAAGTATAATTTTAGATCCCACTTAAAATCCAATAGACTTAATAGTTTTTAAGATTTTAGGATCAGTGTGATTGCAACATTTCTATTGGACTCTATGATGTACAAGGTATGAAACTAACATTTAATCAATATCACCAAGCTCTTTATGTACTTTGATGTTGGTGGCATTGATTTTTGAGTTCCTCCTTCATGACCCTAGTAAAAATGTACACTTCACCTAAGCATAATCATTGATTAGTGTGTTGAGTTTTTTCTATTTTATTTTAATGCTTAGAGGCTGATCTTGATAAGAGGATCCCAATATAGGTGGTGATTTTGATGTTATGTAGCATTTTAATGTAGAATGGTTTTCTTTGGATTTCAGAGGCCATTTAGAGCCTCTTTCGAACTATTTTGATTTAGAGAAGGATTGTACTAGGTGATATTTTGGTTATATGCACCCTTGCTATATACATGTGAAATTTTGCATATTTGTGTATTATAATTTGGATTCATGTGGGCAGACATGAATTCCATGTTCTTTTCAAAATTTGAATAGTTTATGTATTTTTTGGTCAACCAATATTTTGGTTTAGTTCTAATAACATTGTTGAGGATGCTCTCACCATTTTCCATCAAGAAAACAAGGGGAAATCCATTGTTTTCATTGCTAGTATTTATCTCATGAGATACATTTATTTTTGTTTTGGTACGATTTTGTATCATTCTATTATATCTTATGACTCAAGACAATTATCACATTTCAATATCGTTATATGATATTTCACTTGACATCTTATATATTGAATTTATTTTCATATCTATGTAGCAATGCTTAATGTTGATGTTGTTTTAGAATTTAACAAAATTAAAAAGAAAATGATTATTTTTGTTTTTTTTAAGTTTCCTAATAATTTTTGATATTTTCCATGATATTGTTGATAATTTAGATTTTGGACCCTCGGTGATAAATTGTTGATAACAATAAATGCAACATTAATTTCTATTGAATAAAGGGGTAAATGGGAAAGCTAGCTCATTTGGAAATCATTTATGATCATTCATACATAAATTCAATCGACTCTTAATTTAGTTTGAAAACATCTATTTCTCATGTCAAAAGGCAATTGAATAGAAATGTCGATTATTGGTCCAAAAATGTGGCCAACCCAAAATATCAAACATTGTTTAAAAATGGGACCATTAGCATGTTAATCATCCATTAATTATGTGTTTACTGTATCTTTATTGTTCAAATCCTAAGGGCCATGCCATTCAAAAGCATAGATATATGTCTTGCATGAACATTGATGGTTTCCCATACCCTCCACTCACATCAAGCGATTATGCGCACGGTTAACTTGGATGGCGGAGGTGACTCCCACATGTTATTTGGGTTCATGGAAGTCTTCACTTGTATTTGGGCATGTCTAGAAACTACAAAGGGTTGGAGCTGGTGATACATATTTGTAACAACCCCTAGCTGATTTCCTATGTAAATAGAAAAATAATACCAAGGTCATGGGACATGTATTCCAAGCTGAATGTTGGAAAAAACATAGTGATGGGAATCACTGGTGACCCATCAATTTTGCTTAATTAATGGCTATGGAAATTGACAAAGGTATTGACAAAAGAAAAGTGGTAATAATTGGCATTTTATTTATGAAAATAATGGAAAATAGGAGAAAAGGAAGATGAAAGGTCATAGATTTGCATGATTGGGAATTTGAAGGAAAAATGAAGGAAAATGAAGAAAATAGAGGCCTCAATGATAAAAGGGCTTCTAAGGATCATTTCACACCTCTTGTTAGTTCAAAATTTATCTCTCTCATTCATTTTCTCATTCTCTCACGCTCTTGCACACTCAGAGTATTCTTGGAGCATTCTTGGAGCACTTTAGCACACATTGGATTTGGATAAAGAAGGCAAATGAAAGCAAAAAAGCACAAGTGAATAGGTGGATCAACAACTACAACTTGATTTCCTTGCAGGTAATAGTTTGCATGTGTGATTTCCTTGTTGATTTATGGATGCATGGCATATACATGTGATTATATGGTTATGTGTTGTCATTGGCATGGAGGATTTCTTGGATTGATAATGGTTTTATCTTTGCCTTGTCATTTCCTATATAGCCATGGTGTTGTAGATTTTTCCACTTTTTATTTTATTTTTTATTGGTGCTCATGTTCCTTATGGTTTTGGGTTGGAATAAATACTTTGGAAGCCTCGGAATAACTTGGGTTGAGTTAGTAGTCTTGAAACATAGGTTGGGACAAACAATATGGAGCCCTTGGTGGGTTGAGTTACTATTCCCTAGAGTCAGGCTGGAAAAATGCTCTGGAGCCCTGGAAGGTTGTGGGTTGAGTTACTAGTTCCTGGAGTGTTGGAAAACTTGGTAGAGACTGATTTGGTTAGTGTTAGTGATGTCTGACCATGAGGTGGAATCACTAGTTGAGGGTTGAGGTGGTTTTGCCTCTGGAAGCCCTCGTTTGGTTTTGTTTGGTTTATTTTTTGAGATCCCACATTCATTCTTGGAATATGGCACATTGGTGATTGGATGAAAGAGAGACTTGGTCAGCCCAATCTATGGTCAGGTGGTACATGGAAGTCCTTGACTTGGTTGGTATTGTCATATGTTAATAAGATTTATTCTTGTATTGTGATTCATGCATATTTGTTGGAAATATGTTGGTGATCTTATGGTTGGGTTTCCATGGTTTATATGTTTCTTATTTTCTGGTTATATTTTGTTCATATAATGTGTATCTTCTATGGCTCTTGTCAGGAATTGTTGAGCTATTGATCAATTGATGAATGCATGGAATAATAAGTGTTAATGAAGTTATGTGGATATGGCATAGGTCCTTATCGATGATTCTCATATGAATCTCAGACTTTTATGATCAAATATGCATTCATGACCTGTAGCTTACATGTTTTCCATGTGTTTGACAAAATGTTTTTTATCTTCTAGGTAGTCTAAGTCAAATTCTACCTTCAAATTTTTATGTTTAGACATTTTTTCATGTCAATAATGATTTTGAGAAGTTTTAGGAAGTTATGGGAAGTGGTCTGGAGGATAACCTGGAATTGAGGATCAGGTCTCGGGACCACACACTTTGAATTGGACAATTTGGGTCACAACTGCACCCAGGCAAGGTTGTGAGTGTGGTTGGAGGCCTTCAATCTCATCGAGGCCTTGTCATGCATGCAGTGAAAAGGAACCCCAACTGAGGGTTTGGTCACTTGGGGTGGTTCTTTGACCCCTAAGTGTCCTGTATCCCTGAGGGATGAGGTGAGTTTTAAAATTGTGGTCAGTTTGTCAGCCCCACTTCCTTAACTGGAGCTTGGAGGTCGAGTCATGTCATAGTAACTCTTCGTCTCATGTTTACCCTAACAAGACAGTGACTTTGGGTAAATATGGGGAGGGGTGTTTACAGTCTTGGTTGTAAGTAACATAAGATTTTGTTGGCTTATTCATGGATTCCATCCTCCATACTTTCCGTTGCTAACTGAAGTAAGGCATATTAGGTGGTTTTGGGAAATCGGTTACTCATGTCCCATTTGTTCTTCAAGCTCCCTTTCATGGATTTAAGTGGAATGAATGAATTTGTATTAACCTATAGATTTAGGTTTATTATGGTCTTGTGCAAAAGAAAATCTAGTTTAAATTTGTGTATTGTTTAGTTTCAATCTGCAACTAATTTCTCCCCTAGTTTTTTTGTCATGGAACATGTTTATCAAATAGGGTAGACATGGATAGGACAGATGTCAAGGAATTCCTCCAAGTCCTCAAAGGAAAGAAGATATAATTCTTGCAAATATAAAAGTTGTATTGGCCATTATTGCTAAGTTGACAGATCTGGAATAAGCTAATGTAGTTCATAACACAAAGGCAATGAGCCTCTTGCACATGCAAAGCCAAAAAATTGAATCCTTGGAGGAGAAATGCAATTGTCTTTGGGCTCTATTTATAACACAATCTATGGATACCTTGCCTCTTGGCTCTAATGACTTGGTTTCACGAAACTCTCAACACTATGGACAAGTTGAAAATAAATTATCCAACAAAATAAGAAGCAAATGGAGATTGAGGAGCTAAACCCACCAATTTATGAAGTCCGACGCACTCAAGGTAGTGGAAATTAGTAATATGTTTTTATGTATTTCAATTTGTGTTTTTTGGGTATTTTTGTAAACAATACCACCTATAAAAAACTTGGTATGGTATTGTCAATGTAAAGAAAAATAAGGTAGAAACCATCTTGGAAGCCTACACATTTTGTCAAGTAAAAAAATCATTTTGTACCCACTTATGTAATTTCTCTCGATTGCTCGTGTACAACCCCATTATATGAATATAAATACTACTTTTGTTTTGGTTAAAAAAAAAAATATTTTGGTTTGAAAAAATAAAAAGGGTATACATTTTTTTGTGAAACTCCTCTAAAGATCGTCGCCCTCTCATGGTAGAGAGCTTTATCTTTGTGTCTAACATTCAATACAAAATAAAAGATAAGGAAGGGACTTTGATTTTCAATCAAAAAATGATCGTTATGGAGGTAGCTAGAAACCATGCACCCTCATTCATGACAACAATCAAAAGAAACCCACCCTAGTATTTATGGTGCTCTGTCTTAATTGAGCGGTTCAAAGCAATGGTGAGACCTCTTCCTTAGGTCTTCATGTTGGCATTATGATTCTGGTTTGGCTCTATGGTATAGATGTTGTACTTGATGGCAACTCACTCAAGTGGCAAAACTCTTTTCAGGCTCTTAAAATGATGGAAAATAAGAGGTTCGCAGGTGCATCGTTCAAAAGGTGCGGACCCGCAGGTTTGCCGTCCAGGGAGTGCAGACATACCCACAGGTTCACTGTTCATAAGGTGTGCTCCCCCAGTTCACTCACTCCAATGCTGAGAAGCGTACTCACGTGGGGTATCCTATGTTTGGCCCTTGGTATTTAACCCGTCTTTTACGATCCTATGGTTTTGGCCCGTGGTATAGGATCTAATTTATTGAACCCCGGTTTGGATCCCTTGTATTGGTTTTTGATGGTTTTGTCCCATGGTGTGGATAAGGGTTTGACTATAAAAAGGGGAAGGAGATCACTTGGCTAGTCACTTGTGAAAAATTGAATATCTTAAGATCTGAAATTTTGGGTGTTTGGCTTTACAAAGCTAAGATCTAAATCAAGGAGAAATCTTAAGGCGAATCTATTGATAAGTCGTGAACTCTCGGGCGTATGATCAGATCTATGGATTTGACTGACTGTGGCACATTGGAGGACTGTTAATTTGGCCCTAACCAGAAGCAGGCGATCCACAACGTAGGTGCAGGGGTACGCAGCTCAGGAGAAGATGAAGTGCGGGGGTACGCAGCGCATCAGAAGGCGCAGTGCGAGGTACGCAGTTCAGAAGAAAGTAGAGTGCGGAGATACACAGGGGCACAGAAGGAACAGTGCGGAGGTACACGGTCTGACGCACAGTACAATGCGTATCTGAGTTGAGGTACGCAGTTTAGCAGAAGGGGAAGTTGCAGTGGTACACAGAGCAGCAGAAGGATACAGTGCGAATCTGCGTAGTTCAGGCACAGAAAGTCTGCGGATACCTGCAGGTTTATATTGGTGAAGTTGCGGACTTGTCTTGAAACATTTATTGGCTGTCTTTTATCTATTGTTGCAGAGTTCTAGGTTTAGATTTCTGGTATTACTTTTCTGTTTACAGCATTCTGAGTAGTTGGGTGATTCATTGGATGTATAAGGAGATTGGGTGATTTTCATGTACTTGATAATTATTTGATCTTCTTGGATCCAGTCTGAAAATTAATGAAACGTGGTCCTTAAAGAAGTAGAAGAGCAAAGGGGGTTGTAGCTCCCTTCTAGGAGAGACTGGAAAACGAGAGAGAGTTGTAGCTCTTTGCAGGTTGCAGCCTACGTACTGGTAAAGGACTGCACCAGTACAAAATCCTTGTAAAAGAAGTTTCTAATTGAAAGAAGATAGAGACATATTGCAGCGGGTGGTTTTCACCCACATTGGGTTTCCACCTTACATCTGGTGTTCTTTGGTGTGCTTATCTATTTTTCTTATTCTTGTTCATTATTATATGGCACAGACATACAAATTAATGATCAATATCTGAAGAATAAATTAAAGTATAAATCTGGAAGGCATATTGAAAAGAATTTGATAATACGGATTCACCCCCCCCCCCCCCCAATATTATTTCCAACAATTGGTATCGGAGCCAGGTTCTTCAGAAGAAGCTTGATCGCTTGAAGAAAGATCTTGCATCATGAGCAACTACGAGAGGGAAGCATCAATCAGGCCACCAATTTTTGATGGGACAAACTTCGTTTATTGGAAGGTAAGAGTTACTGCCTATCTTCAATCTCTTGGTACAGAAGTCTGGGATATCATAGATACAGGGTATACTTTTCCATCAGCAACTCCTACAGATCCGGCTGAGAAGAAGAAATATGAAACAAATGCAAAGGCGGTCAATACTCTATTAGGATGCCTATCTCAATCAGAATTTGTCAAGGTAATGCAGTTTAAATTTGCAAAAGAGATATGGGACAAGATTGTTTTGAGCTATGAAGGAGATGATCAGGTAAAAAGAGCAAAACTTCAAACCCTCAGGATTCAGTATGAAAATCTCAGGATGTATAATGATGAAAGTGTGGCTAAATATTTTCTTCGTGTAGATGAGATTGTTAATTGTATGAAAAATTTGGGTGAAGAAATAAAAGAGGCGGTTGTGGTTGAAAAAGTTCTAAGATCTTTGTCCCCTGGGTTTGAATCTAAAGTTTCTGCTATAGAAGAAAAAGAGAATCTACAAAGCCTTAAAATGTCACAGCTGCATGGAATTATAACTGCTTATGAAATGAGGAAAGGAGGTCCATCAGACAGGAGAGAAGCTGCCTTCAAGGCTTCAGGCAAAGGCGAGTACTACGAGTCAGGACACATGTCAGAAGAAGAAGAAGAATCAAATTTTGTTAGAAATCTTCAACGGGGTACTAGACAGTTCCGAGGTAAGTTACCTTTCAAATGCTTTGCTTGTGGAAGAGTCAGTCACTATGCTGCCAAATGTCCTCACAAGGATAAGATTAACAAAGGGAAGGAAACTGTTAGATGGAACAAGAAACAGAATGCAACTAAGAAAAGTTACTACACTCATGAAGACAGTGATGGCCTATCAAATAGTGACGAAGATGAACGAGGTAATGATTATAAACTTTTAATGGCTTTTGAAGATGATGATTACATGGATGCTATAGATGTGGATGACTTTTGTGAAGAGATTTCTAGACTCAAGACATGTTTAGAAGAAAAGAATGTGATCATTGATACTCTGCAATTTCAACTTGATGAAAAAGAAAAATATCTTGAAAAGTTAGAATGTGAAATTGTTGGCCTTAGAAAAGAAATTGAGGAAACAAAGGTTCTTAATCTTAAGTTTGTTAAAGGATCTGAAAATCTGGATGAGATTATCAATGTACAACGTTCTCCACTAATTAAGACAGGTCTGGGTTATAATGGAGAAACATCTCAAGCATCCACCTCAAAGAGTTATCTTGATGCAGCAAGGAGGAATGAGCAAAAGCTCGATGGAGATCATCAGGTAAAGCAGGGACGAATTACATCAAGAACAAACAAAGACTACCAGGTAAACTAGGGGCAATCCATCTTAAGGGTGAACAAAAGCTACAACCAGCCATAGGTAAAAACTTCTCAATTTGCTTCAAGAATGGATGACAGTAGAAATTACAATCATTTTGCTGGCAGATTTGATAATCGCAGAAGTTTCTTCAATGGCCAATGTTTCTCTTGCCATAACTTTGGTCACAAAGAAACTCAATGTGTTGCCTATAAGACAATCATGACTAGAGAAGCTCAAAAACAAAGAAGCATGACCGGGATTACGAAAAGGACCTATAACAACTTTTCAGCCCTTGAAAATGAAATTGAATGTTCTATTTGTAATAACTTCGGTCATGAAGATTCTGAATGTAGGAGCAGGTTTCGGCAGACAAAGAAACAAGCTTCAAGCACCCGAACATGGAGAATAAAGGAACCACAACCAGAAAGATGTGGGATAGCCTTTTATGCAGAAGGACAAGAAAATCTATGGTACATCGACAGTGGATGTTCGAAGCATATGAGAGGTGATAAAGAAAAACTTGAATCATATACTGCTTTAGAAAAGGGTAAGAAAGTCTCTTTTGGAAATGATACCCCTGCAGCCATAAAAGGAAAAGGCACTGCTCATTTGAAAGAAAAGGTCAAAGCTGGAAATGTTTTATATGTTGATGGCTTGAAGCATAATCTACTGAGTGTCAGTCATATGTGCGATTAAGGAACTGAGGTAATATTTCGATCAAATGGATGTAGCATTCGTGATCTTGATACAGGAAACATAGTGATCAAAGGCAGAAGAACTCCAAATAATCTATACATATTTGAAGAAGGACAACAACAATGCTATTTGAGCAAGGATGATGAACATTGGTTATGGCACCGAAGGTTGGGACATCTAAGCTTTTCACAAATAAGGAAAGCATGCAAATACCAGACAGTTCGTGGTCTTCCAAATATCAAAATTCCAGACAACACCATATGTAAATCATGTCAGTTTGGTAAGAAAACCAGAACTAACTTCCCTGAGAAGGAAGGATCAGCCAGCATGCCTCTTGAACTAGTCCATACAGATGTATGTGGTCCATTTAGGACAAGGTCACCTCGAGGAGAAGAATACTTTATATTATTCATTGACGAATTCTCCAGGATGGTTTGGTTGGGACTTATGAAACACAAGGACGAAGCATTCGAAAAATTCAAATCTTTCAAAGCCTTGGCTGAAAACGAATCAGATCAAAAAATTAAGTGCCTCAGGTCTGACAGAGGTGGGGAGTTTACCTCAAATGAATTTTTCGATTTCTGTGAAGAACATGGAATAAGAAGGGAATTCTCTACAGCTAGGACTCCTTAGCAAAATGGAGTGGTGGAAAGGATGAACAGAATGGTCCAACAAATGGCTCGTGCTATGCTTGATGAGTCTGGGACTCCCGCAACCTTCTGGGGTGAAGCGGCATTTGCTGCGGTTGTCATTCTCAACAAAACAAATGTCCGAGTGAACAGCACTCAAACTCCTCATGAGCTCTGGTATGGTGAGACTCCTTCGTTAAAGCATTTCAAAATTTTTGGGAGCGAATGCTATATCAAGAACACTGATGAACAACTTGGAAAACTTGAACCTAGAGCAGATGAAGGCATTCTCCTTGGTTATTCTCCCCACAACAAAGCATATAAGTGTTACAATAAAAGACTTGGAAGAATTTTTGACAACATTAATGTAGTGGTTGATGAAAAATGATACATCCCTTGGCAAGTAAATCATGAAAATATCGAAGAATATGAAGACTACTCTCTAGATCAGACAAATGATGAAGAAGAACCTCAAGAGTCACCTGAGGAGAAAATAAGGATAGAAGAGAAGACTCCATCCAGGTACGTTCAAAAGAATCATCCAGAATCTCAGATTTTGGGGCAGAAAGAAACAGGTGTACAAACAAGAAGAACAATTTCAGAAGCCTCAAGCTATTTGGCATTGCTCTCCTCCACTGAACCAAAAAATGTAAGAGAGGCATGCAAAGATGAATGTTGGGTCAAGGCGATGGATGAAGAACTTGAGCAGATCAAAAAGAAAAACACTTGGGAGTTGGTTCCCAGACCAAAAGATAAGAATGTCATAGGGACAAAATGGATCTTCAAAAATAAGTTGAATGAAAATGGAGAAGTAATTAGAAACAAGGCCAGACTTGTGTGTAAAGGGTATGCTCAACAAGAAGGAATAGACTTCGAAGAAACTTTTGCTCCCATTGCTATACTTGAGGCCATCCGAATGTTCCTTGCTCTCTCAAGCTTTCAGAAGTTCAAAGTTTTTCAAATGGACATGAAATCAGCCTTTCTGAATGGGGACTTAGAAGAAGAAGTATACATTGAGCAACCAGATGGTTTCATCCTTGGGAATGATCCAAATCTTGTATGCAGACTAAACAAGGCTCTCTATGGTCTTAAACAGGCTCCAAGGGTTTGGTACTACCATTTGGACAAATATCTTCATCAACAAGGTTTTTCAAAGGGGTCAGCAGATAGCAATGTTTACATAAAAATTGAAAATGACAAAATACTAATACTTTTTGTGTATGCAGATGATATTATCTTTGGTAGCAATGAAGAAGCTATGAGTCAAATCTTTGCCTTGGTAATGCAGAAAGAATTTGAAATGTCTTTTCTTGGAGAACTGACATATTTCCTTGGATTGCAAATCCAACAAAATGAAGACGGGATATTCTTGTCTCAAACCAAGTATCTCAAGCAGATTTTGAAGAAATATGGCATGGAAGATGCAAAACCAGTATGTACCCCCATGGTCACAGGATGTAGCCTCAGTGCAAATGATGAATCAGCAACAGTGCATCAACCAACCTACAGATCTATGATTGGAAGTCTACTTTATTTGACAGGTACCCGACCAGACATCATGCATGCAGTGGGAATAGTTAGAAGATTTCAGGCAAATCCAAAGGAAACTCATCTTCAGGCAGTGAAGAGAATTTTCAAGTATCTTCAAGGAACTCAAAACTATGGCTTATGGTATCCTAGAGATACAGATCTCACACTTCATGCTTATACAGATGCAGATTGGGCCGGAAGCGTGGATGACAGAAAGAGCACAAGTGGTGGTGAATTCTTTATGGGTTCTAGATTAGTATCTTGGTTCAGCAAGAAACAAAGTTCGATTGCTTTATCTACAGTTGAAGCGGAATATGTCGCTGCTGCATCTTGTTGCACTCAACTCCTTTGAATGATGCATACCTTGCAGGATTTTCAGATCACTTGTACTCCACCTATCTCCATCTTATGTAATAATACAAGTGCAATCAACATTTCAAAGAACCCAGTCATGCATTCAAAGATCAAGCACATACCGATCAAGTATCACTTTCTCAGGGAACAAGTGATTGAACAAAAGGTCCAGTTGGAATATGTTCCTTCTAAGGAACAAGTTGCTGATATTCTCACTAAACCATTTCCCAGGGAGACCTTTGAATACCTCAGGCAAAAGCTGGGGGTTGTTGATGCATCATCCTGTTGTTGAATCTCATCTGTTTCAGAGATTTTTGGGTGTACGCGAGGTTCATATGGGGTATACGCGTACATTTGCTGGTTTATGGATTGGTCGAAGATCGCTTAGCACTGGTTCAGGGGGAGCACATATAATGCATTTTTGGCATTATGGTAGCATAGGAGGCGAACATGGATGCTGATCTAAATATCGCTGCAATATGTCTCTTTCATTCATGGTGTATGGTGGATTATGGTTTGCAGATCTGATTTACAGTCAGGGGGAGCATGATCAGCAGAACAAAGAATTAAGCATGGTCTCAGGGGGAGCATAACCCTTTGCCCTTGATGTCAAAGGGGGAGAATGACGATGAGGATCTTGAGGTTTCCATCAAGTCCAAAGGGGGAGATTGTTGGCATTATGATTCTGGTTTGGCTCTATGGTACAGATGTTGTACTTGATGGCAACTCACTCAAGTGGCAAAACTCTTTTCAGGCTCTTAAAATGATGGAAAATAAGAGGTTCGCAGGTGCATCGTTCAAAAGGTGCGGACCTGCAGGTTCGCCGTCCAGGGAGTGCAAACATACCCGCAGGTTCACCGTTGATAAGGTGCAGTTCCCCAGTTCACTCACTCCAATGCAGTGAAGCACACTCACATGGGGTATCCTATGTTTGGCCCTTGGTATTTAGCCCGTCTTTTACGATCCTATGGTTTTGGCCCGTGGTATAGGATCTAATTTATTGAACCCCGGTTTGGATCCCTTGTATTGGTTTTGGATGGTTTCGTTGCATGGTGTGGATAAGGGTTTGACTATAAGAAGGGGAAGGAGATCACTTGGCTAGTCACTTGTGAAAAATTGGATATCTTAAGATCTGAAATTGTGGGTGTTTGGCTTTACAAATTTAAGATCTAAATCAAGGAGAAATCTTAAGGCGAATCTATTGATAAGTCGTGAACTCTCAGGCATATGATCAGATCTGTGGATCTGACTGACTGTGGCACATTGGAGGACTGTTAATTTGGCCCTAACTAGAGGTTCACAGGCGATCCACAGTGTAGGTGCGGGGGTACGCAGCTCAGGAGAAGACGCAGTGTGGGGGTACGCAGCGCATCAAAGGCATAGTGCAAGGTACGTAGTTCAGAAGAAAGCAAAGTGCGGAGATACGCAGGGGCACAGAAGGAACAGTGCGGAGGTACGCGGTCTGACACACAGTACAATGCGTATCTGAGTTGAGGTACGCAGTTCAGCAGAAGGGGAAGTTGCGGTGGTATGCAGAGCAGCAGAAGAATACAGTGCAGATCTGCGCAGTTCAGGCACAGAAAGTCTGCGGATACCCGCAGGTTTATATTGGTGAAGTTGCGGACTTGTCTTGAAACATTTATTGGCTGTCTTTTATCTATTGTTGCAAAGTTCTGGGTTTAGATTTTTGGTATTACTTTTCTGTTTACAACAATCTGAGTAGTTGGGTGATTCATTGGTTGTATAAGGAGATTGGGTGATTTGCATGTACTTGATAATTATTTGATCTTCTTGGATCCAGTCTGAAAATTAATGAAACGTGGTCCTTAAAAAAGTAGAAGAGAAAAGGGGGTTGTAGCTCCCTTCTAGGAGAGACTGGAAAATGAGAGAGAGTTGTAGTTCTCTGCAGGTTGTAGCCTGCATACTGGTAAAGGACTGCACTAGTATAAAATCCTTGTAAAAGAAGTTTCTAATTGAAAGAAGATAGAGACATATTGCAGTAGGTGGCTTTCACCCACATTGGGTTTCCACCTTACATCTGGTGTTCTTTGGTGTGCTTATCTATTTTTCTTGTTCTTGTTCATTATTATATGGCACTGACATACAAATTAATGATCAATATCTGAAGAATAAATTAAAGTATAAATCTGGAAGGCATATTGAAAAGAATTTGATAATACTGAATTCACCCCCCCTCTCATTATTATTTCCAACACTTCATTCATTTCAAAACAAGTTGTTTGAAAGAATCATCATCTCCTTTGGATCATATGAGTCATCAATTAGGTGTTTTTATTATCGAGAGTTCAAAATTTATCCCAAAGTTGAATATTTATGTATCAATGGTTGATGAGATAATAAAACACTACTTAGACCACATTATCTTTTGCATATTTAATGGAATGAGGCCAACTTTGATAAATCTTTTCAAATGATTTATTAATAAATAGTAAACAAAATGATGTTAAACCTTAGCTCTATAGGTATCTTCAATGCCATATTTAATAACTCCAATGGTAAAACATTGATCCTAAAAAAGAGCAAAGGTTTTAGGAAACACTAGTAGTTTCCTCAAACTATGGTTCTTGGAGTTTGATTTGGCTAAAAATTTTGTCTCTACAATGCGAACTTGGGTAATATTGTCAAATCTCCCCATCTACTGGTATCAAAAAAACTTTTGACAAACATAAAAAGTCTTCATGGTAAATTTCTCAAAATTGAGTTTAGTAAAGTTGATAAAAATGATAAAAGATTGATCCTAAAAAAGGGCAAATGTTTTGGGACAACAACAGCAGTTTCCTCAAACTATGGTTCTTGTAGTTAGATTTGGCTAAAATTTTTGTCTCAACAATGCCAACCTGCGTAACACTATTAAATCTCCCCATCTATTGGTATCACCGGTGTAGCATGACATGGCGAGTACTCGCCAAGTGGGTCAAGTCTGCTATGAAACGAGTGACTCAGCCATACTCGTCCCACAAAATTGCCACCTTCCATACTTGAATAAAGTCTTCATACTAGGCCATACTCATCACTCACCATTCTTGACCACACTTGTCATACTAGGCCATACTCAACTGATTTATCTTTTATGCAAAAAATGAGATATTTTTTAGTTTTTTTTTTTTTTTTTTCTATTTTTCAAGTCTTTCCTGAGTCTTCCTAAGTTTTCGAGTGATATTTCAGCCGAGTATTTGTCGATTACAAGTCATTCAACATTAGGCATCAGGTTAAATTTTAACAAAGATAAAAATTCTTCATGGTAAATTTCTCAAAATTGACTTTGGTCAAGTTGACAAAGAAATCATAGCATTTGCAAAAACATGTGTAGAATTTGACATGGGAAAACTTTACCTAATCATATGATATACAATATGAATAACATTGTTGGCCCCATGATTTTGATTATCACAACATGGCCTTTTTATGCAACATTTTCCAATACACTTATATTGATCAAATGATAGGAAATATAAATATAAGAAGTGTTTTTTAAAGATGGAAAAACTAATGTGGAAACATAAGCACTTAATTGAAAGAATATCTCAAACAAAAACTAATAAAGGACTACTAGTTGGAAAGAATCTCTCAACCATCCAAATAGGTCGAAACAAACTCCTAGATAATAGGAACAAACACATATTGGGATAAGTGAGAATTACATATTCTAACACTCCCCCTTAATGAGAACTTGTCTCAATCTCAATAAGAACAAATGCTACATCCAATACAACTTGGTGTTTACAAATAAGATCATAGTGTTGACATCCATATAAAGAAACAACCATCCATCGAAATGCATGGGTGTCCAACCATTGCAATCATTAGTCTACTAGGATGTCCCTTCATGTACATGGTTCATTCAACAAACATGTATTTATACATGTACCTCCCCTTTCATCATCATCATCATCTCATACCTAGGGTTTTCTCAGCTCACCCTCAACCATGCTTTGGGTCTTCTCAGCTGACCCTCCCTCAAGTGGTTTCTGGGTAACCACAAACCTACACTACAAGTTGTTTATGGGGGTATGACTTAGGTACAATTACAATCTCCATTCATGGAGATACTAGGTACTCCATCAACTCAAACATAACTCTATAGACTTGCTAAACATATGATCTTGGGTATGCAATTATTCAATACACGTTTACATAGCTTCATCCACCATCCAATTTCATCTGTTGCTCCAACCTCTACTATTATAGTGCCTCTAAGAGAATTGTCTTGAATTGTTATTATCCTCCCTTGAGATTTCTTCAGAATAGGCATTCTTCTTCTCTCTCTTGTACCTGCATACAATTGATTATTTATGTCCATATAAAAATAGATCCATTTACCAAGGTACATGGGTACCAACCATTGTACCTTTTAATTCTATAGGAATCCTTTTCATGTATAAGGTTCATCAACTCTCTATGACTCGGTCCCTTACATTCTGACTCCATCTCACATTCCCTCCCCCCCCTAATCGAAGGCTAACTTCTTTGATTACACATCAAGCTTAGATACAATTACACTACACTTGTCACCCTTGTACCTACCTAGTGGTTAATTCCACAACGCTACATGCATGTCTCAACAGGGCTTACAACACACTTGGGGAAATCAACTTGGACCAATACTTTGGGGTGTCGGGTACAACCAAACATGCACCCCTTACAACACATGTGCATCATTACCATAATCTCAATTCAAGTACAAAAAGCATTGAACAACATATCTATATAACAATTATTTGCCAAACATATAAGCCCATTTATACTTCATCACAATGCATCACTTTCTATTATTCCTTTACCTCCTTCTTCTTTGAAATTATGCACAAAGTTACATCTCTAGAGAAAACAATAGTATGGATTTGAGGGAATAATATGGGTTGAGAGAATAACTTTAAATAGCATATTTTAATTTGAACTCTGAGGATAACCTTATTTTTCTTCATTCTTCTCAACACAACCTTGACCTTGCATGATCCGTAAACTACCATGGATATTCCACTAGATAGTTCGTCATAATAGATATGATAATATTATGTTAAAATGTGAAAAAATTACATTATTACAGTTTTATGAAACTTTAATATTTGTATATTTAACTATAATTAGTGTATGCATGCAAATGGAAATTATGCAGTAAAATAAACAACAACAAAATAAGCTCACACACATATATAAGGCACATGATATGCTCTAGGAAATCCTTTTGAGAGAAAACCTAGCTAGAAGGTGAGGTCGTGTCACTTTGTTTCTCTTTATGGGAATATGGCTTCAGGTACAAAGAAGTAAGTCTTGTGGCCTGTGGGATGCTACAGTGCACAAATCCTCCTTATGTTCTCTACCTCCTATCCATTTTGTCTATATTTTCTTAACTATGGAACAAAATTCTCTCGAAAGAATGGAATGCCTCGTCCTCCCAGTGACTTGATTATAACATAACCTGATAGCCTAATAGTGGTTAAATTTGAATACATCAACTCTTAACTACAATTACAATATAGACCCTTCTTGAGTATTTTACATCACAAATACGTGGCTAGGCCTATTTCCATGAATAATGGGGGCTAATACGACATCCTCTAGAAATTGTAGGTGTGAAAATAGGAAGGTAAACTTTTGAGTAGCATAACTTTTGCATACATAGTCTGATTGACATGCTTCTTGCACTGTTGAAAATATCTCTGTGTGTCGAACAATATGAAAAGGTGCAACACTAAAGCAACAATTTTTTACACCCAAAAAACATCATTTTCTACCTCAAAACGCTCCTGAAAGGTTTCAAACCTTGTTTTGTCAATTTGGGTACTACCGGTAAAAATGGTCCTGTGAGTTGATTCCTCCATTTTTTCCACTTTAAATGCATCAAGATGGATGAAAAAAAATATAATGATCCAATCCGGAACACACTTCCCCATTTTGGGAGGATTTTGGTCCCCAAAAGTTTCTACTAAATGAGGTGAGGAAATGTTTCCTCGACCTTTTCTCTAGTGTACCATTTAACTTTTCCTAGAAGTTTTCCCTTCAAGCCAATCTGCCAAAGGTAATGTTGCCCTAGTATTTTAGTTCTGGACCTCTTCTACAAAACTTTATCTTTTGTCAACTCTTCCTGAGCATCTGGTGCCAAATCCTCCACAAAAGGTAAGACTTGTTCATCTTCCTTATCTAGCATGAAAGACTCATAGAGTTTCAAATTCTCTACATTCACAACTGATTAAATGTGCTTATATGGTGGTAACCTAAGTTGATTTCCATTATCACTCACATTTTCTAGTATCTCAAAGGGACCATACCTCAGAGCCTTGATTTTCTTACCAACCCCTGTAGCCTCTCCTTGTTCAAATGTAACCATACTCTGTCTCCCCCCATGAATGATTTCTTTTTTTTGTGCTTATCATTCCTGACATTATACTTTCCCTATGTGTTTCACAGTGTTTCTTGTACCTATAGATGGACCTGCTTGATCTTTTCTATAATTATTCCAGCCCTCAAAGCATCTCCTGTAAGAGCTTCCCTCACTCCTCCTTGCTGCCCATATGCAATATCCAATGGTGAAGGTGGAAAATATCCAAAACAAGTGTCAAAAGGGGACTTTCCTGTAGAAGTGTGGACTGCTTTGTTGTAATAATGTTATATATATACCAAATTTTCATCCCAAGTCTTCGGATGCTTTTGGTTGTATCCCCTTAGAAGTTGCACCAAAGTCTCGTTGACTACATCTATTTGTGGATGGAATGATGTAGATCTCATCAACTTCGTGTCCATCTCCTCCCACAATGTAGTCTGAGATTCACTAAGAAATCTTGTATCCCTATCTAAAATGATGCTCCTTGGTATCCCAAAGTGCACCCAAACCTATCCAATGAACAATTTTTCTACTTCTTTCCCACTTATGGTATTTTTACAGGGAATTAGAGCACAGATATTGTTGAACCTGTCAACTACCACGAAAAAGTAATCGTGTCCCTTCTTGGTTTTCAGTAAACCTCCCACAAATTCCATGGAAATGATTTCCCAAGGATGAATAGGTATAGGTAAGGGATGATATAGACCCTATTTTCTTTTGTTAGGCTTGTTGGTACAACAAAGAATGCATCCTCTTATGAAACTAGCTACCTACTCTTACATCTTGGGCCAACACACATACCTGTGCAAGTTAGCCACATTCTTCCCTACACTAAAGTTCCTTGCAACCTTGGAGGTGTGAGCCTCTCTAATCAGTTGCAATCACTCACATTTAGGAACACATAGTGTTGGCCCTCAATTTTGGTCATTTTTGTTTATCACAAACCCACCTACTTACCATCATATTCCACCTTATTCAACTCATATCTTCTTCATTTTATCCTTATTTTTCATATTCAAGTAATTAGATTAAGTTTTTCATTTTTTATAAATTTTTGTAAAAATTGGGTTTTAAAATTAATTTTAGACTTCATTGAAATTCCCGTAATAGCTCCATTAAAGTGATATGTGCAAGACACCTGGGTGCGAGATGAATAAATATTTGGAAATCTTAGGAACCATGGATGGATGAACATCTATTGGTTCGGTCACAATGAGTAAATACATGCTCGGTCAATGCTGGTCAAACTTGACCTGTCACCCAGAAATCCCTATTAAAAAGGGGCATTTTAGAAGTTTTTGGAATTCTTCCATATTTCTTGTAACTAATGGATGGCTTCAAACTCATGTAGTGGGATAACATTAATGATGGTTGTTTCAAATTTTTTAGCTTACATGGTTATTATTTTTCCTATTTAAAGAGAGGTATTTATAGTTAGAACATTTAGAAAAACTTGAAGATTATTATTTTGAGATAATTGAAGACAGAGCTTTTCTTTCATGATTTCTTTATGTTTGCTGGAGTAAATGAGTTGTTTTAGCTGAGTATTTTAGCAGTGTACCATCAAGGTTGGAGGGCTCCCATACCAAGCTAAGTACACTTTTTTGTATGATGTTCATATTTGTGCATATGCTAGTTTAATTCTCCATATTTATTATATTCATTTTCTGTAAATATTTGTAAATATCTTCAATGTGAATTCATTTTATGGCATGTGTTAAGTGAATATTTCTTCCTTTTAGTGATTAGCTTGAATGTGAAAGGACAATCAGGTCTCTTAGAGAAGAGCCTCTTCTCTGTGAGCTAGGACTAATATTGAACAAGATTCAATTCTTTCAAGCTTTCTTAGATTAAATTCTTATGCTTTCATTACATTCTCTTATGCTTACTTAGATATTGACAATGTCATTATAGAAATATTGAGGAAGGACAACCAGGTCTCTTTGAAAAAAGCGTCTTCCTTGTTTTTCTAAAATAGTCTAATTTCATTGACCAATAATGTATGCTTTTATGGAATATACTTAAATGTTTTTTCTTAAGTTGTGAAGAGTGATTTATATTTATAATATGTACTTCCATTCTCATAATTAATTTCTATATTAGTTATTATCCAAAAATATATAAATTGTGGTTTGCTTCTAAGGTTACCAACCTGTATTGATAGTAAAATGTATGCCTTAATTTATACAATAAATTGAGCTAACACATAGCTATCCATCATGTAGAGTAACCCAACTTGGAGATGGCAGTCAATGGTTCTATCACCATCATGCACATGAATCTAAATTTACAACTGCTGATACACCTACTTGAATTCCTCATCCTCAGAATATACCTCTTTGTATGCATCATGGGTGAATGGCTCCATGTAAATAAGAGTCCCCAAAGTCGTAATATTCGATGTGGGTGGCCTTGAAAGCATGTTGACCAACTTGTTTATGATTCACTTCTTATACTTGATCACCAAATGAAACTTCTGTAAAAACCCCATCCACTTGTAATGCATGGTCTAACATAGCTTACTTTGGGCCAGCAAGTACTGTAGCAAATGGTGATCTGTATGGATTCTCCTTTCCCATCATATAGTGCTTCCACTTCTTCATAGCTTGCACCATGACATAGAGGTCCTTATCATAGGTAGGGTAGTTAAGTACTGCCCCATGAAATCCTTTAGAATGGTACCATATAGGCCTTCCTCCTTGTTCAAGGTAGCTCCCATAACATACCCACTCACATATGTCTCCACTTCAAAGGGCCACTACAAGTTTGGTAATGCCAGAAATGGTGCTTGGATGATATTTTAATTTAGTTCTTCAAAAGGCGTCTATTGACCTTTTACCACTGGAAATTCTTGCCACTTATTGTTATGGTGTGGAGTGGTGTTGCTACCACTGAAAATGAGTCTATGAGTTTCTTCAGGTAGTGTGCTTCCCTAATGAAACTCCTAACCTCAGAAACATTAGTAGGAACCAACTATTTCATGATGGCCTCCATCTTGGAAGGATCTATCTTCAGTTTTCCTCCATCGATCACATACCCCAAAATACACCAAGGAATGTTGCACAAACTCACACTTCTTGATATATGCTAGCAGTTGATGCTTCTATAATGTTTCCAGCATCTATGTCAAATGTGAAATATGCTCTTCCCAGGTAGTACTATATACCAATACATCATCCAAATAGACAATAACAAATGAATCTATAAAAGGTTGCAATACAACATTAATTAATCTCATAAATGTAGCTAGTGTATTACATAGGCCAAATGACATGACTAACCACTCATACAATCTTGCCTGGTTTTGAAGACGCTCTTCCATGTATCTTATTCTTTGACTCAAACTTGGTGATATCAAGGCTTCAAGTCCAGCTTGGTGAAGTATTTTTGTTGCTGCAACTAATCCAATAAATAATCTATCCTGGGTAGGGGGTATATGTTCTTGAGTGTGATTTTGCTCAATGCCATGTAATATATACACATCCACCAAGTCCCATCCGTCTTCAGTGCAATGATCATGGGCGACCCACATGGTGATGTACTCAGTCAAATGACACCCTATTCCAGCAACTTCTGCAACTATTTCTTCATCTCATTTGCTTCTATAATAAACTATTTGTACAACCCAATATTTGGAAATGAGGAGTTCGATAATAGATAGATCTCACGCTCCACTTATCTGTTAGGTGGTAACCCTTTAGGATCTCGGAACACATCCCTGTATGCCTGTAATGTTATGCAACCAACTCACAAAAGGATAGATCAATGACTTAAAAATTATCCTCTTCTAGGAGGAAACATCCTTTACATTACATAAATGAAAAATTATTGGATGATACAAATGACAATACCTCCTTTGTATATATAGGAGTCTAAGGGGTCACAATATAATCAGAGCATACATAAAAATAATAATGTAAGGGCACAACAATAGCAATAGTGGGCTTATATGGGGCACAAAAATAACAAAATGGGGGCTACATGGGCACAAAAATAACAATAAGGGGGATACACTTGTATTATAGAGACCTAACATGCTCCAGTCCTTCAAAAAAGTGTTGTTCTCAATGCTTGAGTAGTTCTGGATGCTTCTGTATAAAATTATCATCCTCCCACGTGGAATCTTCAGTGGGTAAGTTCTTCCACTTAATGAGATACTATGAAATTGATCGATTATGTAGTTGTGGGGTTCTTGTTTCCTTGACTGCTTCATGCTCAAATATGAATTTTCCTTCTTTGTCAAGTTCTGGGAACACTGGAAATGGAGGCTTGTCACCGATAAACTTCTTTAAGCATGAAACATGGAAAACTAGGTGTACTCGGGAAGATGCATGCAACTCCAATTTGTATGCCATAGTACCAATATTTTTCAACACCTTGTAAGCGTCGTAGTACTTGGGTCATAATTTATTATCCTTTTCTTGACGATGCTAGACCCACCAACATTCAAGGGATCTCCCTGATATGAAGTCCCAACTAGACCTCAAACCGTTTGGAGTAGGAATCCCAATAGTAGGTGGTAATGTAATGCCTTGACCACGATAGTGTGCAGAGGTAAGTATGATAACTTTGGGTGAGAGAAAGTGTGTGACCCTGTGAAGAGTTAAGTGCGAAGCATGAAGGTTCTAACACATGGAGGGGAAATGAAGTGTGCCCCCTAAAAGCCTGTAATCTAGTACACAGATTGAAAGGAACACATGAGCAGAATGACATCATAGTATAAAATGCGGGATAGTACACAAATTAAAGTGATGAGTTAATCCAACAATGCACATTGAACAAGATTTGTACAATTGCATACAAAGTAGTTCATAAGAAAATGCATAAGTTAAATAACATACATTTCAAATGCAACTAGAATAGTCAAACTACATTAACAACATATGCATGAAGGCATGTTGGTTATGATATTATTATTATAAGTGAAAGTTCCATCCATACATACACCATTGACGACAACTACCCCCAATAGTGCAACATTACAGTCAAGAACACTTGCTCCTAAAAAAAGGTATACTCGCTCTACGCTATGGAGAAGCTAAGGCTCTTCAAACTACTCCCAAGCCTTCTCTAAGCCTAAGCCTAGCCAAAATCTTGGCTCCCAAAACCCTATTCTATGAGTTATGAAGTTCTATTTATAATAAAGGGTGGGGTGACCCTTGACATTCCCCTTTGTGTCTCTTTTACTTCCCTCATGAATCTTCAACTTCTTTATAAATAACTCATTACATAACATGGTGACTTTTCACATTCCACTAATGACACTTGGAATTTCACTTACAACATATTTAGAAATAATATTAAATTTACACATGTACCCATGTAAGACAAAATAGGCTAGAGACAACCTAATAAGAAAAAACACTATGATTTCAAGGCTTGGGGAAAGACCAACTCGACAACCTCCTCTTGATGCTTCTTGGTCACATATTGGTGCCAAGCTTGGTATTGTGTGATGGTGTCCCCAAACTGTTTGATGGTGTCTTTCTAAAAGCAGACTCTTGCCTCCATGGCATCTGGTATATGGTCTTGGAACCTATATCCAACTCATTCTGAAGCATGTGCAACATGGTGTTGACCTTGACAGGACCATCGATGTACTTTTGCATCTTGTATGCGTTCAACTCCAAGTCTTCCCTGGTGGCCTCTCATCTTAGTTGCTCCATGTACTCATCGATCTCTAACTGGACTTGGTTCTTGGGTTTAGCATCGGTGAGGGAACCAATTGATGGGATCCTATGCTTTCTCACCATGACATCCAAACTATTGTACAACCACACATATGAGGCCTGTATGCTGCTGATGAATGGGGTGAGCTGCTCATAGTTCTGGATCAACATCCGAACCTTTTCTTTCTCCAGATTTACATGTGGCTTCATCTTCTTTACTAAGTCAAGCGGGGCCCCTTTGTACCGCATTGTCCACTCTTGTACATGGGCAATGACAGCATGTATTTTCTTGAGAGTTTGAACAAACTCTTTGCTCCATTGTTGTAGGCCATGCACACAGAAAACTTCTTTATGCATGGTGACAAATCCATCATAGAGCTTCTGCATGGTATCCTCAAGTGTTTATACTTCAGCAAGTATTGTTGTCCTCATCTCCCTAAAGGAAAAAACTGCATTTTGATCTGATGCTCAAAGTTGTTCTACCTCTTTCCTGACAGTCTACAAGTTCTTTTCCAGTTTTTCATTCTTGGCCATCAGGTACTTAACATTTCAACTTGTTGTTTCTACATAGGCCAAGTCGGCTTCGATAAGGGAATTTGGATGTTTCCTAGTGTTGGACATTATCACCATTTCCTTGATGAATCCAAGTGATGTGTGATCATCCAGAAAGTGATTCCTTCATGCCTGTAAAATATTATTCTGCAATTTGTCAAATGATCAATTGTAGACATCCATGACTGAATCATCCTCAAGGAGAACAATGTCTCCTTACTCGCTTGGGACTGGTTCTGACACTAAAGGTGGTGGAGAGTGGGAGATGACCTCTGGTGTTCTCCACATAAGGTCAATGTATTCATTCTATGGCTCCTGTTCCAACTCCATGTCTGTCACTTCAATCAATTGCACAATCTTCTAAACAATCTCCTGATCCTGCATCATTTCACCCTCTTCTTTAGCTGTCGATTGTTCTGGCTCATCAACCTGTTTGGGCTCTATTTTCTCTGTCATTACACCTTACCTTCATTCTTCCTCCTGCTTCTACTTCTCTTCTCTTTCTCTCCTTTTCAGCTCTTGTTCCTCCATCATCTTCTTCTCCATCTCCTACAACTTCGGTTCTACTTCCTGTAACCTCTTTCTTTCTCTCTTCCTTCACTATGCTCTCTTCATCTGTTGCTCCCTCTTTTCTTCCACTGCCAAAGCTTCAATTTCAAAGATAGGATCTGCCTTCATCTTGCATCTTTGCTCTTCCTATGGATTCTCATCAACCTTCCTTTTTCCCTTGTCCTTCACTAGGTTGCTTCCTTCTTTTGTTGTTGTTGTTGCTTCGAGAGCTGTTGTTGTTTGCATAATAGCCTTCTAGTCTGTTACTACACTGACTATTTCATCGAGTCTAGAGGCATTATAGAAGTACCTCCAAGAGTCCTCCTCTAACCAATGAAATGTCTAGTGGATCCATGGAAAGTATGATATCGCATAGTGGTCCTTCCAAATACAGTGGGGATGATACAGATTAAAGTCCTTGGTGACGAACTCGAATTTCACTATGTCCTTAGTCTCAACCTCTGCATCTTTCAAGCTCTTAATATCGTACAATTTGATCCATAAAGGAAGAGGGGGCCATGGCACTTTCTTCTTCCTTTGCATTCCTGTTGACAACCCTGTAGTGAGGTGATATGAAACTTCTTGCATGACTAGCTTGTCAGTGGCATACCTTGGTAGAACATGTAAAGGATTCTTTCCACCAAACACTCCGATGAAGGTGCCACTTAGTGAGGCATGCCAATCTGCGATGTTTACTATGGCCTCCATTGGACATGCAAGGTGGATCTTGCTCAACTATAAACTTGTATAATGGGATAATAAAATGTTCAGTTAGGCTTGCCATCACTCCTAAGTAGATGTAGTCAGAAAGAAACTTGCAATAGATGTTGACGACAATCTCTTTTGGTGTCCATGCCTAGCTCATGCCAGGGAACTACTATTGGGCACAAATTGCATCCCATAAGTATGTGGACATGTAAAACCTTGCTTTCTCATTCTTGGGTAGATTCTAAGTGTTAGCCACATGGATCTTAAACCGATGAGCCAACAAATATGACCATTTGAATGGCTTCCCATCACTTATCAACTGGTCCAGTAAAACTACCCACCCTTCAGGAAAGGTTTTTGTTTTCTCTTGACCATATATTCTGCAGGAAAAAATGATTAACGATTGATAAGCCTTTCTAAGGGACTTCATCTTGTAAACATGAGTGGGTGTCTGTCTAAACTTTGACAGATCTTTCACCCAACTCTTGATAATATGTCTCGTGTTCACATAACTATGGGTGGCATAAAAGAGTGAGTCCATGTGCTTCACTGGTTAGGGTAAATGATACATTTGCTAAAAGTTCTCTGCCCCGAAGGTGGTAATCTCTATCCCACTGGAACTAATCAATGTCATAGTCTCTTCATACGTATGTGAGACAATCTAGCTGATGATATCCGCACATTGGAAGGTGGGGTACCTGCATGTAACCTCATATAAGCCTGACCACTGGATACTAAGATAAACCTAGCAATCCTCTAATTCTTCTTTGAAGTTCTCTACAAAAGTATCTTTTATTTTTCTTCCATGTAAGTGTTTTACCCTTCTAAATGAACAACTGAGTATATGCATATACTAGAAAATCTACTGATATCTGCTCAATTTCTTCCCCAATAATACTCTCGACAGTTTCCTTTGATGCAACTCTCATGGATGCCATGTTAACTGAAACTGCTAGAGAGATGCTCAATAACTGCTATACCTGTGGGACAGAGAGGACACCAAAGAAACTTCAAGGCAAGATCAAGAAACAAGTTGGGATCATGATGGGAAGGATTGTGCAATTTAGGTTGACAAAGGTCACTGGTTGACTATGGGAACTGTGCATTGTGCAGTCCCAACAAACAGTGGGGAAGCTTGATGACTCAAACTGTGTAATGCACAGTTCAGTCTAGGCCAAGGCTGGGAGAGACTACGCATTATGTAGTCTCAGTGGTCAAGCTGGGAGGTTGGCTCCTAGAATTGCGCAGTGCCCAGTTGGAGCCAGCCCATGAAAGGCTTTGCGCAATTACAAAAGCCAAGGCATATGCCTTGAGCTCCCAGATTACACATTGCATGCAGTTCCAAGCAAGGGGACCTAGATCTGCCCAATGAGAGTGTGAAAATTAGGCATATCTGAAGGAGGGAGTGATGTTGAGTGCAGATCTAACTAAGTGTTGATTCATGCAAGTGAAACAAGTGCAGGAATTAATTAAAATGAAAGAAAGCACATAATGTGAAGAGAGTTGCCGAAATGGCGACTGTTGGTGCAAAAATAGGGTAACTCACGCAACACTAAGGAAAGGCAATACAAAAATTGAAACAAAACTTCTACAAGCTAAAGCAATTTAAAATGCTAGTAGTCATTAATAGAAACAAGTGAAACGACACTCTGACAATCTAAACAATAAGAAGCAACATAAGACTAGAAAAGAAAAACTCACTTGGAAAAGTGATGACGATCGCACTGAAGGTTCCTTGATCTCCTCGAGAATGCTAAAGCTCCAATATTGAGTGTGAAAATGAGCTATAACAATGTCTATTAAATAGATTTGGTCAAGTTAGGGTTTATGACGCGGATGTCTAAAATCAAGGAAAAAGAGACACTTGGAAACAATTTCTAAAATAACTCAAGTGCCTCCTTTGGTTACTAAAAATAGATCCCTATTTTTAGGGATGTTTTTTTATTTTTTGGGAAAAACCACCATGCATTGCCCCAAAATATTGTGCCATTCTAGGAAGGGCTTGGTAACTGTTTGGCTCATGCACTAAGCAGTTTTTGAGCACAATGGGTTCTGCGCAATTTCTAGGCTTAGTGGCTCTAGGCTGCCTCTCATGTCTGCATAATTTCCCAGATCAAGGCTATTTTTCATTTAGTACTACACATTTCCTAAGCTCAATGCAATTCCCAAGAGGAAGGCCAGTTTCCCTAAAGAATTGCGTAGTTCTCTAAGGCAAGCCGAGAACTGTCAAGGGACCAAGTCAAGAGAAGGGCTTGTGGGTTATAAAATGAACTAAGTAAGAAAAAAAAGCCAAGATGAAAATAATAAAGGCTCAGTCGAAGCACAAGTACCTGTATTAATGCAAGATGAGTTCTTGTGGTTTAGAAGGGAGGCTCCAAAATTGAAGCATAACTAAAATTTTGGAGGGCGGTTGTAGCCACTACAACACCTTCTTAGATTGCTTGAGAGACATTCGTTTGTATGGTTGTAGCCATAAAATACTCAGTCACCTAAATCAAAAATTATTTCACTGTGATGTTGATCTTCCTATTGTTTCATTCAATTATACACTAGAGTAAGGTTATCCTTTAAGAGTTGGAGAACTTGTTGTTGATGCTCGATGTGATATTCCACTACTTAAACCTTAGAATTTTCTCTTAAAGATGATGTGATGGATGGCGGAGGATGATCATAAAGTGCCATAAATGGGGTCATTTTTGTTGTTGTATGGAAGAAAGTGTTATACCACCATTCAACTAGAGGTAACCACTTGACCCATTCTGCTTGTTTATCAGATACAAAGCAACACAGATATCCTTCAAAACATTTGCTCACTATCTCAATTTTCCCATCAGATTGGGGATGACGAGATGAGCTATGAGCTAATTGAGTACCAAGACAAGAAAATAATTCCATACAAAAATTTCCAGTGAAAATGGGATCTCTGTCAAATACTATAATCTTTAGATTTCCATGAAGATTTTGAATTGTTTCCATAAATGTAGTAACAACTGTATTGGATTTAAAAGGACAAGATAATGCACAAAAGTGTGCATACTTGTTAAGTCTATCAACTACCACCATGATGAAACTCTTTCCTTTAGACTTGGTTAAACTTGTGATCAAGTCTATTGAGACCTCCTCCCAATGTTGACTTGCAATGGCTAAAGGTTGTAACAGTCCCGGGGTCTTAATTATGTAAACTTTATTTTTTTGGCAAACCAAACATTCTTCCACAAACTTCTAAATATCAAATTTAAGGCCATCCCAAAAAATTCCTTCTTGGCCCTATGGTAAGTTTTTAAAAATCTTGAGTGCCCTCCTAAGGGAGAGGTGTGCAATTCCAAAAAAATCTTTTGTTTGAGTTCGGAATTCTTACAAAGATATAAGTGATCTTTGTACCATAATGAATCATTTTTCCAGCTAAATGTATCAGATGTATTGAGATCTTGCTGCAACTTTTGAATGAGTGACCACACCTCTTCCTCATTCTTCCATTCATCCCTTGCTTTAGTTATCCACTTAGGTTGGATAATAGAAAGTGCACAAATTAATGCTTCCACATCCCTCATGCTTTATTGAGAGTGAATATGCAACAAAATTTTGCTTCCCTTTTTTGTAGATGATCTCAAAGTCACAACCCAACATCTTTGTCACCAATTTTTTCTGCTCTTCTAAAGATAATCTTTGCTCCAAAAAGTATTAAGACTATCATGATCATTTTTTACCTTAAAGTATCTTCCCGTTAGGTAAGGTTGTCATTGCTTTAGTGCATGTAGTATTGCCAACATTTCCTTCTCATAAATAGGCTTGTGTAAATACTTTCCTTTGATTGGATAACTTTCAAAAGTAATGGGTCTTCCTTATTGCATTTAAACAACACCAATTCCATTTTCTAAAGCATCACATTCCATAATAAAAAAATTTGTGAAGTCTGGTGTAGCTAAGACTGGTGCTTATTGCATTGCCTCTTTAAGATGTTCAAAGGCCTTAGTTTCTTCTAGAGAACAATAAAATGCATATTTCTTCAGTAATGATGTTAGAGGTTCCACTATTCTCCCATAATTCCTAACAAACTTGTGATAATACCTTGTCAACCAAGAAATCCTCGAAGATTCTTTATGGGGATTTTCCATTCCTTAATGGCTTTAATTTTGTTAGAGTCTACCTTAACACCCTCATGAGATACAATATGACCCAAATATTCCACCTCCTATACTCCAAAGAATCATTTGAAGGTTTTTGCATACAATTGTTTCTCCTTCAATAATTTGAGTACCCTATCAACATGTTGAACATGATCCTTCCACGACTTGTTGTATATTAATATATCATCAAAAAATACTAACACAAATTTTCTAAGAAAGGGTTTGAAAATGGAATTCATCAAACCTTGAAATGTGAAAGTTGCATTAGTAAGGACAAAAGGCATGAGCAAAAATTCATAATCACCCTCATGAGTTTTGAATGTTGTTTTCAGAATGTCTTCAGTCTTCATTCTAATTTGATGATATCCTCAATGAAGATCCAACTTGTTGAAGTAAATTGCTCCATGTAATTCATCCAATGATTCATCAATGATAGGAATGAGAAATTTATCTTTAATAATGTGCTTGTTGGTTGGTTGGCACTTGCCCGTGAGATTTTCGGCTTGCCTTTATGGGTGTTGATGATGAATTAATTTCCATCCTTGACTAGCTGATACTAGTTGGATCTCCTCATGAATATTGCATCATGCATGTACATGTATGGATTCTCAAACACGTCTCAACATACATCAAGGGGAACCACATCTAGATCTAGTTCATCAATAAAATCAACACTGATAGAAAATCTAAGTTTGCATTGTTTAGTTACCTTCAACTCTGCATCCTTATTTACCCATCTGAATGGATATGGGTTTGGATTATCACGAACATCCAACCCCAACTTCTTTGCCATCTTTGCTGCAATGAGATTCACCTACGATCCTGAGTCAAACAGAGCATCAATCTTTGCCTTCTTGACCTATATCTTTATATGGAAGAGTTTGGTCATTTCTTTCTCTTCCTGTTGTTGAAGGCTACTCAGAATCACCTCATTCTGCACTGATGTACATATGATCTTCTCATCCACATCTAAGTTACTTTCAACTTAGTTGCTTGAATCTGTGGCCATGATATTCTTATTCATACTATCTTTCTTCTTGTTCTTCTAGTTTAGCTTTGGATGCAACTTCCAACACTTCTCCTCTGTATGGACATCAATGTTCCAGTGGTTGCAGTGGTTTCTAGGATCTTTGCACTAGTGTGTTGTGGGTGTCATCTTTTTATCTTTCCCCCATTTTTTCTTCTTCTTTCCCTCCTTGAAAGCATATTGTTTCTCCATCTAGTTTGATCCACTTTATTGTGTTCTCTTGAGACCTATATTATCTAGATCTTGCGCTCACACACAAGCCTCGTCCACTGATTTAGGCTTGAATAGCATCACTTGCTCACGCAGATGGTGATGTAGACCCCCCAGATACTTGAGGAGTACATCTGGGTTCTTTGGAGAAATACCCAACATTATAGCCATCTTTATGAATTTCGTGGTGTACTCCTACACGCTTTAGCCCAGCTTTTGCCTAAAGTAATGCCACCAGATTCAATGGTCCTCCATGTACCCAATGGGATAAAACTATGACTTAATGAGAGTTTTGATATCCTCCCACTTAGTCACTAGAGGTTCTCCCTCCAACCTCAAGTTTTTGTGTGACCCTCCCACCAAGTCAATACATGACCCTATAATTTCAATTGCATGAATGATATATTTTCCCTTCCTCATTATGATGTACACTAAAATAAACTTCCAGTTGATGCAACAAGTGGTTCAACTTCAGAGAATTGATCTTGCCATCGTACAACTTGATATCAATTTTTTCTTCCATTTTAAACAAGGATTGATTCACGACAGTCGAACTGGGTTGATCTTTTCCATTTTCTTTCTTCAATTGATCCTCCATTTCTTCCCGATCTTCGATCCCCATTTTTATTTTTCCTCTACATTCGAACCCCCATCTTCTCCAAATATCCCAAATTTATTTCTCAAGGCTACCATGATGAGTTTTACATTGTGATTTATGTCTACAACTTGTTGTTCCAGTTGCGAAAATCTCACCTTTGCAATATCATGAGGGTCATTTACAAATTCATCGACCATTATTAGGGTTTTACGATTTTCGATGTCACCGAACTAGATCCCTTGAAAACTCCACAAAATACCCAAAGAAACCCACTATGATACCAAATGATATATAAACTATTGTGGATATTCCACTGGACAATTTGTCACAACATACGTGATAATATTATGTTAAAATGTGAAAATTTTACACTATTATAGTTGTATTAAACTTTAATATCTTTAGATTTAACTGTAATTATTGCATGCATGCAAATTGAAATTATGCAGTAAAATTGAGAATGGAAAAATAAGCTCACACGCGTACATAAGGCACAAGATATGCTTTGGGAAACCCTTTCAAGAGAAAACCTAGCTAGAAGGTAAGGCCACATCGATCTCTTTCTCGGTCATGAAATATGGTTGAAGGTAAAAAGAAGTAAGGCTTGTGGCCCATGGGTTGCTATAGTGCACAAATCCTCCTTGTGTGCTCTACATCCTATCCCTCTTGGCTATCTTTGCTCAACTATGGAACAAAATTCTCTCGAAAGAATGAAATGCCTCCTCCTCCTAGTGTCCCAGTTATAACACAACATGATAACCTACTAGTGGTTGAGTTTAACTACATAAACTCTTAACTAGAGTTACAATATAAACTCTTCTAGGATCTTTTGCATCACAAACACATGGTTAGGCCCGTTCCATGGATAATGGGGGTTGATGCGGCATCCTCTCGAATTGTAGGTGTGAAAACAGGAAAGTCAACTTATGATGCCTCAAAATGCTATCGGAATGTTTCAAAACCTATTTTGTAATTTGGGTCTCGCCGGTAAAAATGGTCATGTGAGCTGATTTTCCAATGTATCAATATGGATGAAAAACAATATAATGATCCAATCTAAATCATTGCACTAGACATGAAGCCTCTTACTTCTGCAAATTCCCCACTTGAAGCAATGTGCTAACTCGTCAAGATGGAGGGAAGTTCTCCATGATATGAATAATTCTTTTATAAACATGGGACTTGGTTAATTGTGGATTTTCCTTTATATTTTCTTAAAAAAAAAATTATTAGATGAATTGAATTGCATAAAGCATGTCTTTTTGTGAAAGGGTAGCCACAGTTAGAAACTATTCAACATAATGAATCATTTCTTTTGTTGTGCATGTGACTCAATGAAACAATTTTTTCTTCTATTGTGTAGGTGACAACTAATTATGGTTTTATAATTTTATAAATAATATCTTATAGATTTACAAATAATATAAAATGAATAATGAGACAAAGAAAATTTACAAAAATTTATAGGGATAAATTTGAAATATATATATATATATATATATATATATATATATATATATATAATAATAATAATAATAATAACTTTTTAATTTATATATTTTAGATAAATATTTATTTGAAAATTATATATAAAATAATGTGTAATTGTGCAAGAGGGGCTCTACAACCCAGTATAAGAGTGATGTGTAGGTGTAATGTACAAAAGTTTGTAAACATTTTTATATGTCAGCTTAATATGTTGAATTTTAATTTATATTAATATGTCCAAAATACCTAAATTAATGACTAACATTTATATGTCTGCTTAATATGTTGAATTTATATTAATATATATCCGAAATTATATATATTTAATAACTTTTTAAATTATATATTTTAGATAAATATTTATTTGAAAATTGTATATAAAATAATGTGTAATTGTGCGAGAGGGGCTCTACAACCCAGTATAAGAGTGATGTGTAGGTGTAATGTAAAAAAGTTTGTAAACATTTTTATATGTCGGCTTAATATGTTGAATTTTAATTTATATTAATATGTCCAAAATACCTAAATTAATGACAAACATTTATATGTTTACTTAATATGTTGAATTTATATTAATATATATTTGAAATACCTAAATGAATGATACACAATTACATGTCGGTTGAAAGTAATATAGAGCCCAATTTGGGGGAGATATTGTAGTGTCTGTAAAAAAGTAAAAAGTTAACATTAATAAAAATAATAAAATACAATTTGTTATATTGTAGTTTTGTTGTCAATAATAAAATTATGAATAATTTTTTTAGATAAAAGAAAATCATAATATACATATTACATTAAAATATATAACTTATAAGTAGCAACAATAAGTTAAGATCCATTTTACCTTATAAAATAAAATAATGATTATGTAACCATATTTAAATTTAATTAATAAGCACATAAAAACTTTAATACTTACAATAAACTTACAATATAGCAATATGTTTAACCATGGATATTCACATCCACTTTGTCATAGATATTATTAAATTGTAAATAGGCTTTGTTACAATACCATGGCTCATCAATACAACATGCCCAAAAACCATCTCTCATTTCACAATCAAAATATTTTATTTGACTTTAATTTTATAACATTTTTTTATTAAATTTAAAAGAAAAAGGATTATAATTACTTTTGAGATATATCTACACCTCTATCACATTAAAATATATAAGATATAAATAGTAGATATAAATTAAGATCTATTTTACCATATAAATTAAAATAATATTTTTGTAGACATATTTAAATTTCATTAATAAGCACATAAAAACTTAATACTTACAATATACCAATATTTTTAACCAGGTATATTCACCCCAAACTTACCATGGATATTATTAACCATACCATACCATGGGCCAATAGGAGGGCTCATCAATACCACATGCCCAAAAACCATCTCTTATTTCACAATCAAAATACAAATTAATACTTACAATATAACAAGTTTTTGACCATGGAGACTCACTCCACTTTACTATGGACATTATTAACTATACCATACCATGAGCCAAAATGATGGCTTATCAATATCACATGACAAAAAAACACCTCTCATTTCAAAATCAAATATTTTATAAATACATTTAAAAAAAAATTATTACATTTTTGGGCCGGGAGACACTCTCCATCTTGGTATCTTGATAAGTGAAATAGGGGTTGTTCCTATTGAAGCAATTGCTATGATGTCAGTCATAAGGTATTTAAGAAAAAATAGAGCAAATGGAAGAGGGAAGATGGCCTAAGGTTTTCTTTAATGTCATATTATGCAAAAGAAAAAAAACTTGGATGCAGTAAAATAACAAATGGTTTAGTAAATGCAGTATTTGCTTGAACACGTGTAAACAATAAACAGATAAAAGGTTATGTTATGGATAAGTTCTAGAAGAGTACATGGGATATGGAGCTAGGGAGAAAGAAAAAATACTATACTGAAGTGTTTAATCCCACTCATAATCATCAACAAAAAAAACTTACATAAATGCCAATATTTCTTGGAGAGCCAAGATTTTATTGCTCAATTAAGGGCTAAATATCATCCGTTGTGAAACAGGGCGCTGGAAAAGGCCAAAAGAAGTGTGGGAGGAAAGAGTAGGTATATTTTATTCTTCAACAAAAGTGTAAACAGAAAAACGCTTCATTTTAGAATGTGAGGTCTTCAAAGATAATATGGAAAGTTATGCAGATATTCTGGTAGCTAGCTCTTGGGATAATCTATTTAGTGAAGGGTTTGTGGAGAAGCTGAGAGTGTTTATTGTGAGGCTTCATAGGAAAATGGCCGAATACATCAACCAGATAAAGAAGCAATCTATCCCATAGGCTATCTTTAGCTCATGGACGTTAAAATAATTTTCTTTCTTTCTTTCTTTCTCATGGAAGAGATGTTTTAATGTTTATTATATTATGTTATCTAAACGTTTTGATCTAGTCAAATTACATAAAAGTAAACTTATTAATTAAAACATTTCGAGTTAGTGAAACTACATAAAAATACAAATTAAAAGAAAAAAACTAAAATTAATAATTAAGCCAGCCTAGATCCATCTTAATCCTTGATCTATCAAGCTCATAGAGGAATCAAATCTCTCTAGGTGCAAACATTTCTACAAATTTTGCACTCAGAAAATATGTTTGCACCTAGAGAGATTTGATCATTTTCAACACTTCATAAATCCAGAATTAAAATGAATCTAGACCAGTTTACAAAAAATATTAATAAAATATCTAATATGTTTATCTAAAATTGATTTGATATATAATATTAGTTAATTCAAATCTAATATTTAATTTTAAAATAAATAAAAATTAAATATATATCGGATATATAACCTTTCTTTCTATATATTAAAATAAAATTATGTAATATCGTTATGTGAATGAAATGTGTAACATCAGTACATATGTTAAATGGTGTTTTGCTTGTTTTTTTTCAGAATATTTTTGTTTCACAAATACAAATAAATTCCAAATGAAAATCTTAAAATAATCGGCCTCAGCAATCATTAGAGGTTTAATATATGAATGAATATCAAAGGAATGTGCATTAAGATGGGAAAATGATTAAAAAGCATTCAAAGGTTGTCGAAATGTAGTTGGTGTAGATATGTAAATGCATGTGGTTAACTTAATATTTATATTAGTTGTTTTATTATTATAAGTTTTACTGTTTTTAATTGGGATAGGGTGAAACAATTTTAATTCAAATTAATATTTTTTATTGTTTTAAAAGTAAATTTTTTAACTACATATATCAATTCATAATTTTGAAGCACATATATCAATTTATAATCTTGAAGAATTTTGGAACTCAAAATGTGTGATATCAAAAAAAATCTTTCTCAGACAATATAGATTAGAGAGAGTTCATAATTCAAATTTAAAAATTTAACAAATCTATTTTAGTTTGAACAAATTCAACTAAAAGGTATGGCCAAATAAAACTTTGAAACATATAACAAATAGATTGCAGAATAAGTAAATAGGTCATACATCACTGCAAACATTGAACGTAAGGGAAAATTATGCAATAGAGGCGTGAGATTGCACCTACACGACGGGGTGGGTTAATCCATTGTCAATGACCATCCAACTGCAATGGGGATGCCCCGTTATTGTCCAGCTGATTGAGCATGTACAAACTCAGGGAAGGAACATATTTTCCTGCATACCTCTCGCCCGTTACATAAAATGGGCGTTTGCGAAACAGGGGATTCAAGTCAAAGAACGCTTATAGGGCAACAGAAAAGTCCTTGGCAACGTCATCCTGGTTGGTAGGAATGTGTTCCTCGGAGGGGGCAATGCTGAAGCTGCTTCCAATAGGACTATCCAAGAACAGTGAGCCAAATACACAATTCCAAGGCGCAGTATTCTCATGCAAACAGAGATCTGGGTTGTCGCTGACTCTCTAGGTCCCTAATTCGTAGAAATTTCCAATCATACCAGTGTAACTAGGACCTTCTTGCAGCCATAGAAGAATCAGAGTATCAGACAATTGTTTTTTAGGGGAGATAGCCTCGTAGTATGCACAAAACATATGAGCGTCGCTCTTTCCTTCTATATTCAGATACCCAGATTCCGCCGGTAGTGCCTCTTTAAGAAATGCTCCAGTTTCCATGCCCGCCACTGCCACCACATCCCAAAATATTATTGTTATGAATTGCACAACCACCACGACTCTCACTACAACTGCAATGTAATTTCTGCAGCGCAACTTCATTGTCAAGCAACACAATGTGTCTGCTTGCCTGCCTTCCACCAACTTTCAAACCCTGATTAAACCCTCTGAAAGTTGACAGTCTGTGAGAGATGCATCAATCATGATCCCTTAATAGAACTATGGATGTGAGCTTCCCTACAAGAAAGACAATACCAATAAGATTAATTGTAGGATTCAAGAGCCAAGTCTATTCTACTTTGTATATAAGTGCATAAAAAGTGATCCATGGTTTGGATGCCCAGGGAAAATTCACAGACATGTCACCTTCTTGGGCCACCTTTAGATTCTCAATTGGAATCAGAGCCCATTATGATTTTTTTTTGGGTAGGCCACTAGATATGAAATAAAAACTTGGAAGTATTTTATAGTTGAAAACTTTAAGATATCTTAACCATTGTTAGGTTCATTGAATCTGCGTAGCCATGTTGTTTATCATTGTGACTCACTAATATTATGTCATATGTGCATTTTAATAAATCAAACCTAATAGCCTAATCAAATGTTTTATGCAGGTGTCGTTATTCGTTGCAGGGATGTATGAAGAAGCCATTGTACTCCTTGTTGTTGTCTATAGATTCTTTATAAAATCAAAGAAAAGAAACACATTTTGTTCCAGTCATCAGCATGCTTAATGAGATAGTGTCGTTTGATTTTTATTACTATTTAAGCAATGACATTTATGATTGGTTTGAAGCTTTTAGTTTTTCTATATTAGCATATATTTTGAAATCTCTATAGCTAATATTAGGTTTTTGGCTGAAATTTTTGCGTGACGTTAGCATACTATCGAATCTCCAACTCTGGGATTCGAGGGTCGACGTCATCCTGCGATGCATGATAGATTAGATTTGACAATGTAGGTATAGGGAAGGGTGATCCTTCCTACAGGTGGGAGTTGACGTGGGATGCTTTGAGCTCTCATGGTGTTAATTTTGTTTTAAGATTGATGGTGGAGAATTTATTATTATGGTTGATGGATCATCAAGAAGTGGATTTAGCAATTTTTGCTATTGGAAGTGGTTGTTTTATGTTTTTCTTCGTGTTGTGGCGCTCATTGAGGCTAGATTTGTTGTTTCTTCTTGTACTTCTCGTTGTAAAGTTTTCCTTGTTACCAGGTGAGATTTTTTTTTTTTTTACTTTGGTGGGTGTGAGAAATAACATTTTTGTGCGTAATGTTGAAATTATTTGGCTATGTGGTAGGATGGAGGTTGCCAACTTCCTCGGTGATGATTTGATAAGTGAATGTAAGAACATTATTTTTTGGTTTAACAGTCACAATGCATAATTTGGAGTTTTAATGGTTTGTTGTTTCACAGAATTTATAGGTGAGGCTTTAGAATTTAGAGCACAAGAGTTGTTCGGGTAAGCGGATTGCTAGATTCTAGTGACGAAAACCTGGTAAGTTTTTGAGTTCTCTCGGTCAAAAAATTCTGGTTTAATGGGTCATAAGTGTTAAATACATTTTCGGCTCAAGTTTCAATGGTTTGGATGAAATGTTGTAGGAAAAACTAGTATTAACTAACCAAAGCTAGGTCGCAGGTTGGCCTATCTTTGCATTTCTGGAACCCTGTGGGCAAGGTGTCGAACCCGATTCCATATGTTCTAGTTTTAAATTATCTACCAACCCCAATTCCATGATTTTATGTAGCGGGTATGGTGAAGAAGATAAGTACGACCTCAGTCGGGTGTTATGCTTTGCAATGTCGGAAGTTGATGCATACTTGCGTTTTAGTAGACTAGTGTATGTAAATTTTTTATATTATTTTTACGTTCTAGAGTCATCTATCTCCATTTCAATTTTTCTGTTTTCTTTGGAGTTAGAGGGCACCCATAGGTTAGGTCGACACTGATTTCGTGGTTGGGCAGTTGATGTCTCTTTGGAGAAGAATCATAAGGAAAAGGCCGAGCTCCGAGCCAGCTTGGCAAAGGCTGAGGTTCGAGCAGTCTTGAAGTTGCAACTGACATTTAAGTTAGTTGTTTTCAGTTTTTGTAATTTATGAACCATATTCAGATTGTTTTATTCTTTAGATGAGGGCTGGCGGGTTTGTATATTTTAAGAATTTTAATCCTAATTTTCTTTTAATTTGTAGGTAGTTTTTTTATTTGTTATCTTAAAATTTTAGATAGGAAGAATAATAATCTTTCTGTAAAATTGTTTTAAATAAATGTCTTATAAAAATATTTTTTTTGAATTTGTTTCTTTGTTGATAGAAGAATAGGGTATATTAAATTAGATTTATTAAATAATATTTAATGTATAAAAACAGAATAATAAATTATCGACACATATGTTAGTTTTATGGGGCTTCGTAGAAGTAAGTCAGAGGCCATGCTAAGTATGAGGTCAGAGGTGGTTGTTGTAAACACGCGTAACTATATGCATATATTTATTTTGTGGCTCCTACTGAAAGAAAGCTAGAGGTTGACCCCCACTATGAGATCAGAGGTCAGCATTGTTGTTTAAATGGTCTCTCTAGGCACTCACGACCACTGCCCCTCCCCGACCAATTCGGTTGAAAATGTAAGTTTACTACTGTTATTATTATTATTTCTTATAAATGACTTAAATGAGGTCTATGATGAAGTTTATCATGGGTTGATATGTTATAAATTAAATGTCAAACGTCTTATAAAAATAATTTGTTGAATTTGTTTCTTTATTGATAAAAGAATAAAGTATTTTAATTTACATTTATTAAATAATATGTTACGTGAAAAATAAAATAATAAATTATGGACACGTATATTTGTTTTTTGGGCCTTCATATAAGCAAGTCAGACGTCGGGTTGACTATGAGGTTACACGTAACTATATGCACATATTTATTTTGTGACTCCTAATGAAAGTCAGTCAGTGGCTGCCCCTGACTATGAGATCGGAGGTCGTCATTGTGGTTTGAATGGTCTCTCTAGACACTCCCAACTATTGACACTCCCCAGCCAATTCGGCCCGAGCTTCAATATTCCATTTTTTTCTTTAGAGGATGGGATGACTAGTTCCCATCTTTAAAACATTATATTTTATAATTATAATTTATTTAATTTATACTTTTATTGATAAAAATAGATAAATTATTTTAAATTAATTTTATCAAATAATATGTAATATGAAAAAAAAAATATGAAATTATAAAGAGGCCAATTATACATATATATTTCTTTTGTGGGTCCTGCTAAAAGAAAGTCGAATGTCGGGTTGGCTATGAGATCAGAGGTCGACATTGTGTTTTGGATCGTGCTATGACATTCTGCCACCAATTGGTCTACTTGTAAACATGCCCCACTATGTGTACATATTTCTATTATGGTCCCTACTGAAATCAAGTCGAAAGACGAGTCTGACTATGATATCAGAGGTCAAACTCGAGGTTTGAATGGCCTTTCTGGAAACTCTCAAATATTGACAATCCCCGACCAAATTGGCTCTATCTACAATACTATATGGAAGCATTCTAAGTCAATATTTTTTTAAACTTGAAAATTATTTCTTTAAATTACAATTTTAGAGAATGGATTCTAATATATATATATATATAGAGAGAGAGAGAGAGAGAGAGAGAGAGAGAGGGAGAGAGAGAGAGAGAGAGAGAGAGAAAACATTTAGAATACATTTTTATCAATTTATATCTAAATAATATGTTATGTGAAAAAACAAAATAATAAATTTTATACACGTAAGTTTGTTTTGTGGGCCTTTGTAGAAGCAAGTTGGAGGTCGGGCTCACTATGAGGTTATAGATAACTATATCCGCATATTTCTTTTGTGGCTCATACTGAAAGGAAGTCAGATGTCGGTCCCGACTATGAGATCAAAGGTCGACATTGTGGTTTGAATGGTCTCTCTAGACATTGTTGAATACTAGCACTTCTCCACCAATTCAACTCCATGTTCAATACTTCATTTTTTTTGTTAGAGAATAAGATAACGAGTTTACGTCTTTTAAATATTTTTTCTAAAAGTATATTTTTTTTGTAAGCTTGGTAGGACTACATCTTCATCATGTCCAACTCACCCCAATCGTGGACATATCACAAGATTTGAACCCAATACTTTTAGTTCGGTGAGACTTCATTTCCACAACCATTGCCAATTGAGCTACCCCAAATAGACATAAGCATAATTTATTTAATTTATGTTTTTATTGATTAAAAAAATAATTATGTTTAAATTAACTTTATCAAATAATATAAAATGATAAATTATAAATAATCCAATTATAAATATATGTTTCTTTTGTGATCCTTGCCACAAGAAAGTCAGTGGTCGGGTTGGCTATGAGATGGAAGGTTAGCATTGTTCTTTGGATGGTAATATGATATTCTACGACCAATTGGCCTCCTTGTAAACACACCCAACTATATGCACATATTTTTTTGTGGTCCCTACTGAAAGAAAGTGGAAATACGGGTCCAGCTATGAAGTCGGAAGTCAGATTTTTCGTTTGAATGGTCTCTCTAGACACTCCCGACTATTGATAGTCCCCAACCAAATCGGCTCCATCTACAATACTGCATGGAAGCATTCTAAATCAATTTTGTTTTAAGTTTGGAAATTATTTATTTAAAATACAATTTTAGAGAATGGATATATATATATATATATATATATATATATATATATATATATATAATACAATTTTATCAATTTATATTTAAAATACAACTTTGCAATATATTTAACTTTTGTTCTATAATACATTTTATATCAAGATCCTTTTTACTTTGTTTGTTGAGCATGTTTTTCTTTGTTTTTTTTTGTTTTTTGTTTTTGTTTTTTTTTTGTCCTAATTATTTTTAATTGTGGCAAGTGACTAAATTGTTAAGTTTTATTGGTTTTACTTAAAATTGTGGATGGTTGCAAAATGAATTAAAATTTCAGTGAGTATTTTGATTATTTTGAGTAATTATAAAGTAAAGGAGATTTTGTTTAAAGTCATGTGAATGTGAATGTGAATTTAAATTTAAATTTATTCATATATTTTGTAAATTAAGCATTTGGAATATTAAGTAATTAATTAAATTTAAAATTAACTATATTTATGATAGTTGATATATATATATATATATATATATATATATATATATATATATATATATATATATATATATATATATATATATATATATATATATATATATATATATATATATTTCAATAATGTTGTATTCTTTTAATTGTTTACATAATGCTAAAATGCTTTATTATCAAACTTTATTGTTTTTTTATACAAATAAATAGAGTATTAAGTTATTATATTAAGTTGTTTTATATTTTCCTATTTTAAATTCCATGGATGTTAAAAAAAATTATTCAACTAACATTCTTGGACATCATTGTGATGTTGTGTCATTTATATTGGATTTAACAACATGTAAATAAACATGAAAATTGCAATAATAGTTAATAAATATATTTTCTTGTATTATATTATAGTAGTTTATATGTTTATATATATATATATATATATATATAAGTGATGTATAGTTAGAAACGTGTTATTATTTTTAGTATTGATTTTTGTAAGTCATGATGCATTACTTGATATTCATTAAACAAATGTTATTGGTTAAAAAAATGATTTGAGCAATAAAATTATGGAGTCATGGATACAAATTTTTAATATACATTATTCTTTCTAGGTGTTTTATGTATATAGGTCATATATTTGTTTAACGCCTTCATAATGTTTATGATGGGCCTTTGAAATATGTATTTTTAGGATTTGATAAAATAATTGTCATTTTAGCTGAGAAATATTTGTTTTTGTATGTGCTTTTTATTTTATAGGTATGGGATTGTAGTGTTTAGGATGTTCTAGACATTTGTGAAATTTTGAATTTGCTCTAAATTTTAAAGTGCTAAGTGCTTTTATCTAAATGGAGCAATATCCAAAACTTGATAGATTTTTTAGAAATTTTAAATGAACTTTATTGTTGTCCATTAATTTGGGATTAAATTACATGTTACTTGTGGCTAGATTGCAAGTTAAGCTTTTAAAGAATTTTTTGAATTATGGAATAATATTATTGTTTTATGTAGCAATTATGTGCTTTTTTTTCATCTTTCAAAACAAGTGGAAAGCAATAAAAAACAAATGGAAACTAGGAGGAATTAAATAATGTTTCAACATTTGTTATTTGTAATTATGGTTAATAGTATTTAATACTTGCTAAGGTTTTGCAAATGGGGTAGCAAGCTAAGTGGGCTTGATTGTGGGGAAAACTCCACAGTTAAGTGCGCTTGATCCATAGGCGATCTAGGATGGGTGACCTCCCAGGAAGTCCTAGTTATCGGGTGCAAGCCCCAGAAGTGATGATTGATGCTATGTGATTCATTTCACTAGTTTCAATCCCACTTCTTCACCCCTGTGAGCATCACTTGATGTAATGACTGCTAAGTTGACTATTCAAAAATCATGAGAAATTAGTCAGTTACGACTACCTCTTATGGAAATGGTTATAGATGAATGACTTACTTAACACAGTTGAATCCCAAAAAAATGATATCTAATATAATGCACTGCGAAAACCCCTTAATGTTTACAGTATTTAATGTCTAAACACTTAAAGACAACTATAAAGATTTTCAAATACTTTTAGATACTTATATTTTACTTTTTTGGTTAGTTGACATTTGGTATGATTTGAAGTACAATGTTTAATCTGCTTACAGTTGAACATATTTGACTAATGAAATTAGTTTTTAGAACACTTTTTCCTGATAGTATTTATTGTAGTTGATACTGACAAGCCTTTAAAGAGTAGTATTATTTACATTGTAGAATAATTATTTGAATTGATCATATACTAGATTCAGACGATGTATGTTAGTTTGGGTGGAATATGTTATAGAACAATGCTATGCAATTGTGAATGATTTTCAGTCATGGAATGTGTAGTTGTGAAATTGTCAAAGTCATTGTAATAACTTATACAAGAGGAGGAGTCTAATAATTAGAAATTGCATTCTACAAATAAATCAAAGAAAAGGAAAAACAATGAGTGGTTTGAATGCAATTTTAGTGGCAAGTGGATTAGTTGCAGTTTTAATTAGTGCAAATATTTATGCTGTTGCATGCAATATATTTGTTCAAATCTAGAGAACAGTGAATGACCGTCAAAAATCAAAATGCAAGATTTTTTTTGTGTGATTTAGATGTTAAATTTGTTGATTCACTATGTCTCAAGTGAGAAAGAATTTCCACTGATTGTAATGCTAAAATCAGGAGATATTAAATGCACCTTTAAATCATCATTTTTTTGTTGTGTATGTATACTTGGAATCTGTATTCCAAGATGAGTGGCTATGGAAGCTTTAATTATTGCATTTATAGAAAATTTGGTGCTATATGTTTTGTTCAATTTGACACATTTACTAAAGTACATATCCAATTTAATGTTGTTATAGAACTATGATTAATATTGAGTGATGGTTTTTATTTGCAATTACTCTAGCCATGTGTGGCTAGAATGTTATTTGTTATTTATGGCATAGTAGATAACGGTTTCAATGTCTAGCGAACAATATGGTACAAAGTTAGCCTGCCCACCTTGGTTTGCAATTTAATGTAGTTATAGTTCTATGATTGCAATTGAGCAATGGTTTCTTATTTGTTATCTTAAATTAGAGTTGTTTATTATAGAAAGCTATATTGTAATTTTTTTTTCAAGCTAATAATTGGATTCTATTTTATTTATACATTTTGAAACAAATTTATAGTTGTTCTAAAAAATTCTTTACAAAATTTTGGAAATTAAATATTGTGTTTTGAAATTTGTTAAAATTGTAATAATAGTTTTTTTTTCTATTAATTTAAATTTCATAAATTTCTTTAGTTTTAAATTATGTTTCAATTTCTAAAAAATGCAATCTTCAAGATTCCTTATGGCATTTTCATCCACTCTTTTGTCACGGTGCTAGGTACTCATTTTCATAGTATTGTGAAACAAAACAACAGGGAGAGAAGATGATCACAAAGACAATGTACACTTGATAATACATGAGGTATAAAAATTTCGTAGTATCATATGTGTTGATTGGACATTAAATGTAATCCATGCTCTTAATATAAATCATTGTCACATTTGGGAAAATTGTCACTTTGTCTCAATATACTTTATGGCAACATATAATAATTTTGCGTTGAAAATGATCAAAATTGTAGGAAATTGATGATAAGTTATCTAGATTAAATGTACATATATTAGATCATTTCTTCTATTATCATGGTGAATGTTTATTTGACTCATTTGTTGTGTTTCTTCACTTTCGCTACAATTTAGTTGAAATATGACATGAAATTGTAAACTAATTTCGACTTTTCTTATCTCATGGAAATGATGTTGCTTTTCATTCATTGCACAGAAAATTGACTCTTGAATACGTTCAGGATCTTCATCATGTTAATTATCTGGAAATGTACTCAAAAGGATTGTGTACACCTTCTTCTATTTGTGCTCAAACTACAATTAGCTTATGGGGGGTTGTGTTTTGTATCAAATGGTTCTCCAAGTAGTTGTTAGTTTCATTTATTGTTTAGATATTTACAAATGGGAAAGCATATATATGGTTCAATTCAAACATTCATGGCTATCAATATAATATTTTGTTACATAATCAAAATCCTGCATGTGGACATTTTGAGCCACTGATGCTACAGAACACAGTAGATAGTGTAGCTTTAGTAAGTAGAACAATTGGTCCATGCATTTTCCCATACCAATTCTCACATGGATAGCTTGAGTCTATTTTCACATCTGCACTATTATCACCCCAAGAAAGTATCCTAGGTTGTATCTTGGAGATGCTCGGGAACATTACAAACTCAACAAAAATGTTGGAAATGGATGAATGGAAGGAATGATGCTTGTTCAAGCCAGATAACCACTTCTACTATGCTTAACTCGAGACATGGGTGAACACCCCCAGACTACAAGGCTTTAGACCACCAATTACTCACAGTTTGAGGGTCAGGTGAACATGGAGAATACTAGCCACACCAGCAGATGCACAAGACCATGTGATGGCGGCTGCAACCAGTAAAGAGGTCTGCAAATCTATTTCCTAATGCACAGACAGGATGATAGCTCTCTGGCACTGAGTAAACAGAAACCTGCATAACACATTCAATGATACATACTAGAATTCAACACGGAGGTGGGATGACAGCGCCTCTAATGCTAAATATCAAGAGCACATGAATAAATCCATAACATGCATAGCCTACAACAGAGTAGAAATGGAAAGTGAGCAATTAACAGCAAAAGAAGCTTGTTTTAGCTGAAAATTAAGACCAGATGCTGCAAGTATCAAAGTAGTTATAGTCTCCAGAAGTTGAACCTTACATCAAAACTACAACCATCAACCCTCATCACATCTGTGTTCTGGATATATATAGAGGTTGATTAAAAAAATGCTCTGCTATGCTATGCGTGGAGGTGTCATAATGGACCACCAACCACCTTAACTCTCTGAAAGAGTCTCTGCCACGATCTGTGTGCTTTAATGAATTAATTTGAAATTTTCTGGTGCTTTGTTGTACTCCTCGAGCAGGTGGAGTGTTGACTGAAAGAAGCTCCATACTGATAAATGCCTTTAACTCTCGAGGCTTGTACTTTCCTTCCTCGGCCATTCTTCATGTTAGATGTGGTTGTTGAGGATCTAATGCGCCGGGCACTAGATTCTGGCCTCCTTCTTCCTTCGGATACATGGGACAAGCGATGGACACAAACAGTATGGCAGAGGCATGGTGGAGAAAGATCAACCGTTGAATCATGTGGATAGACGGCGAGAAATGATTTGCAAAGGGTATCAGGAAAAAGCGGGAGCAGACAAATGTGAGCCGTCGGATTGCGGGTGGACAGATCCGATGGCTATCAGGTGGAAGAGTAGCGCGGGAGATAACGTGTGGGAACGGGCAAGACGGGCGATAAGTGGTATGTATCGCACTGCTTACAAGGTGAGCGGTAATCGTACAAAGGGGCGCGATCGCAATCAGCGGGTGATGCGTGGCGGAAGAAAACCGCTTTCCCCGCGGGTTAAAGCATGGGCATGTTTTGGCAGCAGGGGAAGTGTATGTTGTTGGATCTCATGGTAAACGATAAGACGGCGGGATTTGAATATGCACTTTTTCTTTTTGACTGATGTGACAGGAAAGCCGGAGAAAACGCACGGTCATGTGAACTTAGTCATATGATGGCTAAAACTTAGCACTCGAGGGTCAGAGGAACCATGGAATTACACAGAGTTTCAGAGTAAAAATGGAGGTAGCAGGTTTGAAAATATAAGCGGGGGTGAAGGGGAATAAGGAAGGTGATCGATGTAGACCTTTTCTGAGCAGAAACCGAGGAAATGAGCTTGCTTAGGCCCCTTGAACATCAGCAACCTGTAGCAGAGCTAACACTGGCTCCTTTTGGGGATGAGATCGTCCCCGTGAGGTCTCAAGAACTACAGACCAATGCCTTCATAAAAAACAAGCTTAAAAAACATTGCCTAGTATTCCATTGGGCATGTAGTCTAATTAAGTATACGCTAAGGCTTGTGAAAGAAAATTCTTACAATCATTAAGGCTTGAGAACCTTTAAACAACATAAATTTTCAAAAACCGGCCATTTGCTGGGCCATCAAAACTATTTCTCCTCCTCTTGATTGGTTCATCATAGATCTACAAAATTGGGTTGATTTGATCCTCTACCTCAAAGAGTTTAGGGCATTTGACCTTATTTGGTAGATATGGATCAAATTTCATCCCCTTTCTATATACTCTCCTCCTCGGATGTTCTTTTTGGGAGCCTTTGTACACCTGCTAAATAACCATGGTGGCTGTGTACTTCTCTGTGTCATTTCTGGTCTGCATAGCTAATATGAATGGTGAACTAATGTATTCTTGTGCGGGGGCCACAGAGACATCATCTACTCCTTCATTTTTCTTAGAACAGTCCACATCCAAGGAGGAGTCCCAAAACTATGCATCCTCTTCCTCTTTGATCTGGCAAACTGCCCTTTCGAGCTGTGTGGAGGCCACCAGGGCAAGCATCAGAATATCAAGACTAAGATGATCAGTATCAGCCTTAGGCATTGAGTTATGGCCTGCCTTAGTGCCTAGTGGGCAACTGTGAGGGATTGTCACTTGAGCAGACAGAGAAACATAAGATGATGGGGAGCTTTCTTCCCTTATTACTCACTGAGTAGGGGACAAAAGAATGTTGGCTAATTTGCAAATTTGCATAGTCATTGGAAGATGGGCTAGCTTTAGGCTCAGCTTCTTTGAGGATGGGAGGACCTGCTGCTGGTTGCTTCTACTGATAAGCTTGTTGTTCTGCAGGCACAACAAACTCACGAGCAGTGCCTCTAGATAATGCTTTCTCATAAGCAGCCTTGGTTAAAAAAGGAGCACAGCCCTTATCTCCCAAACCATGAACCTCCTCCTCTTCTTTAGACTGCTCTTCCTTCATGACTATACTCTGAAAAAGGGTTTTCACCCTTTGTTCTTCATTTGCATTTTTTCTTCTTTGCAAAATCTGCAACTGTTCCTGTGCTCCTCTATATGGATTTGGCTTTGGATTTGCAAAGGTATAAGGAGCTTGTCCTGCTCCCTCAGAATACTGCTCGGTCATTAATTTGGAAACTTCAGAGGCCAATGACTCTATCATCCTGGCCAATTTGTCGGTCTTAGGATCAGAGGATGATGAGAGCTCTCCTCCCTGTCTTCTCCTATCAGCATCACCTTCGAGTCTCTCTGCAGCCAAAATGTTTGATTCTACTTCAAAGGTTGCATCTTGCATATCAGCCAGAGAAGCACATCTTCTTTCTCTTAACAGTAGGAAAAACTGAGAATCGAAGGCATTGGCATAAGTAAGCATAGCCAAAGTAGGGGTAGGTTTTACTTCATATGGTATTCTGCTGTACATATGGTTGAATCTGATGTTGAAATTAGACAGCAGCTCACCACTCTCCCTCTGCAAGTTCCCAAATTCAGTATGATAACAGAGCAGATCCTCCCCCAATGCTTTAAAAACACATCATCTAAAGCCTCAATGTCTACAATAGACCTAGGGGGTAATTATCTGAACCATTTTCTAGCCTCCCCATCTAGGCTTTGGATAAAAACCCTCATCCACACATCCTCTTCATTAATATCTAGATTATCAACATAGCTATAAAAGGACTCTAGATGCTCTTCAACTGTTACTCCTTCTGTACCAGTAAAATTAGGCATATATTTTTTATACTCTCCTGCAGGCATGGCATTCAAAGGGACAGGCAAGACCAAAGGTCCATACCTAGCAACAACGATTCTTTCTATCCTTGTAAGGGCTTGCTGACCTGCCATGACTGGGGTATATGAAAGGATACTAGTAGACTGAGAAGTATGGATCAATGAAATGGATAACAGAGACAGAGGAACATGATGGACAGCATGGGATGCTTTCTTTGGGCTGAAATCCGAAAGGGAAATGAATGAACAGGAGCTTTATGCATCTCTGAAGGTGATTTCTTCACTAGCAGAGATACATGGGATTTTTTGGGCTTACTTGATCCTGATGCTCCTTTCTGCAATATTTTCTTCTACTTAACGATCTTCTCAAGGTTAGGCAGTGGTTCAGCTGGTGATTTCTGAGGATTTCTTTGAGTGTGTCTCACGAACTGAGCCAGGACTATGATGTGGAGTTGCCAAAGGCTGGTCTTCCTTTAGTGGAATCGCCAAATAGATGATTACAACCAAAAATGTGCCCAAACTTTGTCTATCATCAAAATCTGGAACTGTGTCGTCTCCCAGGGAAGCTGAGCTTCAATCTCCTCTCCCCAGCAACGGCACCAATTAATGTTATCACCCCAAGAAACTCTCCTACGTTGTATCTCGAAGATGCTCGGGAACATTACAAACTCAAAAAAAATGTTGGAAATGGATGAATGGAAGGAATGATGCTTTTTCAAGCCAGATAACCACTTCTACTATGCTTAACTCCAGACATGGGTGAATGCCCCGAAACTACAAGGCTTTAGACCACCAATTACTCACAGTTTGAGGATCAGGTGAACATGGAGAAGATTGCCCACACCAGTAGATGCACAAGACCATGTGATGGTCGGCTGCAACCTGTAAATAGGTCTGCAAATCTATTTCCTAATGCACAGACAGGATGATAGCTCTCTGGCACTGAGTAAACAGAAACCTGCATAACACATTCAATGATACATACTAGACTTCAACGCGGAGGTGGGATGACAGCCCCTCTAATGCTAAATATCAAGAGCACATGAATAAATCCATAACAGGAACAACCTAGAACAGAGTAGAAATGGAAAGTGAGCAATTAACAAAAAAAGAAGCTTGTATTAGCTGAAAATGAAGACCAGATGCTGCAAGTATCAAAGTAGTTATAGTCTCCAGAAGTTGAACCTTACATCAAAACTACAACCATCAACCCTCATCACATCTGTGTTATGGATATATATAGAGGTTGATTACAAAAATGCTCTGCTATGCTATGCGTGGAGGTGTCATAATGGACCACCAACCGCCTTAACTCTTTGAAAGAGTCTCTGCCATGATCTTCATGATTTAATGAATTAATTTGACATTTTCTAGTGCTTTGTTGTACTCCTCAAGCAGGTGGAGTGTTGACTAAAAGAAGCTCCATAACTGATAAATGCCTTTAACTGCTTGAGGCTTGTACTTTCCTTCCTCGGCCATACTTCATGTTAGATGCGGTCGTTGAGGATCTAATACGCCGGGTAATGGATTTTGGCCTCCTTCTTCCTTCGGATACACGGGACAGGCTATGGACACAGAGAATATGGTGGAGGCATGGCGGAGAAAGATCAACCGTTGAATCGCATGGATCGACAGCGAGAAACGATTTGTAGAGGGTATCGGGAAAAAATGGGAGTGGACAAACATGAGCCGTCGGATCGCGGGCAGATAGATCCGATGGCTATCGGGTGAAAGAGTAGCACAGGAGATAACGCACAGGAACGGGTGAGCTGGGTGGTAAGTGGTATGTATTGCACCACTTACGGGGGTGAGCAGTAATTGTACAAAGGGGCACGATCGCAATCAGTGGGTGACGCGTGGTGGAGGAAAATCGCTTTCCCCGCGGGTTAAAGCACGGGCATGTTTGGGGGAAGCGTATGCCATTGGATATCATGGTAAACGATCGAACGACGAGGTTTGAATATGCACTTTCTTTCTTTTTTTTACTGATGTGACAGGAAATCCGGAGAAAATGTGTGGTCATGTGAACTTAGTCATATGATGGCTAAAACTTAGTGCTTGGGGGTTAGAGGAACCACAGAATTACACAGATTTTCAGAGTAAAAATGAAGGTAGTGGGTTTGAAAATATAAGCAGGGGTGAAGGGGAATAAGGAAGGTGACCGGCGTAGACCTTTTCTGAGCAGAAATTGAGGAAATGAGCTTGCTTAGGCCCCTTGAACATCAGCAACCTATAGCAGAGCTAACATGCACGATGATTTTATATATCTAATATCATTAAAAAAATGCACAAAATTTGTACAGTTGTTTCAATTGCAACGATGATAAAGCTATAAATTGGTTACAACAACACTTGAGTGCTAAAAACATTGAACAAGAGAAATTTATCAATGATTGGAAAGCTTATATTATAAATCTATCAATGCCATATGCATATGGACGTATAGAGGGAAAATGTTTTTCAATACAGTAGATATGTGAACTCCTTGAGGTTAACATATGTATTTGGAATATAGAAACAAAATATATTTCCTTGAGATTCTGTTCATCAAACATTTGCTCCAAAGTCATGTACCATATGCATATACCAATATCTACAACACATGCACATTTCCATGCAATTCTTGAAATTCATAATGTTGAGAATATTAGTGACATTGATAATTTAGCACACATGCTCCAAGGAATCTTGGAAAGAGATAACTGCAAGCTGACTTCAAGTGTACCTTGTAGATATCCTGTTAGCAAAGAATCTAGGTTTACTATATGTTCTACTCAATTGAAACATTTGTCAATTGACAACATAATAAAAAATAAAAATAAAATTTGTTGTAGTATCAAAGGATTCCACATCATCAAATGAGGACAATAATCCTTTTTCAATGGAGACACAAAATAACAAATAAGTCTCCACTTCTTTTTCCAATGCCTATAGTAAGCGGTACACTCACTTACATTAATTGTAATCTGCAATATGAGTAGAAGGTGCTATAATACAAGAAGCACAAAAGCAACATGTAAAGCCAAATAAAGCCATTGCGGCATATTTGCAATCAATCCAAGACACGCCTACATATGCATTTTTCATTTATGATATATTGTCCTTTGGAAAGGACATACAATCTATTAACAAAGACATATTATATATTATTCACTATCTAACGCTTGCTTCGTATTTCAAATCCATTAAACTCAATGAACAAATATGAAAATCTTGTAACAATGCAATACTTAATGAAAAAGTCTCTACATTTGCATCGCCTCTTTATATTAGACGAAATGAAAAACTGATGTCCATTGCACAATTGACATATTTTTAAGAGCGGTTAGTGACACCAAAGTTGGATTTTGCACAAATAGGACAATTTGGTTACAAAATATCACAAATTGGATTAATAAGAGCAATCATAAATGTTCCTTCTAGTCTAGATGGAATTCAGAGATCATTGCCTAGAGAAGTTGATGACACTATGATAGTGGGAATTATGCTAAAAAGAAAATGGTAATACAAGAGTGCCTATTTGTCTCAAAATGTTTGACCCAAGAAAGTGTTGTATTGATTACATGACTTGTGTAACACATCTCTATACAAAAGCAAACAAATAGAAATAAACTATGAAAGGAAAAAACATTCTGATCGAAGTAGACAAGATCATTAGAATGATAGTCCAAAAATGAAGGAAGTAGACTCACTTTGTACCTTGAGAGGCCCACATTATCCATGATCTTGATACAAGAATAATACAGATTGCACCTTCTAAAAGGGTTTCTCCCCTATGAATTTTTTAAGACAAGTTCTTTGAAGAATTGAACTTGCTAGCATTTTTCTTTGGATCAAGTTTCCCTATTGATGTTATCAAATGCTTTGAAAAAAAAGGTCCAATAATTGTATTTGTTGCAAAGATGCATATATTGCATGTGGTGGTATATTCCAGTAAGCCTTGCATTTTCCACTTTCACCATGTCACGTGGTGCTATTGGATTCTAACACACTCGATGTATTGAGAAAAGAATATGAACAACTTAAATTTCTATTGATAGATGAGTCTTCATTAATTGGGTCTCGATTTCTTTATAACATTGACAAACAACTCAACAAAATTATGCATACTCCGGATTGCCCATTTGGGAACCTTGAAATAATATTTTGCGGTAAGCTATGTTAAGCACAACATGTATGTGACTGTTGGATATTTGAACAACTGCATATTAAAGGAACCGATGCTCCTTACAATTTCTGGAACGAAAATGTGAAAACTTATGAACTAAAACATGTAATGCGACAAGACAATAGAGAATTTGTATCCATCTTAAACAAAATCAGGACATGTTCACATACTGATGTTGATCTTGCATTCTTGAACAAGCATTGTTATAGATTGGCACCAAATGATCCAACTTTTCCATACCTATTTTATTTAAACAAGAATGTAAATGAACATAATGAAAGAATGTTGTCTCTCATCAACAAAGAAGCAATTATATTAAATGCATATGATAGAACAATTGACTCAACAAATATAAATCACAATAAACATATGAAACTGCAATTTCCATCTTCTATTGTGTTGAAAGAAAATATGTTTGTTGAACTAATTGGCAGAAATTACAATATTCAGGATAGCTTGGTCAATGGTGCTGAAGGAATTTTTAGAGCATCAACAACATTTGAAAATGGTGCAATTTGGATCAAATTTATTGATCTAGTTGTTGGCACTATTCAATGGGAAAAATGGCGCATCTGTACAAATATGGAATAATGTTTATGTGGACACTTGTTACTAGAGTTTGTAAGAATAATGAATCAAACAACAAAATTAGTTTTACAAGAGAACAATTGCATGTCCAACTATGCATGAACTATACATTGATCACAAGGGTTAACAATTGAAAAATTGACTTTTGACCGAAAAGGTTTTAGGCAACATGGACTTGTTTATACTACACTTTCTCGTGTCAAAGATATTAAGTGTTGTATTTATTAAAAAAAATGGAACATAGTAACTTTTCTCTCAATGAAAAGTAATTGAGCCAAATAGACTTAGACATAATGTCTGGTATAAGCTTGAATATAGCATATATCAAAATAAAACAATTGACGATTTGACAATATGTTCATTGAACACTTGTAATTTTTCCTTGCATTTCAAAGATATCATTGTTGGCTATGATCTAATGAGCACTAACATTTTTTATTTCCATGAAACAAAAGAAAAATCATCTTCATTGAATCCACTATTGTCTAGCAAATATGACTACATATATTTATACCATTTACATGGAATTATCACATACTAGATAAAATATATTGTGGTCGAGAATCATATCACTTATACAAAAGACGAATCTGAATCAATAATTGCAACATTCTATGTTGAAGAAAAACTCAATATAGTTGCAAATGTATATATTGCACCAAATGAAAAAATTGAAGAGATAATTAATTTCATCAAACTCATTTTAGAGCACACATGAAACAAATAACCAATTGTGTTGTTGGTGATTTCAATTTGGACATGTTGCAAACTAGCCATAAAGCAAAAAAAGAAAAATAAAAAACTACTTTCATTCATTCAAAATAATGACTTCAATCTTGATATAAAAAAATTGACAATTGACTATAGCTCAATGCTAGATCACTTTTGGACAAACTTTTCAGCTACTACTATTTCTTTCCATGTCTTTGATGCTTATTGGACAAATCATCATATAATTTGTCTCACCATATCTTTGTTGTCACCTTGAGTCATTTTTCCAATGTTTGTACTCTAGAATTTCATTTTTGACTTGTCACAATATTTGCCACATTTGAAAATATGCACCTTTGACATATGCCTTGATTTGCAAACATTAAGAAACAAATAAATTCTACACAACAAAAAACAAGAAAACAAAAAAAATATGCAAATATCAAATTTCGTCAATTCTTTAAACCATGAACATAAATTTGTTCTATTTCTATTGTATAACTATATATTTTTATGCAATTCTTGGTACGCAATTTATGCATTTTCTTTCCCACTTTGTTGCAGTTTGATCTATATATTGAATAATATTATTTGCTTTAGCTTATAGTTAATATTTCATTATTTCTTGTGTGACTTCTTTTGATTAAAAAAAAACTCATGGTAATTCTTAATAACACATTTCTAGAAGTGAATTATATGTATATTTTCCAATGAAATCTATAAAACATTTAGTTATTATGACTTATTTACATTTACTACATAGACATGAACTAATGGTTAATAGTACTATAAAAATAAAATTCATATCTATATATATATATATATATATATATATATATATATATATATATATATATATATATATATATATATATATATATATATATATATATATATATATATATATATAAAATTTATTATTGTAGAGTATACATTGTTTTAAATGTTCTTTGTACACTTGTCCCTTACTTGATGACTTGCATTTTTGTTTTCTAGCAATGGTTGGTCTAGTCATTTGGAACAATATCATGGAAACATATAGCTCTAGCAAAAAAATATTGGAAGAAAAAATGGTGGAAAATGAGAATCCAAAAAGGTTAGGTTTGTGCTACACTAAATGTTTGTATAGTCAAATGACATATTTGCATTAAATCAATGTCAGTGTTTTTTGAAGCATGTTGTTTTGATTTTGCATATAAGCAGAGAAAAAAAAATGGAAGAAGTATCCTCATCAATCATTGAAATATGCTCAGGAGCATATGCAAAAACTTTTGAAGGTGATATATTGGTTATTTATGGGCCAACACAAACTAAAATTCCTAACTCTCCTGCAAAGGTGTGACTGCTCCACACTGATTTGGTTGATAGCCACAACCAACTTACTATTACAATGAACATGGGAAATAATCTTATAGAACGTTTTGAAAACATGTTTATTGTTGGAAATAGTGTTCAAACTACAAATTTTGTAATAATAAACAATGGTATTTATGAATGAGGAGACAAATTATGTTGCATAATGTTACATGACAAAACCATGGTTCAATCAATTGCACAGGTTTGTAAAAAACACAGACTAGTCCATATAAAACAATACACAATCTCATTGTTTCAACTGATGCATATGCAGTTGGGTCAATAAGAGCAATAGTAATAGGTTGCCACCAAAATAACAAGCAACTAGAACTCAATATAAAAGATGGTGAAGTTGCAAGAGAACAAAAAAGCTAATAGCTTCTTTGAAACTATGTTATTGTGTATTTGTTTTGCATTGTTATCAAGGTAGAAATGATCTCATTATTCCTTTTGCATAGTCTGTTTAACCAAAAATATGTTACCTAGTTGACTGCAGCTACTATTGAACGAAAGTCATAGAGAGAATTTTTTTCAAAATATAGTATGAATTGGCATCAAACATGACTCTGTTCTATTTGTTCAAAAACATTGTCAGAAATAATGTGAAAGGGAGTCAACAGTTACACTCTGGATCAACAAATTTTCTTGAGCCATTGAATGATGAATGTGCAAGAGCACATTTATTGTCTTTTGTAATGTCAAGAACACAGGTATATTTACCAATAGCTTCTTTGTTCAAGTAACAATAGTTTTAGTTTGATGTGAAAAATCTTGGATTTTGATAATACATATTGGTTCTAACAATTCAATTTTCCACGGGGGGGGGGGGAAACAGATCGAGGGAGTGTTGAAAGCCAGAAATGTTTTCTCTCCTCATTTTCAGCGAATTTGTGATAAATGAAAACAACTTGTCCATCCAACCACAAATAAATGCACAACTTGTAAAGATGGCACAACATTTACCTATGAACATAGTGTTGAATGCATGCTGAAAAGAACATTGGCTAGTTATTGTTGAGACAAATTTTCAAGAATACATGCAAAGCATATCATCTACAGTTTTCAATTTAAGAAAACATTGTTTTCGAGGTCTTTTTACTTTAACAATTAACACCATTATTGTTGAGATAAAAGAGTTGTGACCAACAGAGAAAAATATTCTTTCATACATCAAGTTCATACATTTTGACATTTAAGTTATTGTTTCTCTTTTCATCTTTTCTTTGTATGGCACAAATTCATAATTGACAAATACTTGCAGAACTACTAATAAATATTTTTTCTTTTATTGCAAGTTACAGAATTAGAAAACAAAAAAAAAAAAACATTTAGTCAAGTGCTTTTTGGATATATGTTGAAATATCTCAATCAAGAATATTTTCTTTTGATTTTTTTTTATAACTACTTCTTATTTCTCTTTTCCTGTAAGTTTTCCTACTCTACATCAAAACATAGAGAAAAATGTACACTATGCAATATGAATTTTCAGTTATATGAATTTTCTATAAGACTATGCTCTCGTTGTTTGGTTAATAAGGAAATTATATATTATCTCCACAGTAACATAATGTAACTCCAGAATAGTTAGTATGCCAAATTATATATTTGCCAATGTTTTTCTCTCCACTGTTAAAATACTGGCTTGGTTTCTCATTTACTGTAAATTCTGGAATTGTGTTCTGTTAGGGAAATAAAAAACAAGAAAACAAAAAAGAAGGAAACAAAACAGTTGCATGTGTATCAATGTGTTCATTTCTGCATATGCACAATTGAATGCTCTATGTTAAAAGAAAACAATAAAAGAGAATTGAGGTAGTTGTATTTTCAATTTATTTTTCCATAGATCAAATCATCCATATTTTCCTATTTGCATAACTGTTTTTCATGCAGTGTTCATTTTATAATTAACTCTTCTTCTTCTTCTTCTTCCTCTTCTTTTTTTTGAGCTATATAGTGTTGCAATGCAGTTATATAAAATTGCAAATTTATCGTGCAATGAATTAAGAGATTCTCTATCTCATTTCTCTTTCCTATTTTTTTTGTCTCTTCTTAAATTTATTTCAATTCATGGGAAAAAAGGAAATTGGAAATTTAAATACAATCTATGAAGATTGCGGTTTCGTTGATGGTAGCTACATGGACTATGCTACACAATTATTTTTTGCTTGTTTTTTATGACACATATATGGAAACGAATGTGCATATTTAAAATTTCTGACAACTCAGTGCATTGTTTCATTAATAGGACCATAATATCTCATTTGCACAAACAAATTGTATATTTACAAAAAAAAAAATTATAGCATATTATATGCATATGCATGTTTTTCTTTTAGATGTTGCAATATTAATTTGATATTTCATTTTCCTGTAAATTGTGAATTGTTTTTCCTTAGGGAAAAAACAAACATAGAGTGAAAAAAACTTCGAATATCTCAATTGCTTGATTTCTATATATATTCAATGAAATCTTCTATGTCAAAAATAAGGGTTGCTTCTATAATGGAATCGAGACATTTGTATTGTTTTTTTTCACATATATCAAATCTTCCAGATTTTTTTATTTTATTTTATTTGCACAAGTGTTTTTTCGCAAACTGCGTGTTTATGTTGATTAGCTTTCTTGCATAAGGATTTTTATTTCCTAAGCTTTATAGTGTTGCATTGCAGTTATATATAATTGTGAGTTTATTATCTAATGAATTAAAAAAATGTCGGATAATTCTTTTGGCTCTTTGTCATCAGTGATGCATGGTCACGTGCATGCATCGTTTCTGTAGCCACTTGTTTTTCAATTTCAAGCTAATAGTTTATTGTTTACCATAACACATGTTAATAGTTTCAAATGTTTGGTCTGTGATAATGGTTCTTTGATGGATGGTGAACGATATATGTACTATTTGAAATCAATGATCGTTTTTTTGTAGCACATTGTCATTGCTATGAATAATAAATATATTAGTTATTTTGAACTATGAGCTCTTATGATAAATTTTTCATTGGCCTATGTAATCAATCTTACTTGGAAATTATGACAAATTTTAGTTTCTCTCTACCATAGTGTTTTTTGTAACAATATTGCCTTAGGTATTTTATGTATTTATTATTTAACATATTCAATTTAGTGCTCTAGATATATTGTAAACAAGAGATTGAGAAATGTGTAAAATAATCTCTCAATCATTGGTATCTTGATTTCTCATGTCACTCTGGAGTCTGTGCTTTCACTGTAACAATATGGAACTCATTATGATTGATAAAAATATCATTAAACTTATATATTTGGATGCACCTACTTTTGAAATGTTGAAAGTTGTTCAAATGTTGAATCAAGTGCTTTTATCCTGGATTAATTAAGCATAGTAGAACTATGTTCAATGCTAATTCAATTTCATTTAGCCATGAATTGGAGTAAGAAATTTTTGTTTGCATCAATACACCAATCAAAAACATATGTTAGATTAACATGTTAAAATAGAGTTACAAAGTATAACAGAAAATGCGTCTACAATTGCTCTCCAACCACCTATTCTTATTTTACCCATACTATTAGTGAAACAATGAACTGACGTTAATGACGATCCAAAACACATGCCACACACTTCAAACATTGGAATGACTGGGAGAGTAGGAACGAATAAATTTATGGATAAAGAGGTATGTGTTTTTTAAGCACTTATTACATATGATTTAATATTGACATTGGGAAGTGTTATGAAATAATATTTGAGTACACTCATGTGCTATTTGATATACTTAGTATAGCAGTATTGTGCATCCACATAATCATGATACAATTAATAATGCACTCATTTCTGAAACTGAAACTAGTCTGCATGTATTGCACATTTTAATATTTTAATGTTAATATGATAATTAATCTCACAATGCATAGTTTTCCCTATAATTTTGTGATTTTCAATCTTAGTGTTTGTTTTATCATGTACCTTTGCAAATAATTCATTTTTCTGCCTTTCTTATGGGCTCTGTATTATATTGTTCTTTTGTTTGCAGAGTGCTACAAGTTGCTACACTAGGTCACTGAATCCAAAAACTAGGAAAACAACAATGATGTTAAACTCATTTCTAGGTAAACCAGGAAGTCATAAATGACATTTTTACTCTTGTGTTTTTTGAACTTTTTTGCTTTACATTGATACTAAGGCTTTTTTTTCACAAGATGAATTATGATATATTGATTTTTGTACTAGGCCTCTACAAGGTCTCCCTATGTGCTTTGGCTCAATATTGATATCCAATGAATTCTAATTATTGTTATTGTAATGTAACAATAAAAAAAAAGACATGCTTTCATGTACAAGGGAAAAAATGCTCTTTGTCACATATTAAGAAATATATACATGGTTATGTTTGACTTGTGCTTATATTGTCTCAGTTTCCAACCTTGCAGGAAATTTCATGGTTCTCAAATACTAGAACCACCATGTGTCCTAGATACTCTTCTATTGCCCTCATTGTTAGCATAACAAAAGTTGCAGGTTTGCCTTGTTTTTCATATCTCTCTTTGTATTTTCTCATGCAATTTAACTAGAGGTATAGAAATTTTATTTCGTGAGTGAGCTATGAATAAAAAAAAAACATTGATTAACATTAAGTAAATCTAAGGATCCTTGGACATACAAAACATCTCTATGCAACCCTAATCATATTGCTTATTAATATATTTTTGTTAACAAATGACACAACGTATATCTTCTAATCATTGAGAAATATTCCATTTTCCTACTCCTCTTTCAGGATTTTGATTGAAATAAAGAAAAATGTTACAAGTGTGATTTCCTTTCATGTACATGGTCAATGTTAATAGATTTCCTCTTTCGGATTTTGCAATTATGCATTCTGCATGATAGTCAGAAATTTGTGCCACCAAAGAGGAAAGGAGTGAAAAACATGATAGCTATGATATACGTGATGATCTTAGGTATACTCTCCTTTGTTCAGAGATTCAAAATCCATAAATTTAATTACTCATTTTTCCCTGCTATTTTGATATGGTTCTTATTCATTTCTTTCACTAGAATATCACTACACATGATACAAGTGTTTTCAAAGAATTTTGTTGCAAAACTATCTTTGATTGCTTTGGAAAAAAAATCAAAATAATTTTGTATTTTAGTTGGAGGAATAGTTATATGTATAGCAAGTATATAATATGTTTTCAGTTGCCTGAACAATTTACTTTGTGGTTATCAAACACAGTCTACATTAGTAACTTTAATTATGACACATGTAAACAATTATTTAGAAATTACTGAATATAGCCTTGATCGCTAGTTTCAAGTAACTTGAATCCAAAAATTTATTTAGAAATTTACTAATCGAGTCTTTATTGCTACTATTAAGTAAATATAACACAAGAGCTAAAGGTAGAAATGCATATGTCAGTCATTTTCATTATCAATTGTAATTAAAATATGAGCATAAATTAATTGTACACAAGAGGAATAAAAAGCCTCTGTGTTACTGCTAATGTTCTTTGTGATTCAAAATAAAAAATAATAATCACTCATTCCATGAAACATGTTCTATAATTTTTTGATGCGTAAGAGATAATTTAAAAATCCAGGTAATAATTTACATTCTTGTTATTAGGTTTACAAGGATCCTTTTTTATTTTGTGCATCACAAAAAAAAAACAAACAAATAAACAAAAAACGTTAAACAAATTAACCTCTGGACTACATGACCTTCCAACCATGACTAGGAATTTTATTATGAAAATGTAAGTGACCTCCAGACCCCAGCATTGCTCGAACTTTGAACTAACCGGCCTAATGAAACCACTCAACTATGGTATAGTCGAGGTTGGGATACAATAAGTGAATCACAAAACAAAGAAAACTACCGATTGTCTGACCTCCCGACTGTATGATCGACAGAATAAAGAGAATAACTAACTATGGTATAGTCAGAATCGAGATATAACAAATTAATCATAAAATAAAAAATTCTCGACTGGTCAACCACCCGACATCCAATCCGTCTGATAATGCGAATAAAATACTATTTTTTGTTGATTTGCACGCATTACATTTTTTAATAAAGATTTTCAAAATTTACTATTTCACTTTCAATAGATTATTTGTTAAATCAATAGTAAATTTTTTAATGTGTTTTCAATTCCCGAAAACAAAAACAGCTGGCCTATTTACAGGGAATTAATGCACACGTTTGTTTGCAATTTTCACTTTTTTCTAAATAAGAATTTAAAATTTTAGGCTATTGTGGCTGCATGCTCTTTTTTGGAGTATTTTTTGAAGAAAAATTGAAGTATACTGAGTACCAGTTTCAAAAACCTCTTTGTAAGCATAATTTCATTTTGTTTTAGAGATTACTAAGTGCAATTTCAAAATTTAAATTAGAAAAACTTATGTACGATGTATTCGCATTTACAGGTTATAAAATAACAAAAAAAGGAAACTCATTAGTGTCAAGTTGAAGACTTTAAATTATTTTTCCTACATGTTGTTCTTTTAACTCTTGTTCAAAGAAGAACTGAATTGAGGCAACGTAGTACCAGTTTCAACAAATTCTGTGTAAGCATAATGTTTTTTTTTTTGCAAATTCTTGAATTCAATTCCAAATTTTGAGTTGTCAAAACTTATATATGCTTTCTTAATGTTTACAACTCTTAAAATGCCAAAAAACGCAAAATCTCCAATTACAAACTTAAGATTTTAGGGTGTTCTGGTTGCATGCTCGTTTCTTAAGTCTTGTTACAAGAACCACTGAATTAAGGAAACACAACAACAATTTCAAAAAATTATGTGTAAGCATAACGATATTTCTTTTAGAAATTCTTGAATTCAATTTCAAATTTTAAATAAGCAAAAGTTATATATCCTTTGTTACTGTTTATAGGTTATACAATGGGAAAAAAGGGAAAATCTAAAGTCGCAAAACAACAAATAGAGCAGGTTAAATAAAATATTAGGAGCATTGATGTTGGACCAACACAACAAGTGAACTTCAATGCATTACTCATGTCAGATTCAACCTAAAAAATGCAAACAACAAGTACGATGACCTAGAAGAAGATATTTGAATTCTTTGAGCAAAGGGAATGGTTAAAAAGTCCAAGAGCTACTGAAACAAAGAACAAATTGCTTGAAAGAATCATTGTAACAGAGTTACTTAAAGTAGAAACTAGGGCCAAAATTTTTCCCTATTATGACATGATTTCGTGGATTCTCTCTCTCTCTCACTGATATTAAAAACCGAACAATATCTTACCATCAAGAAAGAGTGATGGCCTCCTGGAAATATGAAGTGTTATAGACCATATATAAGCTCAGTGCTCCACAAATATCACTTAATTATGAGTTTCTTCATAAATTTCAAAGTATTGTCTTAAAGGAATCTCACGAGAATTATGATATAGTAATTGAAGAATGGTTTAGAGAAGAAGCAGAAGGTTTCAAGCTCAAAGGAAAAAAGGACTATCCAATAGCTATTTTTAAGAAGCATGTTAGATTTATTATTAAAATGTTAAACAAATTATATGGGGAACAAGATCCCAAGCATTGTAAAACTAAATGGATCCCAATAATCCATAGCATTTTGAATGAGGGGAAACACTTAAAATGGGTTGAGTTGTCACAAAATATCACAAATTCAGTGAAGTTGTCAATGTCATCTCCCCCTGGGTTCAATTATATTTTTTGTATGTCTGCCTATTTGTTAGATGTTGTTATTGCCTCGATCCCATTTGTCCTCATGAAATGGAATTATCCATCTAACCAGCAACTACCAATTCAAAATTATGCTCCTATTATACTGGATTCTAATTTTAAATACCATTTTTATGATATTTTCCACTATGTTTTGATTCCTTTGCATCAAGTCATATTTGTAACAATACCTCCCAAAATAAGTGATAATCTGAAGGAAGGCCTAGAATCAATAGATCACTGGTTTATTTAATAATTATTTTCCTATATAAAAGTTTTTGGTAGCGAAGTTGGTCCCCATATTCTGCCTCGATATATTCTGGAAAGACTTGCTTTGAGAGAAGTGGCTAATCAAGTTATTTTGTATGGGAAAGCCAAAAAGTTGAGTAAGCTGCAAAAGAAACTCAGGCCTAATTTCCCAATAAAGTTTGGTGACATTCCGAGACAAAGGGCATGAAATCAAAGAAGTTAAAGAGCTTGAGGAAATTTGGTTATTTACTTTGCTCTATTGTGACTATGATCCCTAAGCTTACATTGCCAATCATTATATAGCAGTTAGTTATATTAAAAAATTTATTCATCAAGAACCACCTTTCGATGTGGGTTTTATATGTATTGATAATTTTCAGCAAGTTGTACAAAGAGGAAAATGCCTACATAGTGAATAAGGATGACAATTGCAGGAATTTACAGAGGAACTATATGCAATTTTTATAAAGGAAAAGGCTCTACACCTCAACATTTCATTCGAAGAGTTAAAGTCTACTGAATTTTTGCAATTTAATTTCAATGAACTCACTTCAAAGGCTTCTATTGTTTCTTAGAAGGGAAAAGTAGTAGAAATTGAAAAATTAGAAGGTTTTGTCGTCACAGGCGAAGAATTTGAATCCACATCAATACAAAATCTGAAAAAGGAACCAGAAACTAAAGGAAGAGAAAATACTCCAGAAAAAGAAGAAACATGTGAATCAAATATTATTGTCATTAATTCTCTTGAGAAAACAAAGCAAGAGAAACCAGAAAGTGCAGTAGTCAAACAAATGGAAATAGCTAAGGGCAAGGAAAAACATATATATACTGACACTATTGCCAAGGAAAATGAGTAAAAAATGGAATCATATAGCATGCTAGATACTATATCTATTGTATCTCCTCAAGAATCAGTAACACTGATTTCTACTAAGATTCCTTGGGAATCATTCTTGTTTAAACCGGTTTCTAAATTAGATCCAATTGTAGATACTATTCCATCTTTGATAGATTATTATTTTAATAGTCAGACAAAATTAGTTTTCCAAAGAACAAAGAAAAGAAAATATGATACTCTGGAAACTACATTTGAATTTAGCTGACAGGTTTAGAGAGACGTAAAATAAAAATATTAGGAATCTTTCCAAACTTTACAAGCTTTTGTCAATTACAATCAATATCATTTTAATGAGCTTGCAGCTTCATATGATGACAATTTACAGAAAATTAAAGTTTTGGAGGAAAAATTGAAGAAAAATGATTTGTTCAATGAAGAAAATTGGCAGTGACATTCTGCTAATTTAATTCAAGGATTTACCGTAGAAAAAGAAAACTTGCAGGATGATTTTCAAAAACAATTGGAACAAGAAAGTGCAAAACATGAACAAGAGATTCAACAATTAAGAAAATATTATGAAGATGAAATCTGCATTTGGAAATAAGAAGCAGAAAACAATTATGCCATTATTGTCACAACTTTTCAATAGGAAATTGGATCTCTTAAATAGCAAGTGATCAATAGGCAACACAAAGTCTCAATATTTTCAAAGATCAAGCTTTACAAATTTGTCTAATTTTAAGGAAGAATCAAGCAAACTTCTGTCAAAAAATGAATAAAATTTCAATGGTTTATCAAGAAATTAAAGAATTAAGTGACAAAATTGATTCGTTGGTAGAAGAATACTAATCAATTAAAATGAAGTTTCTCTCTATACATGACTGGTAAAATGAATTTCAATCTATTGAAATTCCAAGAGTTTCTAAGAGAGATAAAATATTGATTCTTGCTTCACTAATTTTTAGGGAGAGGGAACAAAAATAAATAAGAGCATGTATACAAATTGCATATGAGAAATGTTTATCAATTTGGGAAAAAACATCAAACTTTATAGAAGAATTTCACCTATCAGGTAGCAAGTCATTAAAGGAAGTAGTTCCAGGAGAATTAAAACTGCCCACAGAAGATCTTGTTGCCAAGGACCAGGTAGAAATAAAAAACATTACAGTTTGGACACAACAAAGTTTCCAAAAATTTCTGCAACTACCTTTTGAGCAAATCAGGCTTATTGCCAAGTTTGAGGTCAAATATTAGAGGAAGAAGAAAGAGGCACAAAGATTAATTTCCAACTGTCAGATCAACATCAATTAGTTTCCTCCCATTTATTTCTTTGCATTGTACGACATATATTCACAATCATGGTAAATTTTAGGGGCAAATTTTAGCCCAAAGGAGAAATTTAAGGGGCTTTGAATTTTAAAGTGGTGAAATTTTTATTAAACACCCTTTTCATATAGATAGCCCAAGTTTTATTTAAAATATATATATAGATATATATATATATATATATATATATATATATATATATATATATATATATATATATATATATATATATATATATATACATATAGATTTTAAATATATATATATATATATATATATATATATATATATATATATATATGTATATATATATATATGTATATATGTATATATATATATATGTATATATATATATATAGATATATATATACATATATATATAGATATATATATATATATACATATATATATCTATATACATATATACATATATATATATATATACATACATATATATATATATATATATATATATATATATATATATATATATATATATATATATATATATTAGCCCAAAATAAAAAAGGGTGGATAAACCAAGCGAAGCTTCATTTGGCCCGATTCGTCTGGTTTGGGAAATTGTATTCCCTTAAAATCATCGGATTTTCTAATTTGTACTTGGTTTGGGAGATTGTATTCCCTTAAAATCGCCAGATTTTCTGATTTATAGTGTTAAATTCATTTCTAATTGCCTCGTTTTTTGTTTTTTTTTGGTTTGGAAGTGGTTTGTGAGGTTTGATTTGGTCCTAGGAGGTGGTTTGGGAGGTTAGAGATTATATTTGTTTTCAAATGGAGGGCAGAGGTTAGATTTGTTTTCAAATGGAGGGCGACTCCTTGTTTTCACGGTATTCATGGTGTAAAAAATTGTTTTCAAATCAGGTTTTCATGGTGTATAGTTTCGATCCTTTGATTTCTCATTTCACAAATCCAACTCTTTCCAGCGAATTTGCTAATTTTGGTCCTCGGATTTCTCAGTTCACAAATCCGACTCTTTCCAGCGACTTTTCTAGTTTTGGTCCTCAGATTTCTCAGTTCACAAATCCGACTTTTTCCAAGGGGGTTGAGGGCTAGTTAGAGGGCATCCATGAAGTCTAAAGTCTGAACAAAGCTACGATATGGCAATCCATTCTTGTGAAGAACATTAGCCTAAGGAAGGAGCAGAATAATCTGAAGGAGAAGCCGAGCTCGAAGAGGACAAAAGGAAGTTTGTTTTGTGCATGTGAAGAGGCCGAAGTCTATCCAGAAGCAAGGCCAAAGTTCTGTTTCTTTTCTGAGCTCTAGAAGGATTTGTTTATAGGTAGAAATAAGCCCACTGAAATTCTGCCTGAGGTGTATTTTATTCTAAGTCAAAAGGGGTGGGTCGAAGCCCTAGAAAGTGGCCTAACAACCTCATATCTGCCCACTGTAGGAAGCCAAAAGGCCTCAGGACTTGCGCAAGAGTTTGTGGCGGGGGTCGAAGCCCTAGAGGAGGCCAAAAAAGACCTCAGACCTTGACCAGTAGCAGGTGAAGTGCCTTAAACAGAGAGCAAGCCAGAGAGAAATAAGCCTCATAGGGACCAAGGTGTACATTTTGTGTGGAATCCTCCATTTCTTGGTGACTCGTTGCAACCAGTGCCAGGGTATACATTTGTGCGGAATCCTGTATTTCTTGGCAATTTGTGAAACAGAATCTGAAGGGGTTTGGCATTTCAGGTAAGCCGCAACCTTCTTCTTGTTTGTTTGTAAGTGCCATTCAATATACAGATTGATATTAGTGTTCCATTATTTCTAACCTCTTCATTTTAGAATGCCTGCTTAATCTATTAATAATGATTTTTTTAAGGTCAAAGAGCTATTATCAATGGAGTTATTTTTGTAGATTTCATGGAGTGCACGGTATTCTGCTTTCGCATGTCATGATTTCTTGCTTCAATAAACACTTTTGTGATGAATCCTACTATTTCCATTTATATTAAAATATCAGAAAAAAATTTAACCAGAAGTGTTGATGCCCATAGGTAGAATCCAAACTTAGGCACAATAACAGCAACTGTTGGGAACTTGGCCAAAGCCAGACTAGGTGAGAGAAAAGAGGTTGTTTTCTTTCTGACCTCTTCATTTTAGAATGCCTACATAATCTATTAATAATGATTTTTTAATATCAAGGAGCTATTATCAATGGACTTATTTTTGTATATTTCATTGAGGGCACAATACTCTGCTTTCACACGTCATTATTTGTTGCTTCAGTGAACACTTTTGTTTCTGTTTCTATTCATATCAACATAAGGAAAATATTTCAGCTAGAAGTGTTGATGCCAAGAGGCAGAAGCCAAACTTAAGCACAATAACAGCAACTGTTGGGAACTTGGCGAAAGCCATAGACTACTTACTTCGACAGAATGCCTCAGCCATAGACTACCTAGAGGTTGTTCCAAAACCTTCTCATTTTAGAATGCCTCATGAATCTATCAATAATGATTTTTTTATGTCAAAGAGCTATTACTAACGGAGATCTTTTTGGAGATTTCATGGAGTGCTCAGCATTCTTCTTTTGGATGTCATTATTCCTCGCTTTAATGAACACTTGTATGACCAATAGTTGTATGACCAATTATTTTGTTTCTATTTATATTAATATCAGAAAAATATTTTAACCAGAAGTGTTGATGCCCATAGATAGTAGGAACTTAGAGACAATCACAACAAACTATTAGACACTTGACCAAAGCCATAGACTACTTAAATCTAGTACGATTATTTTCAAAATATAATAATAGTCTGGATATCGCTGAGTGCATAACGGAGATCGGGCCATAAGTGGACTCGACTTAAAATTAGTTCTCAAGTTAGTTCTACTTGACAGTATTACTCGGACCTTTCTTCCTTGCTTACCTGAGTTCCCAGTCATATTAGAAGCCACCACATGTGTACACACATTGATAAAACTAAAGCATGGAAGTAGTTGCTCTCTCCAATTTGAAGCAATATAGAACTCCATGATATTTGAGCTGACTCTTGTTGGCTTCAACTATCTCTAGAATTTATACCACAGGGCTAAGATATTTTCCATACATTTCTTTTGCTTGAAGTTAATTTTATCCAGTTTTTAAATGATGTTTGGAGTTTGGTATTTCATGATTGTTCCATATATGTAATGTGTTAATACCCATGCAGACTTGTACATTGATATCGAGGCTATCACTGTATATACTTTCTGGTTTTTGCAATCAAGATTCTCCAATTTAGGCTTATTTTTGCAAACGAGATTCTCTGGTTTAGGCCAATCCCATACGTTTTATAGTGTAATTTCTCACTTCATTAACATGATAGTATCAAAATGGTAAGATTTAAAATGTGTTATAAAGGTGTGTTTTCGCTTGTAAATCATTCAATATTTGAATTCTTTTTCAACAAAGATGTCTGTCATTGGATTTGTGGTTTTTACAATGTGAAATATTTTTTTTAACCCCTGAAAATTGTATTTAGAATGGAGACTTTCACAAGTGGACATATTTTCTATCATTGGATTTGTGGTTTTTACAGCGTGAAATATATTTTTTTGAACCATCAAAAGCAAATTTAGAATGGAGACTTTCACAGCTGGACATATTTTCTATCATTGGATTTGTGAAATATAGTTTTTGGAGCCAATGTGGATCAAGTGAATCACTTTATTCTTTTTTAATCATTAAGGCTAATAATGTGGAAGAGAAGAGAACAGTTTTGCAAATATTTGGCTCAGCAATATTTCATGCATCAGAAACCAAAAATCCAATGTCACAATTGATTTTGCTACCTTACCTTGAAAGAAGGGGAAAGACCAAAGTTGCAAATTCTCATTCCTATTTTCACATCGGGTTTGAATGATGTTCAAAGTGTCATCTGCCTTCTACCCAAAATGAGTCCACCAATCCTACTATATATGTGTGTGTGTGTGGAGTAGAGAAAATGCAGAAACAGGGTAACCATAATTCCTAGTTTTAAGAGGAGCCATTGACAGCTAGCTTGTATAGTGAATGTGGGTGCAACCGAGACTCAAACCAATGGGACTTGTGAGATAAAGAGGACTTGGTCATGTTGTGGTTTTAACTATTGTAACAACAATAGCCATTGGAGGTTGCAAGCATTGTAAATTCCATTACCCGGATAACTAATAAATAAGAAGGAAAACCTGTTGTGTTTATTTCTTTCTTAAAAATAGAGTCATAAGCACGACATCTATATCATTACCAATCAAAATGAACTTCACATTCTTATCATAATCAATCAACCTTTCTTCCATCTCTCCTCCAAAATGAAATGTGTGTTACAGCCAAAAGTTGTCAAGTTCCTTTTCAATTGGCTTGTTCCCGTGTCATGTCTTCAAACATGAAATTATTCCACAATGTTGTAGTGGGCATCCCATCCTATCTCAAACAACATATGGCGTAACATAGTGTCATGTGCCTTTGCCCAAAATGGGTCCAGCAAGAAAAATCTTGTACACATATATATTTGAGCATGCACCCTACACTCTCCCTAAGAAATCCCTATTCTGCCCTTTTCGCAACATCATGATGATGTGTCAAAGAAGAATTCAACATTATATAGTCCAACATCCATCATCTCACTGACAATGAAAAAAATATACTTGAATGCTCTAGAAACGTACTGTGCTAACCCCTATTCTCACATTTCAAAATTAAATTTTCAACCCCACCACCACCCCCCCCCCCCTTCTCACATTTCAAAATTAAATTTTCAATGTTTACCAGGGTGCTTCTCATGTTGCAAATGACTTGGGGATATTATGCATGACTTAACTTCTTCCGTCCTACATGCATTTTTTAAAGTCAAGCCATAGTTGAAATTGCTATAGTGAGATATAAATCAAATTATTCTTCACATCCAAAAACATCCACATACAAAATTGCCCATCTCATAACGACAAAATATATGCAAAGATCAATATCTTATCCCTGCTCATATATTGAAATGGTTGCTATGGTATTATATATAAATCAAATTATTTTTCACATCCAAAAACAAAGACAACTACATGTACAACAACATTTTCGTTTGACATTCACATCCGTCCATCCCTACTCTTATATATCTGGATTAAGGGAGTGAAAGATGTGTGACAGACCCCACTCACTATGGCCCTGAGAAACCCCAAATCATCGAGATAGAGAGAAGTGTGTTGATCGTAAGAACCAATAAAAGTGTTAGCACTATTGAAGAGATGGGATTTGTGATGCAAACTGCAGATGGAATTACAAATGCTCACATACAATTCCCATTTAACACATGCAAATTTCATTGATTCACCCACTTCTTAGCATGATAGATGGCTACACAAATGTAAAACAAAAAGGGAATTCTACAACAAATCCATATGAAATTTACTCATTTAACAATGGATTTCGTGCTAGATCATGCCTACATTCAAATCCATGAGGATTAATATTCTATTTTCTGCACATAATTCAAAGAGTCACTAATTTTTCTAATAGAATTTGTCCAAAAAATTGATTGCATGGAATGGGAATGATTCAAAGCCCACCCATAGATATCTAGCATGGATAACGACCCAAGCCAAACTAGTAAACCAAAAGGACTAATATAGACTTGAAAGGATGATGTTGTTTCAATGTTATACAAATGAATTATTATATTTATGTCTTAAAAGTTAATAGTTTCCCATTATCATTGTTAAATCATTTTTGTGAAATTCCATTTTGCCTCAAAATTCAATTTCTGATATATGTTCTTTCAATGTTGACTCACAATTCTTTCGTAAAGTACAATTCTATTTTCTATGAACAAGTGAATTTATATGAAGCATATCTCAACACTTGGAAATTGTTGATGCTGGTTTGCAGATCGATTTGAAATTTTACTTGTGGAATATTCAATGAGATGTCAAAAGATAATCATGGGAAGAAACCATCAAGGAAAATGGATGTATTATCATACTTTCAAAAGGTTCCATCCAAAAATACACATTCTCTTCATGATTCAAGCTTCTTTGAACAATTTGTTACGGAGAGAGAGGTTAACTTTTGTGGAAATGCATTTGATATCCATACGATGGATGAAATAATAGGTTCCTCAAGTGATCAGGGTGAGATAGATGCAGTTTCAACAAAAATTGGCGATGAAAATGTTAAAGATTTTTCCTTGGAAGGTGATACAATCCATTTGCGTAAAAGGAAAAGAGGCCAGTGGACCATAGGGAGACGATTCCAAGAAAATTGGGTCTCAAGTTTTCCATTTATTGAAGAAATACCTCCTACAAATGAGAACGAGGTTTTTCGACAAGTTAGATGTATTGTGTGTGGTTGGAAAACTCAAAAGGTAGTGAAATTTCAGATGAAGCTAGATACGGTACAAAAGCATGCAGGAAAGGTGTATGAAAAAAAAATTGTAAATGGTAAAGAGAAATGTATTGTTAGATGGAAATATTCTAAGGAATGTTGACATGTTGAATATGTACAAGAATATAAAAAATATTTAATATGTAGGAGGAAAATTGAGGCAATCATAGGAACCATCATATCTTTATTTGAAAAGACGATGGAAAGAAGTTTTTTATCCAAGACGATACAATTGAGCACTGTATTTCACATCTTATCTAAAGGTCATCCTATGATAGATTATGCAGATCACATGAAATTTCTATCTTTTCTTCAAGTGCCAAATTTTCCATCTTCTCATTGGTCTGTAACCAGTGGTTGGGAATGTGCAAGATATCTAGCTCAAGTAGAAAAGGATGATTTGAAAAAGAAGATTGCAAATGCTAGGTTTTTGGCATTGTCTTTGGATGAGGTTACGGCTATAGATAATACTTCATGGATTTGCATGAGCATTTATATGGTTAATGACCACATTAAGAATTCCTATCTACTTGGGATTAAAAAGATGAGAGAGACTTCTACAACTGAAAATTTTTATGAACTTGTTCTTAATGGTTTGCAAGAAAGTGGTATGGATCAATTAATGATTGCAAAAAAGTTGGTATGTGTCAGAGCAGATGGAGCATCGGTAATGCAAGGACAAAGGAATGGTCTTTGTGTTAGGATACAACTACCAACTTCACCATACATGCTTAATATTCATTGTATGGCTCATACGATGAATCTTGCATTTAAAATAGATAGCAAGTTTCCATCAGTATCAAAAGTTGAAGATATTGTACGTGAGACTCATGCATACTTTTCTCATAGTCCCAAATGATATTTAGAGTTTCAACCATTTGCAGATGGTGTTACGGATGGAAAAAAACTACTTAAAGATGTTGATACAAGATGGATCTCATTAAATGGACCAACTCAAAGACTATTTGGTGAGTCCAATATTTGGTAGGGTTGATGTATGAAAATCGCTACAATGTAGACAAATCTCGAGATCTTCTTTCTCGACTAACTAATATAGATACATTATTGACATTGGTTGGAATTCTTCCTATGCTACATGAAATGAATGTCCTCATGAAAATGTCTTAGAATCACACAATGTATATTACAGAATACACAAATGTGAGAAAGTCAGCATGTCTTCCATTGGATAATTTGTATATGATGCCAAAATATTTTACTGGTCTAGAGTTTAAAAGTTGGACTAAGATCATCAATATAGAAAATAATGAAATATTTTTGACATTTGATAAAAAAATGGATACTATGTATCGGAGCGCGTGGGTATATGGTTCCTTTTCATTACATTAGTAAAACGAGACAAATCACCAAAGATTTCCCCATGTCAAGAGATCAATTTGATAATATTGTGATTTCAGTGAGACAAAATTTGATAGAAATTTCAAGATCACTATCATTAGAGATAAGAGAACGATTTCCTTGAGATGAATTGTTGGAGGCCATGTGTGTGGTATACTCTAAATATTGGAACAATTGTTAATGTCCAAAAACTTTAAAATCCGGTTTTCAAAAAAGATTAAAATGTTTAGTAGACCATTTTTGCAAGAAAGTCTCGATACATGGAGAAAAAATTGAAGGTATTTTAGATTCATCAAAATTGTATCAACAAGGTGGATGCTTTGCTGAAACAATGTGGAAGAAATATCCTTTTTTTGGAGAATCCTAATGAAAATGGTGTGATAACAATATTATGGACTACTTTAAGTGCTAGCCAATACTTGCAAGAAAACATATCAGGATATTTCAAATTAGTGGATTTGTATCAAACCATGATTTTGGGATCAGTGGAGGATGAGAGAATGTTTAGTGCATTATCATTCTTGAAGTTGAAGTTGAGGAAAAAGCTTGATAAACATGTGGATACATGTTTAAGATTATATGTAACAAAGTATGACATTGACAATTTTCCATATGAAAGAGTGCTAACTCTTTGGCAATCAAATTGTGATAGAAGGGGAGAAAACAATATAACAAATCTCTCTAATGAACTTGATATAGAACATAATGTTTTGGAGGCTCATAATGACAGTTCATTTAGAGAAGATCATGTTCACAATTTAGAAAATGAGGACCAAGATGAGAACTGGGAAATTGAAATACCCTAGGACTCTTATTTTGGTATACATGTTCCATTGATCATGCAAGATTACTATATGTCAAATTCAGGTAAAAATAGGTTCTATATTTGTATTTTTCATTGTAACATTGCAACGACATTACTTTGATGCGTGTTATTTTAAGATTGATGTTTCATATTTAATCATTACATTGTTTGTTTCTTATCTGTGACAGGAAATAAAGTTGGATTTGGTGAGGTTGGGACCTATTTCTTTTCACATAGATAGTGTCTGACTATTATTAAATGATAAATAACAAATTTAACAAGACTTTCAAGTCATTTGTTAGCCATTTCTTGCTAGTCATTTTTCAGCCATGTTTTCAAGTATTTCAGGTACTAGGTTGTTCGGGTCCCCACATGACCTTAGGACCATTAAGGGATGAGATAACATGAGTTAGTCCAAATCATGCCCCAAATTTACTTTTTACCTATTGATGTAAGTGTTTTGTTACCACTTATCACCAACAAAATTCTACCATAACATAACCCAACTTGAAGATAACACTTATCATCTTCCTTTTACATAAATTCTCTATGGATCTCCCCTACTATACTTTCCCGAGACCAACATCCCTTATTCGTAGGTCTCTCCACCATACCACTAATCACACAATAGAAACACACTAGTAACTACCAAATTCTATAAATCTCTCTAGTCTTAGTTATTGGTGTCCCTGTCACATTCGACCAATACAATCTTGCGGGTCTATTTTTTTATCATATCTTTATTTTTTGTTATTTTGTGGATCTAACTTTAGCACCATCCTAGAGTAACGAGTTAGTGTCCTTTGGATTTGATCTTTGATTGGAAATGAAGTTGGATTTGATGACGCTGGGACCTATTTATTTTCACATAGACAGTGTCCTAGTATTAAATGTTAAATAACTAATTTAAGAATTCTAACGCTAAGCAACAATGGGCTTATTCAAGTACATGAAATTGCATTGGTTTCTAGCTCTGATATCTTAGAAAAATTTAGCGGCTTGTTTGTTGTTTGTTTAGAGGATTTTGTCAAATTTGAAATTTTTGGTTTGTTTTGGTCATATTTTTTTAGTCACTTGACTCATTTCATGCATAGATCGATAGATCTAGTTTTAGTTTTACAATTATTATTGTTTTCTTTATATATTTGGTGGTTTGAGGAAATATATTTGATTTCCTTTCACTTTATGGCATGATTTCATCATCTTCACCTTTTAGAATATAGTAAAATATTATTCTTATTTTATGTTTACTTGGAAAAGAATTATTGATATTTGGAAAGAGAAATAAGCCCTGGGTAGCTAAGTGAATAGAAAAATGGTCTATGTACTAGGTTCCTATGCATTCATTGTAGGAGACCTATTGGCATGAGACCGAGATTCCTTTTATGCAATTACACTTTGTCAAGGTGGAGCTAAGTTCGCTGACGTGGGAAGAACAATGATAGTTGATCATAATGCTAAGGAGATTATAATGTTGGTTTCAAAAGCCGACTTTTTACATTTGTAATGACCTTGTGCAGAGTTGGTTTGAAGAGCCCGATGTTAGAGCGAGAAGACTCTCTACAAGCCACAAGGACCACATTGTCTTGGATGACCAATGCTTGGAGGGGACTTGATGTTCTTGGTGTTGTCGAGTCTCTTCGCTCGAAGCATCAATAGATACAATGGTATGGCCATAACATCACTTAATTTGATCCTCTTTACTAATCTCCTAATATCATTTCAATACATCAAATTGTTCTATTTTCACGGAATTCAGAGATACATCAGTAATGTTATTTTGTCTTGGAAATACTAAGTTATTTTTTTCTAAGATCACCCAGTTTGAATTGTTCTTTGCAGCCACCACTTGATCCTTTAACAAGCATTTGAAACTCAAAGAGTAATAAAGCTCTTTTAGTTGCTTTCCAGAAGAATATTTCTACAAGCCAATGAATATTATTATGATTAAACTAGATGTTGCACTTGGTACCATAGGCCTTGTAATAGGGTTGTGCTCCATTTCAGTCTATCGTAGTAGACTGATTTCTAACTGCTCCAGGTACCCACATAATTGTAACACTTTGAAATTAGTTCTATATTCTTTATTTCTTCAGGTGAAAGAAAATTACAATTATCCTTTTTCATTTTTGGCTCATTGAATATACACAGAGAAAATTGCTTAACAATATTGCTTAATTTGACAATAGTTTTACTTTTATCTGATACAAGAGTGGAAGTAGTCTTAGATTTTACCTATTTCTCAGTAGTTGTTCTCCTTCAGCAACAACATCATCCTTCAACAAATATATTCCAGCTTGTACAGAGGAAAGTTGATGTTTAGTAGAGGACCCATAAGAGATCCTCTAATGGAGGTGCAGTAGTTTAGTAGGATCATTGGATAAGGCACATGTATGAATGTATTATCTTCAATTAGGAAGGCACAGTTACCCATCCAGGGGAGGGCATGCATGAATGTCTATTTTGTGAATGATGCAGTTTTCTAAGTGTGTTGGGTGCATGAGTTCATGCGTTCAGTCTACCCTATTGGGTCTTGTATTTGAAGCCATGTTATCCACATGTGATGGTGATATCCACTAGGTGCATTGGGGTTAGGGTTATGGATATCCGATGAAGCCAGATTCAATGGTTCAAGTCCTATAAAAGCAAGATTGAAGAATTGCAAAGAAATGATTGGAAACACATCACACTAAAAAACAATGAGTCAAAAGCCTTATGGATCCTTATGGTATGCTGCTATGGATAGTTCTTACCTGTGACTTTATACCTCTACATCTTCAACCGAGTTCTATAGGGGGGAATTATAATTTCCCCTAGAGGTAATTCCCCCTTCTACTTGACCTCATGGAAGATCTGCTTAGATAGTGGAGCGTGAGGCTTGAGGTAAGGTGAGGTGCTTTTTTTGCACACATGTGAACCCTTAAAAATGTCATTCCTAGGCTAGGGTGGAACACTGTATCTAGAATAAGTTTCTTGCTAGTTTTACACACTTAGCTCATGTTGTTCTTAGCTCGAGCTGCCATTCTAGTTCAAACAAGAATCTCCCACATATATTTCATTGCATGTATATCCTAATATTGGAGGTTTCCATTAAGTATATTGCATGTATCCTAATATTGGATTCTGCCCTCCTACTCAAGTAAAATCAGCATGAGTGCAACCTATCTTCCCATGAGATTTCTTTGTTTATCGTATGCATCTATTCACTTTATTAAAAAGGGAAATGAGTGACATCCATGGAGGACTAGTGGTCTACCCTCTTATCAAGATGTTTATCAGCAGATTTCTCTGGTTGTTAAAGGAAAACAACAATTATGAGGGAGGGATGTGCTTTAGAAGAGCCTACTTTCAGCCTGTAGTTGTAATTATTATTAGAAATCAGTGTAGGTAATTTCCAACAGGTTTGTGATCATAACTAGAAAGAAGTCGATACTTTAGAAAGGTTGCACTCTAATAGAGGTTGTTTCACTTTACTGCCAGTTGGTTCAGATCATGCATAGAATGGTATTGTCATTGTAAAATTGACTTGGACCATGGTTAACACATGCAAGATAAAAACAACAATGTGAGAAGAGGTGCACTCCACATGAGGGTATTTTGCGCAGATTTCATACTTTTACCATGCAATTAAGTTTGTTTATCTTGGAGAAAGGAAGAGTATCAAGGGGGTGAGGGAGGTTATGGGTGAGTTAAAATCACGCAGAAAGGTAGTTAGTTCGCCATGTAGAGAAGATTCTACTTTAGTTTGGATTCTACTTCAGTTTGATCCCTTTCTCTCTCAGACACTCTAGTCCAAGGACATTTTATTTGATTAGATTTTGTTCTCTAGCCACCAGATCTCGTCTAGTCCGAGAACATTTTTCAAAGCGATGTGAATAACACCTATCAAAGTGGAACAAATTTTGGCTGCTACGTGAGTGTTTCTTAAAATGAGAGCATATTTACACAATATAGACTATTCCAAGTGGATTGTTGCAACTACTCATAAATAGGCTCTTTTTCTGCCATTGTTAATTGATCCAAGCCCATAACTAGTATTGCTTAAAATGCTAACATGATACCTTTTCTTTTGGTCGAAGTATAATTACAAAAAATTTCTTAGAGAAGGTCCTGAACTGAGGTATAGATATGGCTTCCTTAGTGTTGTTAGTAGTTGTTTCTATCTCCTGAAAAGAGTTTCCAAAGTGTTGCCATAGTCCAATTCTCAAACCACTACATAGTCATCATTTGAAAGTAGATCACTTGGTGCTCATGTGGAGGGTTGAGCTGCTATATAAGATTAGGGAATACTAATGGTAAATTTAACGAATATAAGTGATTTTTCTCATGCCAATGTCACCTTCAAATTCACTTTCACAAATCTGTCATACTATTCATGGGGCCTCACTACTAGAATAATATGTGATGTTGTTATAGGTGTTGTTTGAAACATATCTTGGGAAGAAAATAGGCTTAAACCGAGAAATGTTGCTCCATTCTAGTCGTAATGCAAGTAGCCTTGCATAATACTCACCTTCCAGACTTCAAGTACATAGTGATGTCATAAATAGCTTGAAAGACTAATCTAGAGCAAGATCAAATACGCATAAGAGTGAGGAATCTACAACGAGGCCAAATCATCAATATTTTGTATTGTTGCATTGAAGAAGCCATAAAATTCACCTTAGAAAAGAATATAAATACTTTTCATATTAAATATGAATAGAAGTTGGCCCTAATTTCTCCATTGGAAACATTTCAGGTCTATTAGAAATGAGTTTATTTCAATGTTTTGATTTTTTTAGACTGATGTAGATTTACAAAAATAGGGCATTGATGTTTTCCATTTATCAAAAATTGGAAAGCAACGATATTACAACTACAATAGACACCTTGAGCTATGTAGAAAAGTTTGCAACAATGGGCCTTTCTTATAGTTTTCTTAATGTAGAATTCAGAAATGTTCCAAGATCTTTTGCCTTGTATTTGACAAGGTACAACTAAAATTCATTAATATACATCATAAAATAATTTGCACCAGTGTTGCAAAATTTGTACTTAACAATATCTCATGAAGGGCTTGCAAAAAGAAAATCGGGGAAAAATTATAAAAACCAACAAGCAATTGAAATAAGAAACCAGAAAACCTATAAAAGAGAAAATTTATGCTTATATGAAAAGTAGGAGCTTGAAACCCCATGAGGTGAGGGAAAACCTGATTTTGCAGAAGTTTGAGGCTTTGTCAACACAGGAGTGAAGACTGTGACAACAATATGGTCATCAAGAGTTGAACATGTCACTTGTGGGAATTTCTCTTTGGTTGGAAGGTTAACACTCCTCACAACCATCGAGCCGAGCCCCAATTTACAATTTTTTCTTTGGAATATATATCTTGGCACTTCCTCTCATTCTAAGGATGGTATCCAGGGTAAACCCGAATTATTTGGGGCTCGGGGCAATCAACAATACATTCATTAACAGGTCAACATGTCACTTTTGAGAATTGGTCCTAGGTGTGGAGGGATAACATTCCTCCTCAAATGCCTAGGCTAGACCCAATTGAATGAAATGATTTTTGTAAAATATATCCTGAGAAAACCCAGGGAACTTTGCCTCAATCTAAGGATGGCACTCAGGTTTAAGAAAGTTCCTTAGGGCCAAAGTCCATATCAACATGTCATTGGCGGGAATAGAACCATTGTAGGGAGGATAACAATCATTCCACCTAACGAATGGAGCTAGACCCAATTGACATCAGATGTGTTTGCAATTAGACAAAGGTGTAGGAATTTTGGAAATGAGTTTTTTGGTGTTTTTGGACAGTCATATATTTCTCTTATTTTGGTTGTTTTCCAGTATGGTGGAAAAGAGCAGTTGTTTCTTTTTCCTTTTTACTTTAAAGGATCTTAAAAACTAGTTCAATAATGGTAGATGGCCCTTAGTACACTAACCAAACAAAACAAAGTCTTACTAACTTAAAACTTCTCCAGGAGGTCCCACCTTACTGATTTTCAAAAAGGTGCAGTACAGGAGTCCCAGAAGAGCTTATTGATGAAAAGAGAAATCGGGGGTAAACCAAAATATCTTTCCTTAAAAAAAATCGAACCTAAGGCCTTTGGGTTATGGCCCACAAAGCCTATCGGAATCGTTCTTTAGGCCTTCAGCTTTTAACCATGGACCATTCAACATTATTGAAGCCTTTAATATAGGCGTTTAAGCCTTAAAACCCCGCGGCCACACAACTATCGCAATACAAATGATTAACGGTAAACTTACACTCCCGAACATATAGGTAGATCTTCAATAAAACTGAGCTTAAAGCTATAGGCGGGTCCACTCCTTATCCTTTTCCACTGCACCGCTCCAACCTCTGATCTCCGATGGCGATCACTTCGACTGCTTATCTGTGATATTGTAATATTGGCCCATTGCCTTATCGGCATCCCATTGTCATCCACCTTTGATCTCTCCGGCATGCAATTTCCAATCGCATGTAAACCGTCGATCTGGAGCCTTGATCCGACGGTTGCGATTTAAATCACATTTCGCTATCGCTATATTGAAAGATTGATTTTGATAACTCATAAAGAGTTTTGTTGATGCGATAAAGGTTCTACCGCTGATGCGATAAAGCATCTCGACCATTGATCATTCAGATACAACGGTTCCTGAGTATTCTTTCCCATTTCCTCCTTAATCTAATCTTCCACCATTTGAAGGAATCCTGTGTTAAACACAGTTCCGCCACAGTCTGTCAAGCATGCATAAATTCCATTAGTATCTTTGGGTCACCATCGATCCTTCTCGTGATCGATGGTTGGTCAACCTACAACAAATGAACACACTTATAAATGGATTTAAACCATTCATGGATATATATATAGCATAATAGGAAACAACATCATTACATAATACACACAAGTGCATAAATCAACATTGAAACACACAATTTTCCATTATATACAAAACAGTTACATTCTAAGGCATTTCAGCCTTAGTAACATGTTCTCCTCTCAACTACATCGTGAACACTCTATTACACGATTCTATTCTATGCTCTCTATCTCTCTATCTGTCTTATTACATATATTTATAGAACACGCAGGTTCATCAATCTCTAAGATACATTGGATCAGATCACTATGAAGGATCCAATCAATCCTCTCCTTGATCTCCTCTAACAACCCGCTCCATAATGCATGCATGGCAGATAAGTCTCCTCAAGAATTTTATCCATCTTTTTCCATCTTTAAATCTGTTTTAAAACAGATTTTTCCCTGTTTTGCTCCCCTGGTCCACGTCTTCCTCTTCACTTCTCTTTGGATTCCTCCCTTTGACTAAGGGTTCTGGATGCTCCTACATCAGACTCCTGAGGCACAAAAATTATGACCTCCTGGTCATATGCTTCTCCTTGTCCTTAGCAATTCTACCCACTGCATTCTTTAGTGGAACTGCCTTCATGGTCTTCTGTGCGCTGAAACCAAACCTCTACAGTAACAGTCTCCTTCTGCTACATGATACCTCACCAAGATCTCCTCACTCAGTCTTTTGGCATCCTTCAGGTTTTCTCCTCTGGAACCATATGAGCACTCCATGCTCTAGGTTTGCTGCAATCTTCTCACCTTCTGTTGTCATCCTCTGCACAACAGTAAGAACATAACTCTCCAGCTCTATGAACTGTACCTCCTTCTCCTCTGTTGTCTCTCTGGAATCCTTCTTTAATCTTGGACGCAGAATCTGCTTTGATACCAAATGATGGAAAAGGAAATTTTGGGGTAAACCAAAATCTCTTTCCTTAAAAAAAATCAAACCTGAGGCCTGTGGGTTATGGCCCACAAAGCCTATTAGAAGCGTTCTTTAGGCCTTTAGCCCTTAACCATGGACCATTCAACATTATCGGAGCCTTTAATATAGGTGCTTAAGCCTTAAAACCCCGCGGCCATACAACTATCACAATACAAAGGATTAACGAGAAACATCCACTCCCGAACATATAGGCGGACCTTCAATAAAATTGTGCTTAAAACTATTGGCGGGTCCACTCCTTATCCTTTTCCACTGCACCGCTCCAACCTCCGATCTCCGATAGAAATCTCTCTGGTCGCTTATCGGCGATATTGAAATATCAACCCATCGCCTTATCGGTGTCCCATTGTCATCCGCATTTTACCTCTCCGACATGCGATCGTCGATCGCATATAAACCATTGATCTGGAGCCTGGATCTGAGGGTTGAGATTTAAATCGCATTTCGCTATTGCTATATTGAAAGGTTGGTTCTGATAACTCATAAAGAGTTATGCCGATGCGATAAAGGTTCTGCCGCTGACACGATAAAGGATGTCAATCGTTGATCATTCAGATTCAATAGTTCCTGAGTATTCTTGCCTATTTCCTCCTTAATCTAATCTTCTGCCATTTGAAGGAATTCTGTGTTAAACAAGTTCCGCCACAGTCTGTCAAGCATGCATAAGTTCCATTAGTATCTTTGGGTCACCATCGATCCTTCTCGTGATCAATGGTTGATCAACCTGCAACATATGAAAACACTTATAAATGGATTTAAACCATTCACAGATATATACAACATAATACGAAATGGCATCATTACATAATACACACAGGCACATAAATCAACATTGAAACACACAATTTTCCATTATATACAGAACAGTTACATTCTAAGGCATTTCAGCCTTAGTAACAGGTTCTCCTCTCGGCTACATCATGAACACTCTGTTACATGATTCTATTCTATGCTCTCTATCTCCCTATCTGTCTTATTACATATATTTATAGAACATGCATGTTCATCAATCTCTAAGATACATTGGATCGGATCACTATCCATCCACTTGCATCACTTATCCATCCACTTGCCTTTCAATGCTAGTTCCAAGTGACAAATGAGATATTATTCTACTAGTAAATTGTTACATAAATAGAGCAATGACTATGAGGGACATGTTGGGCTTCTAGTTTATTTAAAGAACTTCACACAAATCTGCTCCTCCTTGTGTTATTTTCCATGTTTGATGCATCTGTGAGTTGCATGTTCTCCCTTTTGAATGCAAATAATGGAATTTATACACTACATTAAATGATGATTTCCTAAATTATTTGCTAGTCCCCTGTTAGAGGAGGTTAGAAGAGGGCTTCTTGATAGGATTAATGATTAAGACTATGTGTCATGTTTTGGGCCTTATACAAGGTGAAACTGCAAGATCTTCAGAAGTGAGGGAAGTTGGGGTGAAGTTATGGGCTTGAAGAGAGGGAAGTTGGGGTTCCATTGTATTGCATAACTTTTGCACAACACTTGGCAGGGATCTTAATTTGGCCAAGCATCATTGATCTTAATTAGCTCTATGATTATTCTTGCATAGATCATCCCATCAATAACATTTACTTTTTTTTCTATTGAACTCAGTGGAAATTCAAGTTTTATTTCCATTTGAAATACATATGGGAGACATGGTGATATTGATGCATGATTTAAAACTTTCTTCACTTGTTTTACATTCAACGGGATTTGGCAATTTTGGTTCCAGATCTTGAGCCAGCAGGAATTGATCTTCTCTCGGTGAGGACAAACATTATATTTGTTCTTTGGAATATGATCAAAGGATGTTAGGTAACAATTTTTCTTAATGCTGACAACTTTGTTGTTTGTTTCTTTGTTTTTCTGCCACCATGTTCCCTCCCAGAAAATGTTGTGCTTGGAGCCCAGTAGATGCATCACTGTTCGTAATGCTCAGGAGCACGAGTATTTCAAAGGTCTAGGTTTTGTACCCTAACCTGTATATTAGCTGTGGGGATAAAAAGATTATTGGCATGTTGTAGCGTAGCCTGCATCATCTCACCAGTGAGTTGTTCTTTGGAGACTGGTAAAATAGATGGAAACCTATATAAGTAACATGATCAAGTATACCATGTTTTTAAAAAATATATTTTTCCACATTTTTTAAGGACTTGCACCCTTGGTGTAACTAGATTGTGGTGGTTCTAGTTCTTCAAGACTATTGAAAAAAACTTTATTTGGAAATTAAGTTGTTTATGATTGTGAAATATGACTGATCATTTGAAATTCTTTGCCATCTGTTGTTACTGACGGGGTATTTTATAATATTGTGCAATATGGTTTTCTATGCTTTATAGTGCGAGTATTTACTTGTTATGGTGATGTGTAGAGGATATGATATTCAAGAGGTTTTTATGCTGGTTTTGATGATAACATCTCAATGGTGATGGAACCCTTGCTTTGAATCATGCAAGGTTCCAATGGTGAACCGTGAAAGAGAACACTTATTTTGGATTCTAACCACGAAACTTTTCTCAAAAGTCCAGCCCATAGAAAAAGGTGAAATGTTGTATATAAATGATGTTTGTTTCTGAGCAAGAAGTCTTGTTAAAATTTGCAATATGATATATACTAGTGACTCTATTTTTGAAGCACGTTTTTTGATTGGGAGGCATAGTTTTTTTCCAGTTATATTTCAAAATTTAAACCTACTTGTTCTTGATGGTTTTACAAAGGCTTTTAGTGACATTGTATTCCTTGTTGAATGAATGCTAGGGGTGCCTTGTTGAGAATAAGGGTATCTTCTATGATATTGATGTCTTTTCTTCAATGGATTTCATGCACCATATGTTTGCATTGATGATGAAGTAACTCTGTGATTATCTTGATCTACATGGATAGCTCATTGTTGGTGTTGTTTGCTCATGGGTATCACTGCATTATTGAGCTCTTTGGATTAATGATGGAGATGATCCATGTTCATTGCTTCATGTGATCTTGTGCTTCTTCAGAATAGGTTGGCTAAGTAGTTGATCATTGTTTTGCCACCAGGGATGTAGCATTCTCTTGTTAGTTTAAGAAATTATGCCTGAATTTAGGTTCTTACATTGTTTCATTGGTGATTGACATGTCTTCTTGCTAAATTTGTTTTGGTTACAATCAATTTGTGTGAAGTTTTAACAACGTTGACCCTGTTAGTTGCTTTGTGGTTAGGTGCATGTTCCCTGAAGAGTTTACCTTTGAGTTTAGGTGCATGTTCCCTAAATTGATTGGCTTTCGCTACCTTAAATACAAACCTTATGCAATCATTGAATTCTCTTGTTTCGATCATCAATGTCTTGCTTGCACTTGATTGCTTATAACTAGGTGTAAAATTCCAAACAAGGAAACTTCCCAATTGACCATAAATTTCTGAGTTTTTCAGTGAATATTTCAGCTAGAAATTTTGTCAAACACATCATATAGATGTTGTTGTAGGTGTTATCTTACGATAGTGAACAAATTAAATATCATTGAAGCCCCAAAAGAGTTCAATCTGATATATTCATTACTCAAAAACTTACATACAGCTGATACATATAATTTTGATCAACAACTCAACACAATATCACGAGGAAATAGATTTTGGAAGCACATTTTCTTGTATTTAACAGTAGCAAGATTTACAAGCCTCCAATCCTACCAAGATTACATGCACAATAGGCAGTGAAACTCGTCCAGGGCTCCTAACTGATACACACAATTTCTTCACACTTGTTCCTTATGTTAACTAGTCCCAAAGGGTCCATATATCCTCCACGCAATAGTGTAAATCACAGCTACGTCCAGCTGTGGTAATACAACTTACCAAAGTCTCAAATAAGGCCCATGAACCTTCAGAACCAGATTAATTGACATCCACACACTAGGTACAAGCCCCATGTCTAGCAGATGAGTGTGGAGTCCAGTTACAAAGAGAATAGGCCCCACAAATGATATGTTTAATGCAGCCCACCTGTACACAGCCCAAGAAAATATGGTTCGTCTAGCTGTAAAGAAACTTGAGGTTTTGACCAGGAGCTCAAGCTACCCCTCCAAGGATAAAATATGACTTAACAGAGACCACTTCTCCAGCACAAGAACACAATGAAACTCGAATTGTGCCTTCCTTACATATTTGTACTTCAGAACAATGAGAATATTGGCTTATGAATGATGAAACTCATTCTCCTTGGGAGTTGGTGTCCTCAACCTTCAATGGTACCTATTCTCATTCACAGAACTTCCAGGATTTTCCATGGCTATCACTTGTAAGAGAAGATTTATGAAAAAACATCAGTGAATAAAATTAACTGATAACGCCTCAAAATATCATGGGCCAGAGGAAAAACCTAGAGCTAGGGAATGGTGGGATAATGAATCATGTGTGATAGTGCAAACCATATGGGACAACTTTTCCAGGACTCACCCAACTCTTGATATTCATCTGGAAAATAAACATTAAATGCATACTTCTTTCAAAAATTCACTTAAAATCTTCAATCACCCCTCTATACATAAGCATGTTCATAATTTAGTCCTTGGTGTTAAAGAAAGTCGATTCCATTGTTGTTGTAAGTAGACTAGTTAGGTTGGCTATGTACAACATATTTTGACATATTAAATGGTAAAGTGTCAATAGTTGTGTATGATTCTAAGTAGTTTGAGGTATCTTATATTGTAACTCCCTTTAAACTCTCATACAAGAAACCATTCATTCCCTTTATATAAATGTTACTGATGCTTTTGTGATACCCGATTGTCGTTTGTATGATTGTGTTTTAAAAGAGACAATTCGTGGTATATTTGTATTAGTTGCAATATTTTTGGGAGCTACCTTTGTACAACTCTAGATTCTGAGTTGTTTTCCTTGGAGTCCTTAGTTGCATAGAATCCAACCATTGAAATTCTAAATGCTCCATAATGATATTTTTTCCACTTTGAACCATTAGAATATAATTTTGATTTGCACCCTGCCTAAAACATATTAACTCAAGCTTCCCATTAGACACGTCTTTTACTAGAGAAAGTGAAATGCTTTCGGCCTCATAGCTACTTGCAATGTTATCCCTATATAATTCTCTGGATTTTTAGGAGGCTAATGATTTTGTATGACTCAGTAAGACTGTAGGAGGTTATATAATCCTTCTTTGAGAGCATGTTGCACCTATTGAGTGGGCATTAAATTCAGGATGTAATTGAAACTAGTTTGATATCCATTCAAAAGTGAACTTGACAGTTGAAATTATACTAAAATATTTGAAAATTGTGAGATTATTCTCACTTGTACACAAATTGGAAATGCCAAACTGTCTAGTATGTCAATATGGTTTGACGTCCGTAAAATGATGTTGAATTAATAAAATGAGGGAGAAAAATAGATTCATTCTGCTTGAAGTATGGAATCTATATGGTAAATTGCAACAATATTGACATTATCTGCTTCTTTATGTGTATTCGATGTGATAGTTGTAAATGGCCATGGAAGATGCCTCCAAATGTGAAATATCTAGTACAAGCAGAATGTCAAGAAAAATCATTGTGTTACATCACAAGTAAGGAGAGCTCTCAACAAATTTCATGGAAGCAACAATCTTAGTACTACAATGCCAGGAAACAAAAATCATTATGATACATTGCTAGCAAGGAAGGACCCTTGCACTACATTGTAAGGTAGGAAGGTTAATCAGAATACATTGCAAACTAGGGAGGCTAATTGTGTTAAATTACAAACTAGGGAGGATAATTGCACTAAATTACAAACTAAGGAAGCTAATTGTGCTCAATTTCAAGCTAAGGAAGCTAATTGCACTCAATTGCAAACTAGGAAATCTTATCACGTTAGTTCATCGCAAGACAATTACATTTGGTTGTTCGTCTTCCTTGTAATGATTAGAGGATATCTTAAAGCCTAGGAAACTTGGTAGTTAAGCAAAGGTTTGATTGACAAAATGATGAAGAAGTATTTATATTTTCAGGCATACATGTATGTAGAAAATTTGATGTAGGTTAACCCAATAATGCAATATAAATCAAAGAAAAATACTATAACCTAATTCTACTATCAATTTGCGGAAGCTTAAAGATCGAGCTAAACAATATAACTAGAAGAAAAAGAATCAATCACACAATACACATGAAATACTTTGGGGAAAGCCTCAGCTAGAAACCCCACTATATGTATTATCATACGAGATGGAAACACATAGGAATTATACAAAGCCTTAGCTCTCACAACTAGCCAGCTCTCAGTACAATCCTCACAGATGTTCACAGGAAATCTTGGTTGCTCTCCAACCTTCCTCTCTACCCTCCAAGCTCATATTTCCTTGCGTTGTTCCTTGTGGATGGTCTTCACCTCACCAAGTGGATGACCTCCTGTTATAGACATTTTTGGGCACTGCAACCCCAAGCATAAAATTCCCATAAACCAAGGGCTCCTAAGTCCCTAAAAGTGTTGTTCCAACCCCACTGGTCAAAACAGGATCATTTCACCTGCTCCATAGGCAAAGTGTGTTGCATCTCACCTAAGTACACTCTGTGGGTGTGTTGCATTTCAAAAAGCCCTTCTATGGGGTGCTATGGACAAGAAGAGACAAATGGCAGTGTCAATCCGGGAGGTGGAGAGGCATGGAATCTTCCAGAAACTTCTCCTGTGACACTTGCCTCTCTGAATTCGACCAAGGATGAGTAAGAGATCATCAATCTCCAAGTGGAAGCAAGAACTATCAGAGGGAAGACACTAATCAAATCATAAGCTGACTCATCTCCCTTACATATATCTATATATGGATCCCTCATCCCAAAGATCCAGAGGCTGGAATTTTGCATCTTGTAAGGAATTGCTATTGGTTTCTTGAGGCAACATCATAGTGTTGGGTGATCTAAGCTTTGCATGAGGTGAAGAAGGGCTTACTTGCTGAGAGTATGATGCTGGGTCAGAACAACTAGTTGTAACTCTCTTGGCTCTTTCTTGATTATCAATAAAGCTATTCAAGTTTTCCTCCATACTCTTGTGTAATCTATGTTTTGTGCATTTGTATGGTCAAGTTACATCTGATCCTAGATTGTTTATGATAATAGATCCATTTTCTCATATAGTGTTATGTTGCTTTGATTCTACAGGTACTCTGTGAAGCTGGGTATACAAGGAAGTGAGTAGCAAAGGACTATCAGAAGAGAGAGGAATCGAGCAAGGATCCAAGCACAAGACAGAGGTTGGTATCCTTTATTCTTCTCTCATCTATCTTTCATAAAGGAAAACGAAAGTAGTTTTACTTTGTTTGTTTCTAAGGTAGCTACCACACCTTAGTGGGATTAGTAGTTCTGCATAGACATTTTTCCCTGTAACAAAATGGCGACTCCACTAGGGAATGACTAGGTTGTTTGTTTATCTACATTTGTTTACTTTATAAACTTACAGACGGAGCCTGAAGTTGAGCCAGGTAGCTTTCGAACTACATTTTCTATGCAAATGCAAAGTAGATAAATGTCGCTTCAGTCAATCTCCGGGTTTTGTTTATGAATTAAACAACTGATTTACAAACTCTCTAATTGCCCTTGTGGTGGCTCTAGTAACCTCCTTAGATCTACCCCTGTTGTTGATTTACTGATTACCACTTGCTCGGCCAAAATCCCTGAACTGAACTAGAAACTGTGACCTGGAACCCAAGCAAAGTCTCGTCTCTGGCCTAGCGCACTCTCTGTTCTGTGAATCTAAAATTCAGCGCACTTCTCGAGTGTAGTAGGTGCGCTGCATTTCAAATTCACTATGTTACAGGTGCGCTGATCAGACTAGGCATTGTTCCTAAATTTTGGTTTCTGTTCACTCTTTTCAGACCTATTCAAGAATTTTGCTGCCTGTAGTCAGTACACATCTGTTTGAAACCCCTTTCCTTACTGTCATTCCGCCTCCATTGTGCAAAGAACTGTAAATGCTTTTGTGTATTTGTTGAGTCATTTTCAGTTCTCCTTTGCAAAAAAGTAACGTAATTGTACTGTCGTTTCTTGATTTGAAAGTGTCGCAAGTGTCGTTTTCAGTCATAGAAGAGAGTCTGATTGCTCTTGATAGTCGATTACCCTGTTACTGTTGTATTTGATCTGAATTTGTAATTTTTTTTTAGTGTCAAAAGAAAGTCTTCATTTCCAAATTGCAAAGTGTTGTCATTGTCTTCATTATGATTTTGAAAAGGAACTTGTTAGTAATTGTCGCTTGAAAAGTAATTCAGATTTGCGCATTAGCTTTCTTTTTATCATTCACATATTAAGAAGGCTGAAAACAAATACATGCATGTGCATTTGCATTTATACTGTTTGATTGGTTTGATTTAGGACAAGTGCATATAGTGTGTCCTTTTTGCTCTTTGTTGAAATAATTCTGTCTTTCTTTCCTTAGTAGCTAGAATTTTCATTCCACAAAGAAGATAAAAGACTGTTTATCATCTTAGATTGCATTTTAGGAATTGTACATCTACATCACGTGGTGAACCTGAAAGGCAAATTTCTTAAGCAAGATCAACTATAAAATAAATTTAATGAATCTAACAATGCTTTGGAACCTAACGCACAACATCTAGAAGTCTAGGCTAGATACGTATTCCAGCGTCGTAAAGCCTGGTAACTGTTGTTCTCACTGTTGGTTGGGTTATTCCTCCACTTTGAGACGATAAGTGCCAGTACGGACTTGTGCTCCCACGTACCGTCGAGTATATTTTGGGATACCACAATAGGCTTAATCCTTTATCCTTGGGAAGTTGTGTCTGTCGCCCTATCGATCGCAATGCACTGAACACAGCATTCAGGAAGATTGACTGCCGTACAGTAAAAAGTATTCTATAGTTTTGCGATTGGTTTGGTAATCCCTCTGCCTAGATTTCCAGAGCAGTCCCTTTCGTTCCTTTTCAGGCTCCTTAACGGAAAAGGTCCATTTGAGCACTTGTCACTTCAGGCTCATTAAAAATCAAAGGCGACTAGAGTCATCTTTTGTTTTTTCTCGACTCTTTAAAATTGAAAAACAAGTTGTGTCAAAGCGTATAAAATTTATTTTAAACGGAATAATCGTCACCTTTCCTACGTTGGTCTTAGGTTGAGAAAATGGAGTCTACCAACCAAGGAGTTCCCCTTGGAGGAAATCCTAGTCCCTTCTCCTCTTGGGGAGATGTTGGTGCACCCCACATGGCCACATTGTCACTTCTAGGATTGACGATTGGCTTGCCCGTATGGCTTTTCTCAACCTGCGTCGTTCAGAACACCGCGATTCTTGAACAATCGAGTCAGCAACTAGACAATTCCAGAGTTATCCCCCAACCCTCTAATTCGTCCAATTCTTCCTCTCCTCCTTCCTCTTCGCTTGATGGGGCTGGTAAAGCCAAAAATCAAGTATCTGAGAAGAATAAGGAAAATAAGAAGACGGAGAAGAAGAAGAAGGAGCCAAAGGCGAAAGGGGGCAACCAAGCATCGTCTAGTGAAAATCCACACACTGCACCGACCAGGCCTAAATCGCCATGTGTCATTTGCAAAGGAGACCACTATCATAGAGATTGTCCCTGCATCCCTCGGATCTTAAGCGACTGGTCTCCTCGTTTGCACAACCTAGTGTCGTCAACCTCTGATGATCATGTTGAAAACACACCGTCGACTAGTGAAAGTGAAGTCCCTGGACAAAAAGGAAAGTGCAAATTTCCTTGTAAACTGTGTGAAGGCCATCACACCGTCCACCATTGTTCCTTCTTAGACGAGGCTAAAAGAGTTTTGGACGATCGTCCGGTTTCACCATTACGACTTCCTCCTGGATATAAGAAACTCTTGCCAAGTCCGTCACTAGTTGAAAATCCGGCTGACCTGCCTAGGTGGTCGGCCGAAGCATCTGTCATTGAAGATAAACCATCTGAACCCATACCAGACGAAAGTCAAAAGGTCGAGGCGGCTGTTGACCTAGTCTTGCCTTCAGAGGTTTCATCTTCAGATGATACAGTCACCGAAGAGAACAAGGATGACACCGTCCAAATTCTTTTCGTAAACACAGACTCTGATGAACATGGGGGCAATTTACCCATTCCTTTACCGCAGGAAGGAAGTTCGTTAGAGTTGTACCCGACCGTCTATTCGGTCCCACCTCCAAGCAACCTAGTTGTTTCCTTCGATTGGAATCAGCTAGGCAGACCCCGTTTACCGGCTAGTATACCATTCTGAATCATTGCTCAAGTATATAGAATGGTTATGGCTAGTACCATCATAGATGAAGGGGCTTCTGTGAGTATCCTTTCCTCGACTGCTTGGAAAGCGCTTGGTTCGCCATCGCTTTTGCCTGAGATGAGAAATGTAACAGGCTTTGACAAAGGAACCAGTCGACTGTTAGGGATCCTTCCCAATGTGCCCATAACATTGAGAGGGAAAACCGTTCATATGAACGTAATGGTAGTCCAAGGACCCCTGGATTATAATCTACTCCTTGGATGAGACTATATTTATTGCATGGGAGCCATTGTCTCATCACTCTTTAGAGTAATGTGTTTTCCACACGAAGGAAGCGTGGTCAAGCTCGTAGACCAGCTTTCATTTCCCGGTTCACACATAGCAAATAGTCATATACCATCCCTAAATGGTCTTTTCATACAAGGAATGTCTCATCAATCCCCAGTCCGTCCTCCTAATGAGCACGAGTGATTCGGAGGACATGACTGAAACCCAGGGGGCATGCACCCTGGTCTGCTTCGGTAGGAAAACTTCAGATATATGGTAGGTTTCCGCGAGGGATATATGACTAGTCTGATGCTCCTGTCCGTGATTGGAAAAGGGGGTTGGACTGGAATAAGATTCCCTTGTCAAAGTTATGTGGGTGGAGGCGTCTGCGCCACTCGCCTTTGTCTATTTCGGTAGGCATCGCCGAAGAAGTGTTTTGTTTGCGATCCAGATAAAACAATCTTTGGTAACCTGAAAGAGGTAAACCTTTCCTGATAAAACAAATGTCTTGTCGGTAGAATAGAAGGTGACCTTGAAACTCTATTTTATACCTGGGGGCATGCAAACCTTTTGGCGTGCAAGCGAAGAGCGACCATTTATTTTTTTAAATTTGTAGGTCCTCTAACCCTTTAAACTCGTAGGATTGGTCGTTTCCTAACTTGCATAAAGAAAGGATGTGGGGAAAAGATTTAAAAATTGTCGTTTTTATATATGAGACATCCTTATTATACGACTGGATATATCGAGCAGTTTTAACGCGGACTTCATGCTCGTTAAAAAATAAACATAAGAAATGAGCAAATGTTTCCCCCAGCGTTTAAGCTCAATAAAAAATGAACCAATTCCCAGTAAATAATCATCATGAATGTAGTACTTCAACCTTTAAAGCCTTGGTCGTGTTACCATCATCACCTCCACTCTGTATTGGCCGATCATTCACATCCATTTGATTGTTTACCCCTTTTGAGGAATAGCTGCGAAGAGTGATCCCACTAGCCATCCTTGTAACACTGTCGTGATTGGAAAATTCCAAACCTTACCTGGAATCAGCTGCTACCCAATTTTATCACTCGTTCCTCAAAGACGAGTCTCCTTTAAGCTCTTTTCAACTGACTCATAAAATATGAAAAGATTGCAGAGCCATTGGCCTCTCCAACTCGTTAAAGGGACCGGAAGTGCTATCCCTCCTTTAGATTTTAATCTTTTTGGACCTGAGGGATTATTACACAAAAATATCGAGCGCTTGTTTTGTTAGGCTCATTAAAAGTATCAAAAATTCATCCCTTCTGTATTGTTTTATACTTTTTCGAACTTAAGGGATTAGATGACGAAAAAGGATTTTTGGAGTTTCCTTTACGTCCTTTTTCAGATTCTCTAAAATTGAAAAGGACCGAGTTATCTTTGTCGTTAAACTCGTTAAAACCTAATAGCGACAAACTTGTCCATAGCAGACAAGAATGAGTTTCACTATCGCTAGGCTCGTTAAAACATAGCGATGGGTTTGCCCGAAGGGAAAATTATAGAACAAGCATATTTTATCCTCCTCAAGCTTGACAAAAATAAAGAGGTACTGGTCAGCAATGACTGGGGAAAAATTGGGAAGAAAACTTGAAGAAACTTTGTTGGTAGCAAGTCGCTCTTGAACATGACACTTTCACTCCGCATCCAAGTCGGGTTGGGTTGTTTCATTCACCAGTCCCATCACACCATCCACATTTGGGGTTAATGCTACCAATCCATCATGTCAGTGTCGCCGATATGTTCAAGAGAAGTCACTCAGAGAATTCACCTGTGTCTCACCCGCTGCAATACATTTATACTCCATTCTTTCATGACGCCACCCTAAACCTTATATCACCAGAATGTTTTCACCTCCATTAAAATCATTTGCTCTGTTCCGTGTCATTGATGTGGGATTCATTAAGGCCCTCCTATGACGGATCGCTTCTTGTCAACATCAGCTCATTATCCAAGAAGTCGATCTAAGAACACCCCTTTCAGTACTTTGAAGCTTGCATGCCTCAATGGCAATTTTCTCACTTCCGGCGACAAGTTTACATTAATGGCCTTCGACCGAAAGATTTTGCGTGGTGTTCGACGCCAAGTCCTTTATTCACACCACGTGAATTGTACTACAGTACCTTGAGGGTCATTATCATTATCAGTGATTCTTCTCGCGCCTGTTAACAGCTTACATCATTGGCTGGTAATCAGGCGATGTCTTTCCATGTTCGACTCCAGAATATCTCTCACATGGATCGACTTGTACTTTGAGTGAAGATAGAACGAGATTGAAGACCCCGGATCTAGTTTCATCCATCCGGGCTGCGATATATATTCAGGAAAATAAAGACATAAAATGTACATCATTGTTGCACAGATAATCATCCAATCTATGGGATGATGGCTCTACCAGACTCATCAGTCTACACTTAGACGATTGTCTGTCCTATGTACATGAAAATGAATTTATAAAGCTGAGCATGGGAATGCCCGCCTCAGCTAGATCATGAAAATATTATGAATATAATGTATTGTATTGTATCTTATTACAGGTCTCCTCCCAGCTTGAAAGAACTTCGGATCCTCATGATAAAGCATTTCACCTGACATCAAAAAAGATTAACGACCTCATGATTTAGGGGGCAACTGTTATAGAAATTTTTGGGCACTGCAACCCCAAGCATAAAATGTACATAAACCAAGGGCTCCTAAGTCCCTAAAAGTGTTGTTCCAACCCCTAAAGGAACAAGGTCAACTAATTACAGCTTCTCCCAGAAGTTCTCCATGAAAAACTACTCAAAACTATCAAAACAGGATCATTTCACCTGCTCCATAGGAAAAATGTGTTGCATCTCACCTAAGTACACTCTGTGGGTGCGTTGAATTTCAAAAATCCCTTCTTTGGGGTGCGATGGGCGAGAAGAGACAAATGGTAGTGTCAATCCGCGAGGTGGAGAGGCATGGAATCTTCCAGAAACTTCTCCTATGACACTTGCCTCTCTGAATTCGACCAAGGATGAGTAAGAGATCATCAATCTCCAAGTGGAAGCAAGAACTATCAAAGGGAAGACACTAATCAAATCACAAGCTGACTCATCTCCCTTACAGATATCTATATATGGATCCCTCATCCAAGAGATCCAGAGGCTAGAATTTTGCATCTTGTAAGGAATTGTTGTTGGTTTCTTGAGGCAACATCATAGTGTTGGGTGATCTAAGCTTTGCATGAGGTGAAGAAGGGCTTACTTGCTGAGAGTATGATGCTGGGTCAGAACAACTAGTTGTAACTCTCTTGGCTCTTTCTTGATTATCAATAAAGCTATTCAAGTTTTCCTCCATACTCTTGTGTAATCTATGTTTTGTGCATTTGTATGGTCAATTTACATCTGATCCTAGATTGTTTATGATAATAGATCCATGTTCTCGTTTAGTGTTATGCTGCTTTGATTCTACAGGTACTCTGTGAAGCTGGGTATACAAGGAAGCGAGTAGCAAAGGACTATCAGAAGAGAGAGGAATCGAGCAAGGATCCAAGCGCAAGACAGAGGCTGGTCTCCTTTATTCTTCTCTCATCTATCTTTCATAAAGGAAAACAAAAGTAGTTTTACTTTGTTTGTTTCTAAGGTAGCTACCACACCTTAGTGGGATTAGCAGTTCTGCATAGACACTTTTCCCTGTAACACCTCCTCTCACACACTGTCAGAACTGCACAATCCTCAAGGAATGATTCCTTGACTGCATGCATGAGTTTTCTTTATAAGAAAACATATGCAACTGATACTACATTGTCCTTGACATTAATCTCAACTGGGTTTTTCTCAAAATAGACATGCATGAGTTTTTGATGAGGGAATCTTAAGTTAACTAGAGTAGCACTGGTTGAGGGCATGCATACATCAACTGACTATTAACTCTCTATTAGTTCCTCAAACAGTTTGGAACTAATTTAACTAGACTTAACTCAATAAATTGAGTTAACTAATTACAACTCAATCTTATCTCCTTAATTTAAGGGATAACTCTTTTATGACTTCAGAAAGACTTCTAACTTGAATTTCTCCAACTAATTAATTTAAAAATAATTCATTAATTATTTCCAAGTAGCTGTTAAGACTAAATTCGATTTTAATTCACAATTTAATTTAAGGACAAATTAAATTGGAATATTCTTGTTTCCATATTTCAAAACTCCCTCTCAACAAGAAAGGGATTATCTGCCACCCTGATCCTGTCTCTATGGAACTCAAATTTACACTTTGACAATGGTTTTATCAAAATGTCAGCATTTTTCTCCTCTATCGAAATATACGTTGCAGTAACATGATCCTCCTCGATCTATGAAATGCCACAGGCAAAAAATCTTTCCTTATGCTTCTCCACACTACCATCTACAACTTGCTTTACCTTGTAAAGCCAACGAGAACTCACAACTAACTTGTTCTCCAGTCTTGGAACCACGTCCCAAACATTGTTACGAACTATGGAGTCATACTCCTCCACTATAGAATCAAACCCAATCAGCTGCTGCACTGCATCCTCAAAGGAAGATGGCTCGATCTCAACACATTCCCCAGCAAGGGTCATGTATCCAGTGTACCTCTCAGGTGATCTCTGTCTACGTTGAGAAGATGGTTCTCCCACATTCTCTCTCGCATCCTTCAACAATCTATCAACTTCTCTTGTGAGGTTCCGTCCATCTCTGGAAGACTCTTCTTGAGTGGATGTCTCCACTCTTAGAACCTCAGCATGTGGTTGCTCCACATCAGTCTGAGGCTCCCCCTCCTTAGGAACCAACAGTTCCTCCATAGCCTATAGTTGGAGCTCCCTCTCAAGGGAAACTCGCATGGCCTTCTACTCATCAAACTTGAGATCTCTGTGAACCAACGTCCTCCGACTGGTAGGCAAGTACACCCGATAGTTGTGAGGTGTATCAGTGTACCCCACAAGTATCCCCGACTCTGTTGACGGCTCAAGCTTCTTCCATGCATCCTTTGTCACATGGAAATATACTGATGAGCTAAAGATCCTTAAGTGACCCACATCTGGTCTCTTACCAGAGAAAGCTTCCTCTGGTGTCTTCATCCCAAGTATGTGATGCGAGCTTCTATTCTGCAAATATACTGCTGTGTTGCATGCCTCAACCCACAAGTGAGGTGGTAGGCCTTGGTCATGCAGCATTTCCCGTGCTACCCCTACAATAGTTTTGTTTTTCCTCTCGGCCACCCCATTCTGTTGTGGGTTATGAGATGCCATCAACTCTCGTTTAATTCTTTCCACTGCACAAAAGTCCTTAAACTCTTGAGATACATATTCTCCACCGTTTTTGCTTCTTGAGGCCTTCATCTTCTTCCCTAACTCTTTCTCGACCAAAGCTTTGAACTCACAAAACTTTGTGAAGGTTTGGTCCTTCTTCTACATGAAATAAATCCAGCATTTACGAGAATAATCATCAATTAAAATCAAATAATACCTTTTCTTCACTGTGGATGCCGTCGAGAATGGTCCACACACATCAGTATGAACTTGCTCTAAGATAGCCTCTGCTTGACTGTCTCGATCATGGAAGGAAGACTTGGTGTACTTTCCCAAGGTACAACCTTTTCATGTGTCAACTTGCTCAATTTTACCTTTGGGAAGTCTTGTAGATATCTGTCGCATTATCTTCAAAGCCCCATGATGCAAATGGCCCAACTTCCTATGCCACAACTTTCCAATGTCTTGGCTTTGCACCAATTATGATTTCATAATCAATGTTGCGCAATCATCTACCTCTAGTTTATAGAGATTATTCACCCGAATCCCTATCCTCTTGGTCTGACCCATGGCTATGTGTCTTAAGAACTCTTTTCCTTTACTGAAGACAACATTGTAGCCTTTATCCTCCAACATTGCGACCGATACCAAGTTCTTCTTTAGTCCAAGCACATACTTCACATCTGTCAAGGTGATATGAGCTCCATGCTCCCTCTGAAAAGCAACCGTGCCCACTCTTGAAACACTATACCTTCCATCATCACCCATCTCTATGCGCATCTTGAGGTCTTTCTCCTCTAAGGTACTGAATAAAATTTTATCGCCGATCATGTGGAACGAGGCTCCACTGTCAAGATACCAAACACAACCCATCATCGATGACACCATGCATGCGATGAGGGTAAAGTCCATTTCAAACTAAGAGGCTAATGTCTCACCTTCCGATCCTTCCAAGGATCCCTTCTTATACCTCTTCGATGGGAACTTAGTCAGATAATGACCCATCTCATGACAATTAAAGCATCTTACTTTAGACATGTCACCCTTCTTCCCTCCATGAAAAGAATTCAATTTGAAATGGGAAGCCTTCCCCTTCCCTTTCCTTGCCTTACTTGCTAAGGCCAGATTTTCTTCATCATCATCCTTGGATGAAGAACCATCTCATGTGCTCCTCTTGATCTCCTCCTACATAAGATCTGACTACAGTCGTTCTTAATCCGACAGTTTCTCCCTTCCATTCATAGAGTCCTGGTAGCTATTCTAACTCTTTGGAAGGCCAAGGAGAGCGAGGCTCACCATATCATCATCAACAGTAGTTATTCCCACGTTTCCAAGCTCATCTCTGCATGTGGTGAGCTTGTTCAGATATGTGGAAATCGTGTCGCCCTTCTCCATCTTGATTCTTCGAAGCTTATCCTTGAGTGCCAATTTCCTCTGGTCGCTACTGTTCTGGTAGAGGTCCTTCAATTTCTTCAACATTGAAAATGGAGTATCCTTCCCATGGCGACTCGAGACAATATGGCCTTGAACTCCCTCAAGGATGATTTGTATTGCCTTCGCCACACACTTCTTCCACTCAGCCAACTCTTGTGCATTAGTTGAAGCTGGCTTTGGGATTTTTTCATCAATGAATTCCTTCAAGCCATTGTCTTCTAATACAACCTCCATTCTATATTTCCATGCTATGTAGTTCGAGCTACCTTCTAAGGCATACTTGAGTCTCAAGCCATAGAATGCCATTGGCCAACCTTGAAGTATGATATGAATTCGATTTGCACCTACAACCCCAAACTTCAAACTTTGAATTCTCTTCTCAGTATATTGTTCACAGCTCTGATACCATGTAGAAATTCTCTACATATCCAGATTTGATACCATGTAGAAAATCCAATGTAGGTTAACCTGATAATGAAATATAAATCAAAGCAGAATACTATAACCTACTTCTACTATCAATTTGTGGAAGCTTGAAAATTGAGCTGAATAATATAACCAATAGAAGAAGAATCAATCGCACAATACACATGAAAATAATTTGGGGAAAGCCTCAACTAAAAACCCCACTATCTGTATTATCATACAAGGTGGAAATACATAAGAATTATAAAAAGCCTTTACTCTCAAAGCTAGCCAGCTCTCAGTACAATCCTCATAGATGCTCACACGCAATCTTGGCTGCCCTCCAACATTCCTCTCTTCCCTCCAAGCTCCTATTTCCTTGCGATGTTCCTAGTGGATGATCTCCACCTCACCAAGTGGATGACCTCCTCTCACACACTGTCAAAACTGCGCAATCCTCAAGGAATGATTCCTTGACTGCATGCATGAGTTTTCTTTATAAGAAAACACATGCAACTGATAGTACATTGTCCTTGACTTTAATATCAATTGGGTCTTTCTTAGAATAGACATGCATGAGTTTATGATGAGAGAATCTTCAGTTAACTGGAGTATCACTAGTTGAGTGCATGCATGCATCAACTGGCTGTTAACTCTCTATTAGTTCCTCAAATAGTTTTGTACTAATTTAACTGGAATTAACTTAGTAAACTAAGTTAACTAATTACAACTCAAATATAACTCAATCTTATCTCAATTTATTGGATAACTCTTGCATGACTTAAGAAAGACTTCTAACTTGAATTTATCCAACTAATTAATTTAGAAATAAATAATTAATTATTTACAAGTAGCTGTTAAGACTAAATTTGATTTTAATTCACAATTTAATTCAAGGACAAATTAAATTGGAATATTCTTGTTGCCATATTTCAACAATGTATGTATCTTAATTTTTTCCATTATGTGGCGAATTTAAATGAATAAAGAAACCTGGTAGTTAAGCAAAGGTTTGATTGACAAAATGATGAAGAAGTATTTATATTTTCAGGCTCACATTTTGTATGTATCTTAATTCTTTCCAATATGTGGTGAATTTAGAACTTCAATATTGAAATTCTTCCAACCTAGTGACTTAGTCATGCATAATTTCCATTTACAACACTTGATAGGAAAGTTTCAGAAAATAAAAGAGCATGTAAGTCTTGAATTTTATAAAAGCCAATATAGTGCATGCCTTCACTATCATGTATTTGAAACTATAAATCAACACAATTATAATGTGTGGAAGTTAAAATGTAAAACATAATATTTTTTTTTTTTAATAAGTTAATGCAATAAGTTATAGTTCATTTAAGGTCATTGTATTTTAGACTCTTAGATATCAAAGTATTAAAGAGGAAAATAAAGCTAATACTAATTGCACTTGTATTCTTGTTCTATTAAAATATCATTTTCATCTAAGTTTATAAATTTTAACATCTTAACAAAGAGACTTAAAGTTGGGATGGGTAGATCATTTTCAAAAGGAGGGAGAACAAGGACCATGTGCAAGCCTATGAAAGACTAATACACTTTTCAATAATGTTTATGAATTTTTACTTAAAAGTTTAACTAAAATAATTTAATAGTCTATTTGTGGAAGACCTTATTTTTGTGGAAATTTCAAACAAAATGAACCTTCCATATCACGAAAGCTAAAAAACATGTTGCCTCTAAAGCTCAAGAGAAGGTGAGCATTGCAACACAAAAGTGCATTCTCACCACACCTGTGTTCACCTTTTTGGGTGGTGAGGGTGTTTTTGGACAACTAGATGCCAAATAAAGGAATGGGAACTTATGGAAAAATTGTATTCTTTAAGGACCAAGTGTCAGGATAGGTTAGGTATGCATGCTCATTTTCTTAAAAAATATAAAATGGAATGGTAGTAATCTCATTACTTTTATTAAGTGAAGTATTTTCTTAATGGTATTGAAGTGGGAAATAATATTGTTCTAGATGAATCACAATGCAATTTAAAGCTTAGACAAAAAGGCCAAGAGAGGAAATATTAAAATGGGTTAAACAGTAGAGTGAATCAGGGCATCAATGATGTATAGTGGATGTATACAAGTCTTTTTTAATTTGGAATTGGATATATATTTGATTTGTTTTTTGAGGAAATTCACATGAACATATCCAAGTGACACCACCATATTTGTGGATGATACAACTAATAAACTTGTAACATTGGTTAATGTGTTTCATCTAGGAAGATCTGATTTTGGTACCAATTTGCATAGAACTAGCCAAATGTCCAACAATATTGGAAACAACTAGTTGAGTTAACCTCTTGGACTTGTATATATTTGAAATATAATTTTGTATTGTTTGTATGTTAGTCATACATACCACATTTGAATTACTAGGAAACAACGGAAATACCTTTTTAAATGGTCACACATTAGTCTTGTTGTCAATTCGATGGCCACCTTGGGCAATTAGAAAGAAAGAAGCACAAAAGAAAGGTGAAGTTGCAATGGTGATTATTAAGTTAGTTGTTAAAAAGTTGCACACTTAATGAGATAGACACCTATTGATATATAAAGATGGGGAATCTATCATCCTTCCTTATTAAGTGCTCCCCACTTCCTTAGTGGGAATTGCAATATGATTTTTTGTTTAAAACTAATATCAATCGATCAAAATTTTATCAGCAATGTCATAAAGCTCTGATATAAGGATTGCCAGTTAACATGAATTATGCAACAATTGCTTAACTAGACAGTCCACGCACCTAGTATAAATAAAACAATTAATAGTTAATCCCTTGTGCACTTTACAAAATCATTTTTTCTAGCTTAATTTTTGAATTATAATCCAGTGCATTAAAAGATCATTGGAAAGAAATGCATAAATAGGGATTGCATGTATGAGAGAAAAAAAAAGAAAGAGTTTTTTGGTTGGATAGCTAGTTACATAGTCAACATTGATATCTACTGCTGGTTGGAAAATATAAAATGTTTAGACTGATTAGAGAGGGGAATTCATATGACCCCAAGGAGACAATCCTTGCAAAAGAAACAATAAGAGGATGAGTTTGTTTTGCTACTATCCTCTAGGCTCTATAATGAAGGTCCCATAACAATATTACTTCTGCCAACCATGATAACATATGGATTTACATGTTTCAATTTGTCATGAGTGTCATTACATGGAATTTTTTCCCTAATTAACTCTTCTTCACTTGAGGTAGAGAGTGATCAAGAATGAAAACTACGTAAGCAATAAATAAAAGCATGGAGCAAGAATATGTAACAAACACATGACACATTTTTTATTCATGAATGATATGTTGAAAACGAAAAACAAGTTTAATACTCAAGACTCTATTATTTTATGAAAAGCAAGTTTAATACTCAATGTTTTTTTTTATTTTATATTATTTGTTAGAAGATAAAAAATGTGAAAGAATAAAATTAATAGATGAGATATTTTAAAGCTAAAGTGAATTTGTTTGTACCTCTCCAATTCTATTGAATTCATTCATTGTTTAGAAATAATAGCAACATGATGATATACAAACATGAAAAAACAAATAAACAAACCCCACCCTTATTCTTTTATTACTAGTATTATGGAAACCTAAAACCCTTCTATTGCTAGGGTTTTGACCTAGGAATATATGTGTTTAGTTTTTTATGGATTGTTTAACAAGGCTTGAAGTCATTAGAAGAAATACTCATTATAAATTTTGTTAGCCCTTTACAAAGTCTTTATTATTTAGTGAGATTCACCAAGTTCTTACAAAATTTTATAATTCCGTGAAACAGTTGCCTTGATTTTACAAGATAATATAATATGGTGAGAGATTCGCCAAAAAAATTATATATACATATTATATTATTGATAAAACTGTCTTCCATTTTTCCTATGTATCATGGGGATTCACCCATTTATTATACATATAAATTTAGGACGGTTCTTAAAAATTTTCCCTGTTCACAATGGACAACTTATGTCGAATTACATGCACTTGACCTCCTACTTAGTATCAATTACGATGACTCTAAAGAGGAGGAGAAAATCATTGCTTGCGTACTAGATTTCAATTGGACATATAACATTTTAGAATTTAGTCTTTAGTTTCAAAAAACAAAAAAAGCAAAATAAAAAACAAAAACAAAAAACAAAAAACTGTTGAATTTCATGTTCCAAGACCTATTTTATTTTATTGTATTTTAGTTTTTATAGACCTTTATGTGTTGGTGCAAAGGGTTCATAATCAATGAAGATTGTAGACTTGAATGCTTTTAATCAATTTTGAAATGGCATCTTTTTTCAATACCATTTTTAGTGCTCATGTGTAATGAATTGTGGCATTTATGTCAATGCAGGGTTTTAATTACTTAATAAATGTTTCTAATTTTATTCTATGACTTGTGTTGTTTGATTCCCAATGAGTTTTTGATAACATTGTTTAAGATTCCTTATGAAAACTTTGCAATTTACATCTTTTTATAATTAGAAATTAAAAAATTGTAGATTAGCTTATTCCTATTTTATCATTGCAATGCAATACTAAAATATAGACAAATTTTCTCTCCTTCATGACATAAAAATTGTTATTAATTTACTTTAAATGATGCCTCTGTAGATATTCCAGAAAATACTAAAAAAAAATCGTTGGATAGTAGAAAAATCCGAAAATATTTTTGGAGCTTCTATTTAAATGTTCAGCCAAAACGTATCTGTTCAATCTTGTGAATTAAACTCCAATTAGGAATTTATGTTTCATGATATTATGTGTACTGTTAGGCTCATTTAAACACTAATTTTTTATGTTTAGATTGATTAAATCATTTGTTAGATGAGCATTGTAGTTGATATTGGTACATACATAATGTACAGGAATTTGGAGCAAGTGTTTCATGAACAAAATCTCAAGAAAATATCTTTGATTTCTATATTGTAGATATATATGTTAACATCAAATAGTTCACAAATTATTTGTATTGCAAAACCTTTTTCCTCTATACGTCGATATGCATATGGCAGTAATGAGTTTATAGTATAAGCCTATGAATCATTGATACATTGCTCTTGTTCAATGTTTCTAGTATCCAGGTGTTGTTTTAAGAAATTGGTAGCAATATTCTTACTGCAAATGAAACAATTATAAAAAACTTGTGCAACTATTTTTTTCATATTAGACATATCGAAACATAGTGCAGGTGTGCAAATAGACTCAAACAAACAGTCATCACAGTCATTGATATTTTGTCCATAGATATACAAACCTTGTTCAAGTAAGATTTGCTCAATTGACAATATGTCAAAGTGTACAAGTGAGAACTTGTATGCACATTTGCATGGGCCAGTTGCTTTAGTTATTAAAGCTAGGATATCTATTGTGCTATGTAACAGAAGTGGCACAAATTTTCCACATACAAAATTTTGATTATCTTGCAAAATATTATATTCATGGTCATCAATGGTTGGATTGAACTATAGATCTTAGTTTAATTTTAGTTTTAGATAAACAACATGACTTTTTTACAAGTGTTATTTGCAATCATACGAAATGAAAATAAATAAATAATTGGAACTTTGATCGAGCACATACTAACTTGTTCCAAGAGGATTTTGCCACCTGTGAACAATTGCTTTATATAAAAAAAATTAACTGACAAGCGTAGGAGTTATGTATTAATCTACGCCCATACGCAGCCAAAACTTGAGAGATTTACAAAAATAGTTCAGAGTCACCTATGGGCATCATAATTTGCATTTTGTTCTACCAAGCCTAGATTTTTCTTCCCCAAAATTATAAAATTCTCCCTAACTACTAGACTATTTCTATAAATCCTACAGAACTGGTTCAAAAAATATTTACAAATATAACTTGACATTAGAAAACAGGGAAAAAAATCACATGGTATTGTCTACTCCTCCATCGGTGTCGGGTTGTTAAGATTGATTCCAGTGTTTTCTTCATTCCACCTCGGTATTTTCTCTACCATCATGAGATGAAGGTGCTCAATTTGTAGACACGAAGCATCAAATTCATCTTCCAGTTGATGAATTCTCTCATTTTTTTCCAATTGTTGCTCCTACATGTCGAGAGTCTCCTTCTGTTATTGATGAATGCACCTTTGAATTATCACCATCTCTTCTTTTATTTCCACATGCTCCTTATCACAGAGACCGCATGCATGGTGAAACCTTCCTCGATCATTCACAATGAGCCCAGACGTTCTGCCCGAATGAGGTCGGTGATGACCCCATGAACCAGATACCGAACTATCCTCCTCTGCTATACTCAAAGCTTCCATATTGATCGCAGGGGGGTGACTAGAACTACGAGACACAAAGAGAAAAAGGACAACTGAACCAAGATAGGAGTTACTGTGCTTATGTAAGACTGCACAGGACTGACGAAAGTAACCGACTTCCAATAGCAACCATTTAGTATTCACAAACTTTGTTACACCACCATCCATGGCAACCAATTCAAAAAAATCCTTCTTGCGTAAATCTCCAATTATGCCACCCTCAACAGCGACCAATTCATTCATGTGACGACGCTCTAAAACCACCACCGTGCAGATTACACATACTTTGCCATTACCCAAACTACCCAGATTTCCCTGACCCTTCCATTGGGTCCTTAAGATGGAAACCCTGAGGACAGTAGCAAACAAATTCTTGTGACAAAATATCTTACCATTACTGCTTCTTATATAGAGAATTATGTTTTGGTTCCTGATACAAAGTATATGAGTAATACTCATTCCTCCTAAATCTCAATGTTCTTCCATAATTCCTTTGATTATGGAAACGACCACCAACTTGTCCAACACTAGCTTACCTCACACGAACTAACCACCCCAGACCAGATGGATTAATTTCTCCTCGCACTCACCATAATTTCTCATGGTTTCATCTCGATTTCCCTAGCTTCTACGAATGATACAAGGAGCACTTACTAGGGCTCCCATGCCTAAAATTCGCCATATTTCAAGTGGAGTACCAACCCAAGGATAACAATCATGCTGCGTCATAAGCCAAACGTTAGGGGCACCACGAGGAAGGAAGAGGGTCCAGGGGATATGAATGTCAATAGGATAGTGGCGAGGAGAGAAGGGAAGAGAGGGACGATGAAATGGCTACCAAAGTGGTTGATGCTGAAGGTGAAGGGAGAAGAGGGGGATGAGGTGCAAGGGAGTGAGGTGGAGGAGGTAAGGAAGGGAGGAGAGGTAGAGGGGAAGAAAGGGGTGTAGGTTTTAACCCTGTACAGAAATTACCTACATACGAATTCTAAGAACAGAAAATAAACAATGCGAGAGCATAACACATAAAACACATATACACAGAGATTTTCCCCTGTATCCCAAAACCGGGACTACCAAATTGATTTTTCATTATGTTTCTTTCAATGTTACAATACATATATATACATGCTGAAGCATCCAATACCATGGATTGAAAAATCATCACATCCAAAACCATGTGCGAAAACCATACACAAAACCATAGGTAGGTACGCCCAACCTAATATAGGGTCCAAAAAAAATTTCACCGGGGTGCTGCCGCGCACCCATAGAGAGGGGCTACTCGCCCCCCTCAAACCCTCTAGATAGGGGGGGTTGTGACCCCCCCACTGTGCAATCGGTGCAATGAAGGGGAGGCTCTACCCCCCCTCTAACCCCCTTTTTAACTAGGGTGGCTAGTCATGGAAAGAATATAACACAACCCAACAAGGGGAAGAAAGGGGGGAAGGGATTCAAGCTAGGGGATAAAGGGAAAATAAACTCCATGCTTTCACTCCTATTATAACTCTTTTTCCTACAAGAGTCGCACTTAACTATCAAAAGTTTGAGATTCATATCAACCATCAAGTGATGGTAACTGATCCCACAATTCCATTCACTTCATTTCTTTCTTCTTTCATCCTACAGGCCGAATTGGCTTGCTTGTTAGCTTCCTTATTATTACCTCTTAGGATATGGAAAAGCTTAACTTTTTCAAAGAGAGGTATCATTCCCTAAGTTCTCTTGATGATTTGGTTCAAGTTAATGTTTTGAGTGGCTAAGTTGTAGTTCATATGCTTTATAATCAACATGGAATCCCCTAGGATATGCATATCCCTTATTCCCTTTTTTTGGGCTAGAGAGAGCCCGAGAAACAACCCATAAGCCTCAGCTTGATTATTTTTCTTCATTTCAAAACCCCAAGCAAATCTATCTTCTATGATTCCTTCGGGATTAATGAGAATCCCTCCCCTTCTTGCCATCCCAAATTTCTTTTATAAATTGAATGCAAGCATATTAATTATTCCAGTCATAATTATGCCTTGATCCCTTTTCACATTCACAATTCTTATAATATAGCAGACTCATCTATTTCTTGTTAAACTGTTTATCACTATATATTGCACATTAAACTCACCATTCTTTTGAGCATTGTTATACATGTTTCTTCAACAAGATACATTCCACTAGTTCTCATTGCACTATTTTTTCTTGTTATGTATCTGTGTCAATATGTCTATGAAAAGCGGTATGCCTATAATATGAAGCACAACATGACAGTGAATTCCATGTTGAACTTCGGTTGCACACTGAGTATGCCCAGAGTCATAGCAAAAGATTTATTATACACAAAGCTCGCACAAGGAATTGAGCAAATACTTGCACATTGTGTCAAAAAATTCTATGTTAATTACTATGTTCTTGTATTCATTTGTGTCAAGTATTTAACTCTGAATACAACTACAACTATAGAATCCAGAGTTATCAGATTGTTGTTCTAACAAAGTAGGTCTTTTCAGAACATATGTTATTTCTTCAGATCGATCAATGTTCATGAAAATTGTTCTTCTAGCAGTTGAATACAAAGACAAACACAAAACAATGTGCATTGTTTGTCCACTTGACATTTGTTGTATATTTAGCAATTTGTTTCCAAGTTTTTGAATAGCTTCAACTTTGTTGTCTTGACAAGACATACGATTTTTTGTTGAATTTGTTTAAATGCAATTGTAATGGAGCATTCCATTTTTTTCATATAAGACCTGGAATATGTTACTGCACGATAGAGGTCTAAAATAAATTGAGCATATATGTGTCCTTGCTACACTATGTCCTTATATTCAATTGTCTAAGGTGTTTTTCTATGAATACAATTGTAACTAGATATAAATTTATGACTAGATATAACTATAAACAAAAATAGACAAGGAATATAGGCTTTGAGAACTAGTTACTAAAATTCTAAGAAGAATTTATAGTGTCATATACCATATAGACTTATGATATTAATAATTGAGCTGAGAGTCAAGAAAATAGTTGCCAGTGTGCACACAGTAAACTCTTTTCACACTGTGTTGGAGAGAGGCAAATCTAATTTTCTATATTTCTTTGTTCTGTAATTATTTGGTATAAAAATTATAATTTAAATATTCACCAATTAATTTTCATTCTTGTTGTCATGTTTACAACAAGCTTTTTTCCCTTGGTGCGTCACAAAATCAATAAAAACAAAAGCCTTAATTTTTTTTTTTGAAAACTTAAGTCGCAAGTTGCAGTCAGGAAAATTTTGTAGAAACAATACAAGCTCCTGAGTACCCGACCTTCTGACTACATGATCAGGAATTCAAGCTAACCATAATTTTTTTTATAAATAGTCGGACCGACCTGCCGACCTTGGCATTACCAAACTTCTAGCAGACATACTGACCTCTGCATTGTCGTACTGTGAAACTATCGAACCTAATGATTTCACCCGACTATGGTCTACTCTAGGTTAGGATAGAATAAACAAATCACAAACAAAAAAAATGCTCGACTATACGTTCGACTCAGGAAAAAATAATGTGACAATCGTAACAGTGATCTTGTACTTTTCATGCTTTTAGAGTTAGTTACTGAAACTCTAGTCTCCTTTATTTGTCTGTTTTGGAATTTTTTCTTTTGTTTGTCACAAAATGCATAAAAAACAAGAGCCTTATACAATTTTTGTTTTTTGAAATTTAAGTCGTAAGTCAGATCCAGAAACATTTTGTAAAAAGGAAATATGACCTTCCGACCACTCGATTACCAACACAGAGCAGCTATGAATATTTTTTATAAATAATCAGTGTGATCTCCAACTTCAACATTATCGACTGTCAAACTACCAACCTCCCCACTTCAACAATGTTGAATCGTGAAACTACTAAAAAACCACCTGGCTATCAAATGACCTGACCTTTTGTCCAACCGACTTAGAACACTGAGTGACTATGATTTTTATAAATAATCTAAATGAACTCCCTACCTAAGTATTGTCCAACTTTGAAACTACCCAACCTCCAAACCTCAGTATTCCCAAATATAAAACTACCGTACTTTCCGACCTTAACATTTTTTGACCTAATGAAACTACCTGACTATGGTATAGTCGAATGACGATAGAATAATTGCAATGAAACAAAAAACACCCGACTATCCGACCTCCTGACACTATAATCGGTCTAATATTAAGTCAAACATCGAATCCAAAAAAAATTTGACAAAAAAATGTAGCCTCCCGACTACCCGACCTCCCAACCATGCAACTACCAACTCGAAGTGACTACAAATGAATATGGATTGACCTCCCAAGCTTGAAGTAAATGGCTTTTGGCACTACTTTTCTTATGCTATTATGCAACTATTACTCTGTCTTGCCAACTCTTAGCTACTCACCACGTCGCTTGAACCTTGAAGATAATCCATGTACGATGTCCAATCGTACAATAATAGAATCGTGCTTCCCCAATCAGAAGTTTTCTCGCTCATGGTCCTAACTACAATAGGATAAGCCTTATCCAATTCTCTCTATAAATTTAACATTTTTCCCCTTTGCTCGACATTGAACATCCTTTCTTATTTTTCAAGAATGGTTGTGCCATGGCCCTTTGGCTCTACACCACGCATATTCTTTAGTCGACATTTATGTACTGTCCTTAGAGACCAAGTGTACTGTTGCATCAACTACCTCCAGCTAATCCTCTCGATTGCGAGTTGTACTTTGGAATTCGTTTCACCTGTAGATCTAAATGAGCACCTCCCCACTTTGTCGAAGTCATACTAAGGCGTTCCACGACGTTACCCCTTTTGAGCTTGGGTGATATTTATATTAAGGAATTGTTATCTTGTGGCATTTATTTGCCTTTGGGTAGAGAATTTCTCGCATGGTGGCACAAGTGCTCCTGCAATTCTTATCTAACAGAAGCTTGGAGCCACCTTAAATCGGGTTTCCACCTCAACTACCACATACCAACTATTTTAGAATGCTCAGGAACTCTCTCAGCAGCTCCTCGACACTGCTCCCTGTGGCGGGAATGGAAGCTCATGCACAATAAAGGCTAAAGCCTGTAAAAGCACTACAACAAGACATAATCGACCTAAGTACATTTGTTTGATGTTTCACATACTATTTGCCTGTCAGAACAATATTTTGCAAACAAATATCTTAATGTACACATTGACCGTCTATGTCAAACAAAGCGTCTTTGGTATAGATTTGTACATTAATACAAATGCTCTTAGAACCCAATTGTTATAACTGATCTTGTTTTTCAATTTGAATAAATCATTGAGATCCTTAACTTCATTTATTGAATTTTTTATGATATCACTAAGCATTTAGGGAAAACTATTATGGGACTCTTCTTCAGTCTGAACTTTAGACACTTTGTAATTACTATTATTTACTATATTTACTTATTTACCTTTTTATGGAACCATAGGGCACATGTGCCCATGCATAATCATAACCATAATCAATATAAAAATTAGGAAAATATTGGTTCACAGTTGCATAATAGATATATTCAAAACAACACATATTCCCCTTGCTATTTATCCATATCTATTACAATGACAATGCAGCATAACCCATTAATTGGAAATTGTAATCATACAACATTTATCTTTTTTGTCTGCAGTAAAACTGAAACTATCACTCTATCCACATAATCTCTTCCAAGTGCCTCTTTTTCTTTTGGAACAAGTTTTTTATCCCTCCCTTATTACTGCATCCTTGTTCTTGCAATCAGTCCATAAATTTTGTTCCCTTTTGCTCCTTGTATTATTTCAAAAAAGCATGGACCTGAATATTTTCCTAATGCCATTTAATTTCATGAACCATCCCCTTTACTTCATGCAACACTAAGCATTTAATTCTTATCGTCAAGTTCAGGTTTCTTCTTTGCCCAATAAACTGTATCATCCCTAACAAGAATTCTCTATTCCTAGCTCTACAACCCATGTCCTCAGACTAAGTCACCTCTTTGTTTTGTTATTCCAAACATTACAACATATGTACATTATTTTTACAATGCAACACATGAACCTTTGGTAAGACTATGACCTAGACAATAAAACTTCTAAAAACTAATAACCAAAAAATACCCTTTTGTATTCTTTAGTCTTGTTTGATGATTTCATGCAAAGTGAAGAAAATGTCAAATTGCTCTAGTTGTTTACTTTTTTGTTTATCACATGGGTTATCTATCAAACTAATAACTATAAATATCAGTACACAATTAGACCAAAAAACCAACAACACAAATGTCATTTTGCAAAAAACATAGCTAAAAGTAATTCTTGCAAAAAGAACTTATTTTCCCATTCCATGTAAATAAATACCAATAAAAATAGAATCAGCTCACAAAAAAAATAATATTATCAAAACCCCATTTTTTTTTCTTCAATTCAGAACAATTTATAAAATTACACTTGGAAATTTAGATTTAAAACTTTGAAATTAGAAATTAAAATAGAATAATTTGGTATTAATTTCAAAATACTTGGCTTTTTTTTAAATCAATTGATTAGGTCTAAATTTTCCTTCTATATAAACTTAACTATAAATTCATTCTCTTTTTCACACATAACATCATAACTAATTGAACTAAAAACTACATGGATATAAATCATATATATAAATAAGCACTAGCATTCCACTTTACTCTTGTTTTTTCGCATTTTCTTGGTTTTAAATGGAAAATAGTTTATTTCGTGATAGCATTTCATGGTTGTTTTTCACTGTGAGTTTGAAATTTTAGTTATGACATGTTTTCCTTGGTCAAATCGAAAAACATGTCATTCGCTGAGGAAAAACATGTCATAACTAAAATTTCAAACTAACAGTAAAGAACAACCATTCAATGTTGTGTTATAAAAGTTTATTTTTATGTTCATGATATTTAATTTAAATAATAGTGTTTAATTATGACATATTTTTTCAATATATTAGGAAATTTATTTTTTATTTTTAATTAATATATATATTTCATATATTATAATATTTAATTTAAAATAATAAAAAATTATAATTATTAGGTGTATACATTTTGGAATAAGACTATTAGATTTTTTATTCATATAAATTAAATAACGGTTGACAACAAAACATTTTTCTTATGAGACTTTTTCATTATATTAAAAAATTGAATTGTTTGATTTAATTATAATAGTCGATTTAAATAATAATTAATCAAAAAATAAAAAATTGCAATTACTGGGTGGATAGATGTGTTTATTTTACAATAAAAATTTTAGAAATTTAATTAGAACATCAATTCATGATAAGTTTCAAAAAAAAAATCTCATTTTACTTTTTCAGTATATTAAGAAATTTTTTTCTTATTTTACTTAATAATTGTTTTTAAAATTTATAATACTCAATTTAAATAATGATTAATTTAAAATAAAAAATTACAATTATTACTTGTGGATAGATGTGTTAATTTTGGAATAAGACTTTTAGAATTTTAACTCATCTAAATTAAATGGTTGGTAAAAGCGGACATCAATTCATGATAAGCATCAAAACACTTATCTTATGAGAAGTTTCACATTATCCTAAAAATTCACAAAAATTAACTAAATTACAACTTTATTTTAAATTTTTATTGTTGTAGTCCATAGGCTCTTGGATAAATGGTGGTTGGGTGAGTTGTTAAGGCACTCCAAGCTGTTAAGTCACTGGTTCAATTCCCTTCTTATTCAGGTGTCATTCTTGGACACGACCATGTTGTAGCCTCATCCTTTCCAAACTTACAAGAATTAATGAAAGAGTTAAACATATAACAATATTTTTAACTTCTTGTAGATAGTTTTTGTTTACAATACCATGGGCCAATACCACAGTTTATCAATATCAATATGACACTTTCTCATATGAAAATTTCATTAATTAATTAATTTCAGATAAATTAATTAAAAGAGCATAACTAACTTGGAAATAAATCCTTCCCGGATGGAGGTGATCAAGCGGTGACATGCGTGGCCATGGGGCTGCCACATTCCCACACACGACAACCATGCTCAAATAGTTAGTTGATCCCCACTAGTCGAACGATCGAACATCGAAGAGTCTGGAGACCATTGGAATATTTATTATCCAAGCTATGTTAGGAGAAGGTGGATTAGTTAGCTGGGAAATGAACAGAGGAATTTTGGGGGATAGTTCCTGCTCAGTATGCCAAAAAGGCTCCATCAGCGAGTCGAATGGGTACTTTGCAACAACAACAAGCAAGTGTATATGAGCAACTAGACCGAGGAGAACTCAAGTCTTCATTTCGGATCTTGGAGCGGCAAAATACCAACTCCAAAAGTCCCTGAAAAGTCAAGAAATGGAAAATGCTACTGCCAACCTTTGCATTTACTACTGGTCTCTGGCTTTGTATGAATTAGCTGATACTAAGGTACATTTATTCTCTAGGCTCTATGTTATTGCTAGGGTCTCTGTTTTTTTGGTAAAGTGGTGGTAGAACACCACCTTGGTGCTCTTGTATGTTGGATGTGTGTATAGTCTATTGGGTTCTAGGTTTTGTATGTTCGTTGCTGGCGTCCTTCAATTTGGTATGAATTGGGTGTGTTTCTAGTATAAATGGTTTGTTTCTTCAAGAAGTGAAGGGGTTAGGCCGATGCAGAGCATCGCTGCATTTAAATAGTCTTTGTTCATACTGCAATTTGGTTTTTCTGTTGTGAGGTGGTGAGATACCTTTATTATTACTCCCTCAAGGTTTGATTGTGGCTATCAAAAGTCTAGTCTCGGGAGGCTCTTGAGTCTAACATTATTAACCTGGGGGAAAGGTATTTTCTTCCTGGTGTGTTTGGTGGGTGGTTCTGATTTTGTTGGGAATTGGAGTCTCTTGGGGGCGTAGTAAGAGTCGTGGGTTCTCCTGCTCTGTAAGGACCTCAGGGATTGTTGTGGTTTGGGTAAGGCACCCACTATCCTACTAAGAATCCACCCCAGGTGTGTTTTTTTTTAACCTTATTGAGTTGCGGCTTCGACGGGCATATTGGTCTTCTCTACTCAAACCCTGACCGACGCATTGTCTACAACCTTGGATAATATGGGAGTGGGAGCAACAGAGACTTGTTGGGGGAGGTGGAAGTGTGTCAGTGCAGGTTCAGGGTGAATTTCACTTTGCAAGGATGCTTCGCCGGTGAGGAAGACCATGTAGAGGAGGCGGCCAACAGGGGCAACAAGGAGCTAGGATGGGTAGAGAGGAAGATTATAGTAATGAGGGCTCGAGGAGTATGGAGAGGGAGGGCGAAATTGCCTAAGACGAACCCCGCTCTCCTAGCCATGTGGTTCAATCTCCCTCTTTGGACACGATTGTTGAACAACTAAGAGGAATCCAGACCAACCTGGATATCCTTCGGGCACATAAATATGAGAACAAAAATGAGTTGGTGGCCTATATCAATGACATTCAATACAACCATAATGAGATACTAGAGCAATTGACCAATGTGCGTTGAAGCCAACATCAGACCAACGATCATCTGAATGAGATTAAAGTGAGATTGGAGCACATTGATTTCCATGTCCATGTAGGACACGACCCAATGATTTCTCTGCCCATTTATCGTATCCAACCACCAATTTTATGATTTTAACCAATTTCAGTTAAATTTTAATAAAACTTAATTTAAAATATGAAAAAAAAAACTTAAAAATATAATAATAAAAAAAAATGATAACTCACCAAAACATTATATTTATTTATTTACATATATTTAAAAAATATATATAACACCACTAATTTTGTTTTTAATTATTGATTTGATATATTAACAAGTTAATTTTCCTACTGGCAATAAATAAATAAATAAAATAAAAATAAAAAAACAACTTTATTTTTAATTCGATTTTTATGTTTCAAATACAACAATAAAAAGTTCAATGATAGCATAAGTTGGGAAGGAAAGTACAGGGAATTGACAAGAAATGATACGAGAACCAAGCGGACATATTGATAAGTTTATAATATATTTTTATTTTTAATTAATAATTATTATATAATTTTCTCAAAATTTTAACTAAAAATGATATATTTTATAAATAAATATAGATTTATTGTATATACAATGTAAAGTTATTAAATTTAAATGGAGATTGTCGTTAAAAATTAAACATTGAATATATTAAAAATTAACAAAGATCTATAATGTTTTATTAAATTTTATGAATTTTCGCTGGGAATGGTTGGGTACATTACCAATCAGTAATGAACGTGGTACTCATAAATTTATGTCCTAATGTAAGAATTTTCTCGCTTACATTAATCAAAACTCTGTACTATGTAATGAGATGAGATTTTTTTCTAAACATTTTTGCTAAATTCATATAGACCAATTTTTAATCTAAGCTATATACCTCTAATCTGGAAAACAGTCTAATTATTTTAGAGAATACAATGAGAAAAATGAGAAGGCTCGCCCACTAAGACTTTGCATACACAGGGCAACTTAGTAATCACTCAAATGAACTTACCGTCATTGAAAGCCTGCATAATATTTATGGGAGCACACATATTTCCAGAATAATTTATCTGCATCACTCAACTATGCATGAAATTAAAAAAATGAAGGCTATGGGAGCTCCTGTACGCAGATTATGCCGGGATGTAGCAGAACACATATAGATTACATAATAGATTATACATCGCTATAAACTTTTTCTTTTTAAACAACTTGGTGAATGGGTAAGTGCAGGTTTAATTTAAGGGAGAGTTAGGATTAACTTTCTTCGCTGTTACTAGGATTATTTTTTATAGTTGCCATTATAACATCAATAGTACATTTAACAAGGATTATTTTTTATAGTTGCCATTATAACATCAATAGTACATTTAACAACTTGTAAGCCAGATATACTAAATTCTTATAATTTTGGCTAGAACAGAGACTCATTGATAAGGAGATTCACTGATAAAAAAAAAATACTCTTTGAACCGCACATCACAACAAGATACTATACTCAATAAAATTTAAACAGACTTCCCAACACACCCAAGCATCAAACCACACATCACTATATACATCCCTGCAAACTTTCCTGCACACTTTCATTCACTGGGAAAATTAATTTTTCAAGGTTCTTTCAATTTGTAAAAAGCTTTTTTGGAAGGCCCTATGGATTATAAAATTTGTTGTAATGGAAAAAAATGTTTTTTTAAGTTTTTTTCCAAATATATTCATAATCCAAATACATATACTCTCAGAAAACACACCCACATTGACAATTTGATATGCATTTCAACAACCCATTATATTGAATCAACCAAGGTCAAATTCTCACCTGGATTTTCGTTGCTTCCCCTGTGTCTTTTATGATGTCATTGCATTCATCCCAAAAGATTCTACAACTGATCCTATGGAGTGCGATCCTCTGCTCACCCAGGATTCAATCATAATCTGTGAATGAAGATCCTGATCGGCTGGAACAAAATGGCCTGAGCCTGCCACAACGACATGGGTGAGATTCGAGTGGGAACGCATGTACCCAGCCAGCTTGTTGGACACTTTCCAAACACTTCTTTCGGAAGCCAGAAAGTCGTCCAATCCCTCCCAATCCAGAATAGAAATCCACCCTTCGGTAGAGACAACGCCATCCTGGAGGTCGAATTGGCCCTGATACAACAGGACTGGCCTCCGCCGTACCAGGGCTTCCACCATCCACTTACTGCTCTTCATCACGTCGTCGCCCAATCTCTCGCCCACCGCCTGACTGCAGTCCTCCCATTTGATATGCCCATCCACCTTCAGGGCTTCTTTGACAGCAGGCTGATTGAGGAACAGGGAGAGGTAATCAATTCCATTCTCGGAGGTGTGATAGGGAAGATTCCTCCTCATGTCTAACAGGGTAGCCAGGCCTGTAACGTTCTCCAGGCGATTGAGGACACGATTTCTGGCAATAAGGGCATCTTGCCATTTCTGCTGGCGGGTGAGGTTCGCTGCCTCCTGCTGCAGAGCTTCGAGGTGCAGCTTTTCTTGGGAATCGATGAGCCCCAAGGCGTATGCAACAGAGGCGTGAGACTGCACCTGCACGACGGGGTGGGTCAATCCATTGCCGATGGCCAGTCCATCCAGTCGCAATGGCAATACCCCATTATTGTCCAGCTGATTGAGCATGTACAAGCTCAGGGAAGGAACATACTTTCCCGCATAGCTCTCGCCCGTTACATAAAATGGGCGTTTGCGAAACAGGGGATTCAGGTCGAAAAAAGACTGCAGGGCAGCATACAAGTCCTTGGCAACCTCATCCTGGTGGGTAGGAATGTGTTCCTCGGAGGGGGAAATGCTGAAACCGCTTCCAATGGGATTGTCCAAGAACAGTAGGCCAAATACACGATTCCAAGGCGCGGGATTCTGATGCAAATGGAGATCTGGGCTGTCGCTGACTCTCCAGGGGCCTAATTCGTAGAAATTTCCAATCATGCCAGAGCAGCCGGGACCTCCTTGCAGCCACAGAAGAATCGGAGTGTCACACAGTTGTTTTTCAGGGGAGAAGGCCTCGTAGTATGCATAGAACATACGAGCGCCGCTCTTTCCTTCTATATTCAGATATCCAGATTCCGTCGGTAGTGCCTCTTTGGGCAACGCTCCAGTTTCCATGCCCGCCACCGCCACCACATCCCAAAATAATATTGTTATGAATTGCACAGCCACCACAGCTGCTACTGCAACTGAAATGGAATTTCTACCGCGCAGCTTCATCGTCAAGCAGCACAATCTGTTTTCTATTAACTTTCAAACCCTGATTAAACCCTTGGCAATTTGACAGTCCGTGAGAGATGCATGAATCACAACAATCCTCAACAGAACCGTGGATATGAGCGATCCCCTCCAAGAAAGACAATACCAACAGGATTAATGGTGGGATTCAAAAGCTGGGCCTATGGTACTCCGTATATAAGCACATAAAAAGTGTTCGAAAAAGATCGATAGTCTGGATGCCGAGGAAAAAATCAGTCATGGAGCCTCCGTGGGCAAACATTAGATTATCTGTTGGCATCGGAACCCATGATGGTTGTTTTCTGTTTGAATTTTTCGATTTTTGGAGGATGGAATTCAGGGAAAAGATGAATTGAAAATTTTATTTGTGTTATTTAAATTGGTTTTTTAATTATATATAGATTTAGTGTTCTAAAAAATTCAGAACACTTTGATGTGACAAAAATTATCTATGAAAACTTGTGATTTCTCTAAATTCCTACTAAATTTTAGAGAAATTAAATTAAAAAAACTCATCCACAAAAACTTCCAAAAAAAATCACACTAATAACAAATCAAATATAAAATAAAAACATACATATTTTAGTGTTAAAAACTTTAACGTATCATATCAAGGTTCATTGAATCTGCGTAGCGGTGCGGTTCATGCTGTGTGATTCAGTAATATTATATGTCAATCCATTTGCATCGACATGGTTGCATTTCAATTGATCAAACCCAATGAGCCAATCAAATGTTTTTTGTGCATTGTCGTTGTCCGTTGTGGGGAATGTGTGAACCTGCCATTGTACTTCCTGCTGTCTGTATCTTCTAATCGGAAGAGAAATCGAATTTGTTCTCCTCATGGGATGCCTATGCCTAATGAGATGATAAAAAAATGGGAAGAGAAATCCATTTTGTTCTCAGAGGATGCCTAATGGGATGTTGAAAAAATGGGAAGAGAAATCCATTTTGTTCTCCTCATAGGATGCCTAATGAGATGATATATCTGACAGGACTGTTTTTATTTTTATATTGGATTTCGTTTATTTTAAATGGAACATAATTTTTTTCAGGTTAACATTAAAGGGCGGTTTTTCACTGCCAATTTAGTTATGACCTGCTTTCCCATTTTATGAAGAAATTTATTTCTTAATATTTAATTTAAATAATAGTTTGATAACTTAGTTATATAAGGAGAAAAAAACACTTTTGGTAAAAGATAAAAATGAGTTTTGAGGTTTTTAGTTTTTAGTGGTTAAGGTTTTTCTTGTCATAATATTAGTTTAGATTTGATATGTAGAAGATTGTAGCATTTCGATCTTAGACTCTATTTTGTGATTTGGTTGTTGAAGATTAGTTTTGGTTGAAAGAGACCCTAGCAATTATAGCTGCAGCTCTCGTAAGATTGAAGTTTTCATTTGACAGACGTTCTGCAGGGGGCTTCTCAGAGCTAATCTTGCAGATCAATTTTCCTTTACTGCATTCAAAGCCCTAGCGCAAGCACAGAAACCACGGGGGCCTTCTTCTCCCCCCCCAAATTTGTGAAGAAATTAGTTGAGATTTCGGATGTGGAACTCTCTCCACCACATCCATGCAAGAGAGCCTTAGCCCTCTCAGAAAAAAAAAAACATTAGTTGACAAGTTTATGGGCTTATGGCTGAATCCAAAAGTTGTTGAATCCTAGATCATGGAACAATGGACCCCCAAGCTTCCAAGTAAGTAACTTACCTCTTTATCTCCCCATGGACTATGGATTTAAATTCAAATTCTGAAATTACTTTTGTGCTAGTGTGGACTACCTCACCTCCCTCTCCATCTCTTGGGACCTGATGCACTAAAAGACCACACCTCCCTCTTCATCTCTTGGGACCTGATGCACTAAAAGACACTGGAAATAAGTTGGGTCCCTATGTAGACAAAGCACAACGAAAAGGAGGCCAATTTTTTTGTGCTCACATTTTTGTTGAAGTAAATCCTTCTGAAGGTTTACCCAGGCCATAAAAATAAATTTAGGGGAATGGAGCCATATTTAGGAATTGAACTATGAGTAGATTCCCTTCAAAAGCATCATTTGTCATTCTCATGGGAACTTTGTCAAAAACTACCCTCAACAAAAAAAGGATGAGCAAGCCCAAGCCCCTGTCTCATAAGGAAGGGCATACCCATACCCCCATATCTAATGAGGGTAGTTTTCAATCAGTTCAAAAGTGAAGGAAGAATCAACAAAATAAATTTGTAGCTCCAAAGAAATCTGCTAAAGAAGTTCTTGAACCTTCCCTCAGTAAAATTCTTTTGAGGCTCTTCAAGATCTAGAACAAGATGAAATTACTCCTCTGGATGAAAACCCAAAGGAGGATCAAGGAAACTTAGCAGTGTTGGGGGAGAATGAAGAGAAACTCCTTCGACGGTTGTATCTTTAGATACATAATCACGTATTGTGGCAAAAGTATTAACAATGTCAAATTTTGAGCTTGCGGAAATGAGTAGATCTACTCCAACATTTTACAAAAAAACTATGACAATCAAAGCAGCTCACACTAAGTCAAGCACAAGAGGCAATGTTAGACAATAACTCTCCTCAAATGCAGCAGAAGCGCCTCTCACAAGAGGCCGAAAATCCCATAAAAAAAAAGGGAACGTGAAGCACATGTCAATTTAGCTTCAAGATCCCAACTTCCTGTAAACTCCTTGTTGCAAAAGTCTCCCAAATAAATCAATGTATTGTTTTTGCAATTTGTAAGAATTTACTCTTGTAATCACGAGGAAAGTCTTAGTTGTAAAAAGTGTGGAATATATTGGTATTTGTCTCGTAGAATCTTAATCAATTTCTAAGTAGAAGATCCTTTGAAGATGGTGCAAATGTAGGGAATTTCCTTAGCTGCATCAAGAGGCAGATTTAATAAAACCTTATACTCATTCTTGTTTAAAAAAAAACTTAATTATATAATAATAATAATATAGTACCAATATAATTATAGTATGATAATAATATAATAATTTTTCCATTTATTCATAATTTTTTTTTAATTAATAATTATTATTTTTATATTTTAACTTAATCATTATTATTTTTTAAAATAAAAAAATTGTAATTATTATTTTTTAAAATAAAAAAATTGTAATTATATATATATATATATATATATATATATATATATATATATATATATATTTACATCAATAGATATGTTTATTTTGAGAATGGGGGCTTTTGTGATTCATTATTTAAGTAAAGTTTTTCCCCGATAAATCACAGTTGTTGAAGGTCAACATGTTTTGAACCACTTATTATGCTTCATTCATCATCCAACATCCCACAAAGATAAGTATTGTGATTCATAGACCAAATAATTATAGTAGAGTTTCAACATGTTTTGAACCACTTATTATGCCTCATTCATCATCCAACATCCCACAAAGATAAGTATTGTGATTCATAGACCGAATAATTATAGTAGAGATGCAACTGTAAACTCCTAAGAGAAATAAATAATATATTAATAAAAAGAACAAACAAATATAAGTATTGTGATTCATAGACCGAAGATAAATATTGTGATTCATAAACCGAATAATTATAATAGAGATGCAACTGTAAACTCCTAAGGGAAATAAATAATATATTAATAAAAAGAACGAAAACAAATGTTAAAAGGAAATAAATAATATAATAATAAAAAACGAAAATAAACCTTAAAGATTGCGTAGAAAAAGGTTATTGATGATGATGGTTAACATCCACTGAGACCAATCTTTGGTCTATCAGACCTAAAGAAATGAATTATTTAGTTTGATTTGAGATTTTATTCCTATGCCCAAAAAGCTTGGAGAGAAGCCTCCTGAGTTCATTGTAATTTTGACAACGTAAAAGGCTAGGAAGGTTAGTGTTGCAACAGAGATTTTGAAACTGAGATCTAATGTGGTTGTACGCGGAGCACTCTAAGAGGAAGTGATTTTCATCCTCGATGTTCATATTCTCATAGAGATGGTAGAACCTTTCCATCCATGGTGTTTTAGGAATTTCCCAACAACCCGTTTCACTATGGAGCTCATGAGAGTTCATTCTAATCTTGGCTATATTAATTTTCTTCTTTGAGCTAGTTAAAATAGAGAGATACTTTTGATCTTCTAGGGTGGGATTGATGACCTCCTTATAATATCTTAATTTTCTTTTAGCTGCTAAATCTTTCTCACACCACATTTTTCTTTGAACTTAGAAGTAACAATATTTTTAATGTTATTAATGTTTTGCAATGCAACATTCTCGTCGATCTCCCAATGGTTTAACCAGGCCCTGGTGTCTTTATACCAACCTCATTTGAGCCTTAGGTGGTTTTGGCTAGAATTTAAAGCTAGCTTAGGAAGTCTATGGTCTCCTATGTTATTGAGTTTGTGCTTGTACAACAGAAGCCTAGTCATAGTTAGGCTCTCGATAGGGGAAAGACCCACTTCTATAAGGAGAATAGGATAGGGTGTGTTGCTTTTTTGAGGTTATACGTTATAAAACGCTTTTGGATTTTCTCAATATTTCTCCAGGATTCTCTAGAGATGCTACAACCCGAAACCTCACATCCATATAAGATAACTGGAGTGACTAAAGTTCAAAGAGGAACTTCTTTCTATCCCAGATTACAAGGTTTTCCATTTTACAATTATTTTCAAGACCAAAATAAGCTTTCCATCCCCCATTAATCCTTTTCTCAATGCTATAGTTCCAGTTGAGCTTGTGATGAATATCAATTCCTGGGTACTTGTAGGAAGACACTTCCTCCAAGTTACTATTGTCATACATAAAATTAGAGTAAGTGTCCTTCTTGGATTTGATAATCATAACTTTTGTTTTGTCAGTGTTAACAATCATACTCATGGTAGAGCAGAAATCCTTAAGAAGTATAAGTTGCTTATCAAGCTTAGATGGGCACCTTGTCAGAAGAACAATATCATCAGTGTAGAGAAGAAGGATGATGACTATCCCAGCTAAGATTGTGCGAGCACATCCTGCTTCCTCTAAAAAACCTTCTAGCTTGTCGATGTAAATGCCAAATAGGGTAGGGGAGAGGGGGCAACCTTGTTTAACTCCGATATTACACTTAATATCTTTCGACCACCCCTCATTTCTCTTTAACTTGGAAATTACATTCTCATATAACCTTATAGCGGCAGCTCTCAACTCAAAAGGAACCTTTAGCTCTTCTAATATGTTCCAAAGGTTGTTTCTAGGAACCATATCGAAAGCCTTTCTAAAGTCCACAAAGCAACAAAAGAGATTGGATTTATCATTGTGGCATTCCTCCACAATGATCCTAAGCGTAACGAGGTGGTCTGTTGTTGAGTGCTTCTTTCTAAAACCCGCTTGGCCTTTAGCCTGCTTACCTTCACTTTCAAGCCATATGCTCAACTTCCTTTCCAAAATAATACCATATAACTTGGCTAGGAGAGGGCTGATCATAATTGTCCGATAATTTTTCTTCTTGATATGTCCTTCTATCTTGATAGTTTGAGGAGTGGTAATTCCGGCCAATACATTAAAAGATATGGTTGGATTCATTTCTTCTTTCTCGATGTGATCTTTCACTTCTTGAACCTTTTTCTTCTTGATATGTCCTTCTATCTTGAGAGTTTGAGGAGTGGTAATTCTTGCCAATGCTTTACAAGATATGGTTCGATTCATTTATTTTTTCTCTGGGGTTGGTCCCTAGCGTATATCCTCTTCTTTTGATGTTTCTTGATCCTTTTCTTACTCCTCTTCATACTCTATGTAAAATAATTTCTTCTCAGCACACTTATGACCTTTAGTGCATTTTCTATCACAATTGTAACAAAGCCCTTTTTCTATTTTTTTCTTCCAATTGTTGTGGTGTAAACATTGTAGGTTGTGGAAGGCTAGGAGAAGAAACACTTCCATAATTATAGTCATGAGTGGTGGGATTCCTTGTTTCCATAATTTTGCTTACAATTTTTCTTGCCCGCCTGAATGCCTTCTCCAATGAATCAGGTTCTCAAAGATGAACCTCATGTTGAATTTTATCCTTTAAAGTACCTATGAAGACATCAATCCTTTGCTTCTCTGAATATAATTTACTCTTGTATTCAATTTTTGAAAGTCCTCAATGTGCTCTGCCATTGAACACTTTGTTTGAGATTTATCAATTGGCTAAAGAAGGTGTTTCTCGTTGTATCCTCATAATGTGCTATCATTTCCTCCATGAAAATTGACCACGTAACAAGTGGTTTACGAGAACAAGCCCTTTATACCATAAAAATTGATCCGGTTCTAAATATGAATATGCAATATGTACCTTTTGTAACAGTTGCACCTCATGTAGATCAAAATATTGCTCCATCTGTTGTATCCAATTTACCAAATCCTTGCCATCAAACTTCTTCATATCGCCTTTTCTTGATTTTAGGAGCTCAATCTTGAAATGACTATAAATCTGTAATTTCAGATCTTCTAGTTCTGAAATTGTGACAACCCTCTATGTCCTCTTTCCAATGCCACCAGTTTGATCAAAATTGGATTCTCCAAGAAAGAGTTATCCACAATCTCCCAAAATGACCTAATTATATACCTTTTCAGAAGAGCAAACTTTTATGAAGTGCCACGAGTCACTGTTTCGACCTTTGGATCTGAAAATATATACAAAATAAAATACAGTCTGTTCTCTTTCTATAACTTCTTACGAAATTTCAATTTGAGGCTCAGAGAGACAGTTATGACGATTTTCCCAAGGTGACTTGTTTGGAATGTAATTCGAGGGTCTTCAAAAACCCTAACTTCCTCAAACTATATCTCTGAAACTATAGAGAGACATGATCTGAAATTCAGAGCCAAAGTTCAGACCGATTTCTTCTCAAATGAATTTTTGTTTTAGCTTCTGAAAATTTGCAGCGAAAGAGTTATAACAAAAATCCCATGATGACCTGTTTTAGTTGAAATTTTGGAACTTGCAAAAACCCTAACTTCCTCAGATCATATCTCCGCAAATATAGCGAGACAAGCTTTGAAATTTGGACCCGAGGTTCAGAACTATTTCTTCTCAAATGGGCTTTTTTTAGCTTCTGAAACTGTGTATCGAAAAAGTTATAGTGAAAATCCCACGATGATCTATTTGGAGCAGCGAAACCCTAGAATCCAAAGCTCTGATACCAAATGTTTCAGAGCTTTGGATTCTAGGGTTTCACTTCTCCAAACAGGTCATCGTGGGATTTTCGCTATATCTTTTCACTACGCAGTTTCAGAAGCAAAAGAAACCCTTTTGAGAAGAAATAGTTCTGAACCTTGGGTCCAAATTTCAGAGCTTGACTCGCTATATTTAAGGAGATATGATCTGAGGAAGTTAGGGTTTTTGCAAGCTCCAGAATTTCAACTAAAATAGGTCATCGTGAGATTTTCACTATAACTCTTTTGCTACAAAGTTTCAGAAGCTAAAACAAAAATCCATTTGAGAAGAAATCGGTCTAAACCTCGACTCCGAATTTTAGATTCTGTCTCTCTATAGTTTCAGAGATATAGTTTGAGGAAGTTAGGGTTTTTGAAGACCCTCAAATTACATTCCAAACAGGTCACCTTGGGAAAATCATCATAACTGTCTCTCTGAGCATCAGATTGAAATTTCGTAAGAAGTTATAAAAAGAGGACGTACTGTATTTTATTTTGTATATTTTTCAGATCCAAAGGTCGAAACAGTGACACGTGGCACTTCATACAAGTTTGCTCTTCTTAAAAGGTATATAATCAAGTCATCTTGGGATATTGTGGATAACTCTTTCTTCGAGAATCCAATTTTGATCAAACTAGTGGCATTGGAAAGAGGACACAGAGGGCTACTTCAAATCGCAATTTCAGAACTAGAAGAGTTGACATTATAGATTTATAGTCATTTCAATATTGAGCTCCTAAAATCAAGAAAAGGCGATATGGGGAAGTTTGATGGCAAGGATCTAGTAAATTGGATACGACAGATGGAGCAATACTTTGATCAACATGAGTTGCAACTGTTACAAAAGGTTCGTATTGCATCTTCATATTTAAAACCGGATCAATTTTTATGGTATAAAGGGCTTTGTTCTTGTAAACCACTTGTTACGTGGTCAATTTTCATGGAGGAAATGATAGCACATTATGGGGATACAAAGAGAAACGCCTTCTTTAGCCAATTGATAAATCTCAAAAAAAGTGTTCAATGGTAGAGCACATTGAGGACTTTCAAAAATTGAATATAAGAGTAAATGATATTCCAAAGAAGCAAAGGATTGATGTCTTCATAGTTACTTTAAAGGATAACATTCAACATGAGGTTCGTCTTTGGGAACCTGATCCATTGGAGAAGGCATTTAGGTGGGCAAGAAAAATTGAAAGCGAAATTATGGAAACAAGGAATCCCACCACTCATGACTATAATTATGGAAGTGTTTCTTCTCCTAGCCTTCCACAAACTACAAGGTTTACACCACAACAATTGGAAGAAAAAAGAGAAAAAGGGCTTTGTTACAATTGTGATAGAAAATGCACTAAAGGTCATAAGTGTGCTGAGAAGAAATTATTTTACATAGAGCATGAAGAGGAAGAAGAAAAGGATCAAGAAACATCAAAAGAAGAGGATATACGCAGGACCCAACCCCAGAGAAAGAAGAAATGAATCCGACCATATCTTGTAAAGCATTGGCAAGAATTACCACTCCTCAAACTCTCAAGATAGAAGGACATATCAAGAAGAAAAAGGTTCAAGAAGTGAAAGATCACATCGATAAAGAAGAAATGAATCCAACCATATCTTGTAATGCATTGGCCGGAATTACCACTCCTCAAACTATCAAGATAGAAGGACATATCAAGAAGAAAAATGTTCAAGAAGTGAAAGATCACATCGAGCATCAAGAAATGAATTCGACCATATCTTATAAAGCATGGAAGAAATTACCACTCCTCAACTCTCAAGATAGAAGGACATATGAAGAAGAAAAAGGTTCAAGTAGTGAAAGTTCACATCGAGCATCAACAAAAAGTTCTCCAACTTTTAAAGGATAACACCACTTTGGTGTAGAATCGAATGAAACAACAGGTAGATCAAAATCACAGTGAAAAAAAATTTGATGTAGGTGAATGGGTATTTTTAGGCTACATCTCAAGCAAGCTATTTATGAGAAGGAAATGTTGGCAATACTACATGCACTTAAGAAATGGCAACCTTATCCAATGGGAAGACACTTTAAGGTAAAAATGGATCATGATAGTCTTAAATACTTTTTAGAACAAATATTATCTTTAGAAGAATAGAAAAAATGGGTCACAAATATGTTGGGTTATGACTTTGACATCATCTACAGAAAAGAGAAGAAAATTTTTGTTGCAAATGCACTCTCAAGAAAGGATGAGGATGTGGAAGAATTTTTTTGTGTTATTTCTATTATCCAACCAGATTGGATAAACGAAGCAAGGGATGAATGGAAGAAGGACAAAGAAGTGTGGCCACTCATTCAAAAGTTGCAGAATATCCCAATTCAAACAATATTGCCAGAACTTGAAGAGGAAGGAAAAATCATATTGGAACCTGGAGCAGTCATAGAAACAAGAACCCAATAGCTATGAAATCGATCAATTTCAAAGTATCTCATCAAGTGGAAGAAATTTCCCGTCAAAGATTCCACATGGGAGGACAAATTTTTTATACAGAAGCATCAAGAACTAATCAAGCGTTGAGGACGACACTCTTTGAAGGAGAGGGGTATGTTAGGCCCCTATACTACTAGTCTAACCCCTTATTGTTATTAGTACAACCCCCTTATTATATTGTTGTACCCATGTAGTCCCCATATTGTTATTATTGTGACCCATAGAAGCCCGCTATTGTTATTATTGTGCCCTTACATTATTATTGTTATGTCAGCTCTGATTATATTATGACCCCTCAGACTCCTATATATAGAAAGGAGGTCTTGTCATTTGTATCATCCAAGAATTTTTCATTTGTGTAACGTAAAGGAGGTTGCCCCCTCGAAGAGGCTTATTTCTAAGGCATTGATCTATCTTTTCTATCTTTTTGTGAGCTAGTTTCATAACATAGGAACCGTATCGAAAGCATTTCTAAAGTCCACAAAGCAACACAAGAGATTGGATTTATCATTACGGAATTCCTCCACAACGATCCTAAGCGTAACGAGGTGGTCTGTTGAGTGCTGCTTTCTAAAACCCGCTTGGCCTTTAGCCCACTTACCTTCACTTTCAAGCCATATGCTCAACTTCCTTTCCAAAATAATACCATATAACTTGGCTAGGAGAGGGCTGATCATAATTTTCCGATAGCTAGAGGGGTTATTTGTATCCCCACTTTTAAAAATAGGGATAATGAGGCTTTGAGTCCATGGTTTAGGGAACCCTTGCTTGACCGCTTGATTGAAAAGCTTGTGAATGTGGGGGATGAGGATAGGACCTCCAATTTTTAAGATTTCTGCCTGGTAGCCTTCAATGTCCTTAGCTTTCCCATTAGCCAACCGATTAACCGCAAAATCAATGTATTCTAATGAGAAAACTTCTTTTGTTGTGAGCAGGGTTTCAAAGTTATCCATGACATTTGGAGATTCATAAAGATTTTTAAGATAGGAATTCCAGTCGTGTAAAGAAATTTTATTAATATTTTTAGTTTTCCTAGTTAGAATCTGCCTCCAGAATTTCTTAGGAGCTACCTTAAAGAGGTGTAAGAGATTCTCTTGTCTTTTACGAATATACTGCCTTTTTTTTCTTTTAGTTAGGGCTTTGTATATTTTTATCTTGCCAATTTTAAGAGATTCATCAACAACTTCCTTAATTACACTCCTCACACTTTTACAGTCTTTGTCATACCATGGGTTGGTTTTGCTATTTCTTTTATTACTTGAAACTTCAATTGAGAACTTGTTAATAGAATATGAGAGGGTTGTAGTAAAATTATTATAGAGATCTTCTATGTTGTCTATACCAGATAAAGGAAGCAAATTAGTTTTTAATTCATTTAGAAAGAGATCTTTTTTATTTCTATCAAAGATTAACTTCTTTTGGCTATAAGGATTATCTTATATGGGATCTCTATGCATGACAAAATTGAGAGTTATAAGTAAAGGCCTCTTATCAGAGTCAGGATCATGGTCGTTTAAGATGTCAAAATTTGTTATTTTGTTGTATAGAGGGAGATCAGAGATAACATAGTCTACCACGCTGCTACCAAGCCCATGGATGCAGGTCATCTGGCTAGAATTGGGCCACTTCTTTAGACCATTGTAATTTATGAGATCATGAGCACTACATAGCTTAACTAGCTTCGACCCAAACAAATTCTCCCTGAGGTCTTCAGAGCTCCTTTTGTACCCGCTAGCCAGAGGAAGGTCTTCTTCTAACCAAAGAGGATTAGGGTTAGAATGATTGCTTAGAAGAGTAGCTTGGTTGCTTGAAGTTCGAGCATTAAATTCACCCATTAAAAGGATATTGTCTTCATTCCTTAGGCTAGAAATATCATTCTCTAAACCATTTTTAGGACTATTTTTATCTAGAATCTTTTTCTTATAAAAGTTAGAATTGATGGGGGAAAAGTAACAGATTTCTATGTAGGTCTTTTTATCACAAATGTCAGTAATTCCTATCCAACTATATTGGTTGTAAGGGTCGTTTTTATAAATCCTAGCATGAGGAGAGATGTTCTTCTTAATGTAACAAGCTATAGCCCCAATGCCTCTACGGGAGGATCACTTATTCCAGGTAGACCATAATGTAAAGCCATCTATGTTAGGGACCTTAGATTCTTCGTGCTCCCAAGTTTCAACAAGCAAAATAATATCAACATCATTCAAGATCCAAGTTAGCCTGGGGCCTTTGTTCCATGGAAAGCCCCGACAGTTCCAAGAAAGAATCCAGAACATGTTGAATTGCTATTTATTATTATCTTTTTGGTTTCTATCTTGAATAATGGCTTTTCTATTTATGATTATTGCCCATTTTCCTTCCTTCCTATCTTCCTTTACCTTTTGAACCTCCTTTCTCAATTCTGCTTGATCTTCTGGAATGAGATCTTCATTTATAAATATTCTCGTTGCTTTTAGACTTGAGGTTTTACTAACTATGTCATACTTATGGTCAGTAGAGCTCACCTTTATTCAGATTAGCCTTCCTTTATTCTCAGTTAGTTTCCCCAACCTTGTTGCTTTTGTGAGACACATTGTTTCAATTTATAATTTGTTATGTAATTCTGTTTGGGCTATGGCTAAAGTATCATCGTCTACCTCCTCTTTCAAACCGAAGATTATAAGGTTCAAGGCCCTTTTGTTACGCTCATGGTCTATTTCTATCAATTTTTTCATTTCATCTTTAATTGGTTTGATATCTAATTTACCTACCACACTATTTAGGGTGAAGCGGCTATTAACTTTTTCTTCTAGCTCTTTAATTATGTCCTTCATTTTAAGACTCTCTAAAGCATCAACATCTACTTGCTGGGATGTTTGGTTCATATCTTGGTTTTGTTTTTCTATAACCTGTGACCCAGTCTCCATTGCCTCCATCTTATTCTCTAATAGTTCTATTTTATTTTGTCTTTGTTTTTGGATCTTGTCTTCAAGAGATGTGAATTTATTTTCTAGCATGACTGCTAACTCTATTTCTAGCTTGACTTACCTTTCCTCTCTACGTTTCTCTAAAGACTCTATATACTCATAGAGGCTCTGTAGAGTAACTGTGTTAGGTCTACCTTTGGTAATATTTGGTAATTGTGGTGAATTATTCATACTTGAAAATATATGAGCAGATATGTATTAGAAAAATATAAGGAATGTGTGCACCTGATATCAGCAAGCCAGACTGCAGATGCACGTGCCCTAGATTATTTTTCTATCACCGTAGGGAGCTCGTGAATTATTACCACAGAGATATCGTAAATTATAAACGGGTGATTTGAGCTACCCATATTCTCATTACAAAAGGTCTACAAGGGTCGACCGAACGAAGCTCAGGCCATGGAGGAAAAGCTAAGGCAACAAGTGAAATTGAGGTCTACAAGCCATCACCGAAGTGGGAGATAGAGGCCTTGGTGCTGAGGGGGCATGGCATGAATCCCATTGTAATGTACCAATGACCAGGTGTGAAGTATTAATGGCTAGAAGCACCTATTGGGTGTGACAGAGTGAGGAGGTTAATGGTGCCGGATGACCTGATGGCCCCACTATTGGGTTGATGTGGACTTGCATTTTTGGTTATTGGCTCTGACGATTGTCCCCAAAAACCACCATGCTATCGACCCGATATTGCTAATAAAAATCGGGAGTCGAACACCGATTTACCTCACTGATTTTGTTTTTGAAATTAATTATCGGTGGGTATGTGGAGGGACCCAAATAATTTATTGTTAAATTCATTTGTAATATTCTATATTGATAGAACAACTCTTATAAAAAATAAAAGAAAAAGTCACTTAGGGTTTATGAACAAAGTGAGGATTGCATGTTGGACACGTGGAAGAAAAAAAGGGCTAAGAAAGTCACTTTGTTTCCAATGAGATGCTCAAGGAACCTTGCAAAGAGTAGTGAATCATAGAGAATCATATAAACATGAAGAGGGATTATGTATGCTGCAAAAGTACAGTTACTTATCAAAGAGTACAATCTAGTTTAAGGCAAGCATAATTTGAATATTCAGGTATGAAAGAATAGGGAAAAATCAATGAATCTTCCAAAAGTCGTAGATTACAGCTAGTAAATTGGAATTTGGTATATGACCAATTGTTAGAAAGATAATTTCAAGGATAAAATAGCTATGCACTCAAAAAACTTGTATTGTAACAAAAAATTATGGAAACATTTGAGGAAAAGCTACAAGAATTTTTCAAGGGACAAAACAATTAACATGCTGCTATCTTTCCAAAGGAATATTTTTAGCTCAGGTAACCAAATAGTACAAGTAGATAGTCAATAGAGAGCTATTGACAAGGAGAACAATTTGGTCAACCCGGATTTTCAATTTGAGTAATAATTTAGGGTGAAATTCGCAAGGAAAGTTGCAAATGCAGTTTCCAAAAAAACATCTTAATAGCATACGGGAATCGAGAAGATGCCCAAAGGCCTTACAGTGACAAGGAAGCGCTTAGGGCAGAAAATATAAGCCAGAGTAATAATGAAACTAAATTTAATGGTTATGGTATGGAACATAGAAAATTTTAGGGGCGAATGTTTGCCCTTTGGCGAAATTAAGGGGTTTTAAATTTTTAGTGGATGAATATTTTGTATCATAGTACATTTTTACAAATCACCTCAAATAGCCCACCTTATTTTAAGGGAGAGGGTAAAAAAGGTAAATTTAGCCCTTGAAATTAGGAGTTACAACTTTCCATTCGCCCATTTTCAAGAATAGATTTATTTAAGTGAATCCATTGGCCCATTTTCAAGAATAGGTTTTATTTAAGTGAATCCTATGGGCCAAATACCATATTTATAAAAGAGGTATGGTAAATTAATAAAAATATAAATAAATGAGAGCTATGGTAAATAAATAAACCATTTTTTATATTTACTCCATAAGTCACCTTATATACATGCAAGGGTGTAAACAAATAAAAATATAAGTAAAGTGGAGGTATGGTAAATAAATAAAACATCTTTTTATACTTACTCAAAAGGTATGGTAAATAAATAAAAATATAAATAAACTAGACGTATGGTAAATAAATAAAACCTCTTTTTATATTTAGTCCATAGCCCTCATTCTATTTATCAAGGCTCAAGAAAGAGGTTTTATTTAAGTGAATCCTATGGGCCAAATACCATATTTGTAAAAGAGGTATGGTAAATTAATAAAAATATAAATAAACGAGAGGTATGGTAAACAAATAAAACATTTTTTTAAAATTTACTCCATAATTCACCTTATATTTATGAACACTCAAAAAATGCGTTATATTTAGGTGAAACCTATGGGCAAAATACTATGGGACAAATACCATGGACTAGATTGTTATTAATACCATGCAAAAAAACATTATTAACCCTAATATTTTTATTAATAAAAATAAAAATGGCACACGGTATTGACCCATGGTATTCACCAAAATGGCACATGGTATTGACCCATGGTATTCACCTGGAATGTAGCCTATTTAAATGGGGAATTAAACCAGCATAGATCCATCTTTACTTTGGATCTACTAACCCCCGAGAGGTATCAAATATTGTGATATGCAAACTAGTATAGAGTGAAAAAATATTTGATCCCTCTCAGGGGTGGATCCAGAGTAAAAATGGATGTTGTAATTTAATGTATGTTAAACATTTTAGCTTGGTTAAAATAAAAAATAAAATAAAAATCAACTATTAATTTTATTAATTTTTATAAATTACTAATAGTAATTTTTAAGCTCCAGGTTTATGATAACCCATGGTATTGACCCATGGTAATACCAAGATCTTACAAGATTTTATAATTGAGTAAAATATTCGCCATGCCTAGTGAGGGATTCACCAAAAAATTATATATACATATTATATTATTGATAAAATCGCCTTCCATTTTTCCTATATACCATGGAGATTCGCCCATTTATTATACATATAAATTTAGGGGGGGTTCTTAAAATTTTCCTTGGTATGGACCCACTGGAGGGGAGAGATTTGGAAGAAACGATCAAACGTCTAAAATTGGAAGTCCTCAGCTAAAAATATGACAATGAAAAGTTGATGAAAGAACAAAAACATATTAATAACCGATTTTTGCACAGCCTAAATCAAATTTGGAAAGACTTGAGCCAACAAACTAAGTCAAAACTAGCATATGAGCACAGTGCTAGAACTAAGGAGAGGGGCACTGGGACTGCAAGACATTCTATGAGTGATGCTCATCCACACCAACACACATCAAGGAGGACTAGTAAAAGGACATATTCTACATATGAATCCAATACTAGTCCTAGTGTGTCTCCAACTTAGAAATGAAGCAAAAAATTAGATAGCGAAAATTTGTAAGGGGAATTGAGAAAAATTAAGCCACCCACCTTTAATGGAGAGAACAAGAAAGGGGAGGAAGGAGAAACTTTGTTGTTGGAGATGAGAAAATATCTTCATCTCTTCATTTATTCCTCAAATATAGAGGCTATAGTGGCCATATATCATCTAAAAGGAAAGGCTAGTCTCTGGTGGGAACAAATCAAGGTAGTCAAACACTTGGATGACAGACAGATCACTTGGAAAAAATTTAAGGAATATTTCCAAAGGAAATATTTATTAGAAAGATAGTATGAATGAAAAATGCAAGAGTTTTTCAAGCTACAACTAGGACACATGACCATGGAAGGGTATGGTCAAAGTTTGCGGAGTTACTAAGGTATGTCCATTTTATTAAAGATGAAAAGGTTAAAATTCAAAGATACATTAGTGTTCTATTGTCCTTTTATGTTGATAAGCTGAAATATGATGAACCCAAAACCGTGGAGATAGCCATGAGGAAAGTAGAACAACTATATGAGAAGAATAAAAATAAAACCATGTTGCACAAGTTTTTGGGAAATAAGAAAAGGAATTTTATGGAGCAAAGAAAGAAGTGTTATAAACCCTTGCCATTTAAGAATAACTTACAGTTGGGCCAGCAAACAACCCGAGTCTCTAACCAACCATAAGGGGGAATTCTTCAAGTAAAAGGCTTCATCCCCCACCTATTAAATGTTGGGGCTATAAAGGAGATCATCAATTCAGATATTGTCCTCATAAGGAAGAGAAGATGAGTACTATGCATAGCATGCAAGCGACAACTACTCTGGATGATGTGGGAAGAGGCATGCCCATAATTTATGCAACCTTGGATAATCAACAAGTGGAGCATCAACCTCATATGATAGAAGTTGAAGGTAAGAGAAACAATCAACCAATTTCAATTTTAATTGATTTTGGAACCAACCATAGTTACATTAATGTGAATTTGGTTGAAAAAATTAATTTGAAGAAAATTAAATATTCCAAATCTTGCTTAGTACAGCTAGCTACAGGTATGAAGAGAAAGGTTACAAAATTAATTAGAGGCTGCCTGATTGAAATGAATGGGTTGGCAAAAACAACTAACTTGAATGTAATTCCGTTGGGTGCTTGTGATTGCTTGACTTGCATGGATTGGTTGGAAAATAACCATGCAATACTTGATTGCTACAGGAAGTCTTTTAAATGTATTGATGATGAAGCACATCAGAAACAAGTCAAAGGAACTCCTAGACCGATATCCATTAGACAAATATCAACCATGCAATTGATCTTTTTTTTTTAGGAAAGGATGCCAAATCCTTGCAGCTAATTTGGAGACAAATATGGACCAGCAAATTAATATAAGAAATTACCCATTGCTTCAAGAATTTGGTAATGTGTTTGCAGAAATACTCGGATTACCTCCAAGGAGGGAAATAGATTTCTCTATTGATTTAGTGCCAAGGGAAGTTCTGGTATATAAAGAACCATGCAGGATGAGTATGCCGGAGCTTAAAGAATTACATATGCAACTAGAGGAATTGCTAAAGAAGGGATATATACATCCCAATGTATCACCGTGAGGTGCTCCATTTCTCTTTGTTAAAAAGAAAGATGGTACACTATGGTTGTGTATTGACTTATGACAACTAAATAAAGTTACTATTAAAAATAAATACCCACTGCTGAGGATTGATGATATCTTTGATCAACTATACATAGAAAAAATATTTTTCGAAAATTGATTTAAGATTTGGGTATCACCAGCTGCAGATTAATGGAGAAGATATCAATAAAACAACATTCTGAACTCGTTATGGGCATTATGAATTTGTTGTAGTACCTTTTGGTTGATCTAATGCACCGAGAGATTTTATGTGTTTAATGAAAGGAGTCTTCAAGGAATACTTAGATAAATTCGTCATTGTGTTCTTAGATGAAATCCTAATATATTAAAAAACTAAAGAGGAACATCAACAACACTTGAGATTGGTTATACAAGTACTCAGAGAGCATCAACGTTACACTAAGTTGAGAAAATGTTCATTTTATCAGACATATCCACTATTTGGGTCACATTATTTCAGAAGATGGGATAACTATGGACCCACAGAAAATGAAATCTATCAGAGAATGGCCAGCCCTAAAAAATGTTACAAAAATGAGGTCTTTTTATGGGTCTAGCTCAGTATTACAGGAGATTTATCGAAGGGTTTTCCTAAATTGCATATCTAATCAAAAATTTGCGTAAAAAGGGTGTAAAATTTGAGTGGACACTTGAATGTGAATCATCCTTTCAACATTTAAAATTTCTATTAACCAGGGTGGCGGTATTAAAAATTGTTCATCCAAACGATAATTTTTTGGTGTGCACAGAAGCATGCAAAGAAGGATTGGGGGATGTTCTCATGCAAAATGGTAGGTAATTTGCTACAAGTCCAGAAAGTTAAAAGATCACGAAAATAATTATTTTTCCCATGACTTGGAGGTTTTAGCTATCATTCACACCTTGAAAATGTGGAGCCATTACCTCGTGGGCAAAAGATTTGAATTGCAGACTAATCATTATGCATTGTGACATTTATTTGAACAACCAAATTTAAATGCATGGCAAATCCGGTGGCTGGAATTGCTGGCAGAATATGATTTTGAAATTAGATAGATTAAGGGGAAAGAAATTGGCTAGAGGATGCACTTAGTCAAAGATTACATGTTATGCATGTCACATCAATTAATAGCTACGAAACTAATTTGATGGGAATAATTCTATAGGTTGGTAATTTAGAACAGAAATATATGAAGATTAAAAATAATTTACAACAAGGTGCAACAAATGAGAGCTTCCAATATTTCGAATTAGGCCCGGAGAATATTATCTTATATAAAAGAAGAATTTATGTGCCATATGTTCCAGTAGTTAAAGAAATAATTCTGCATGAAATGCACAGGGTACCATATGTTGGTCACTATAATAATAGTGATTGCCCCATTACTATTGTAGTTGTATCCCTTATTAATATTGTTGTGCCCTTATTGTCCTCATATTGTTATTGCTGTGCCCCATAGAATCCCTCTATTGTTATTTTTGTGCCTTTATATTATTATTGTTAAGTCGGCTGGGTTATATTATGACTCCTTAGACTCCTATATATAGAAAGGAGGTTTTGTCATTTGAATAATCAAATAATCATTAATTTGTGTAATGTAAAGGAGGTTTCCCCCTTGAAGGGGATGAATTCTAAGGCATTGATCTATCTTTTCTATCTTTTTGTGAGCTGGTTTCATATTTGGTATCAGAGCTTTGAATTCTAGGGTTTTTCTGCTCCAAACAAGTCATCGTGGAATTTGCGCTATAACTTTTTTTCTGTGATGTTTCAGACGCTAAAAAAAACCCATTTGGGCTGAAATCGCTCTGAACCGCAGGTCCGAATTTCAAAGTTTTTCGTTCTATATTTGTGGAGATATGATCTGAGGAAGTTGGCATTTTTGCAAACTCCCGAATTACATTCCAAACAAGTGACTTGGGGAAAATAGCCATAACGTTTGTTTTGAGCATCAGATTGAAATTTCATAAGAAGTTACAGAAAGAGGAAGGACTGTAGTTTCCTATGTATATTTTTCAGATCCTAAGGTTAAAACAGTGACACGTGGAACTTCCTACAAGTTCGCTCTTCTGAAAAGGTCTATAACCAAGTCATCTTGAGAGATTGTGCATGACTCTGCCTTCGAGAATCTAAATTCGATCAAAATGGTGGCATTGGAAAGAGGACACGGAGGGATACTGCAGGTCTCAATTTTAGAACTGGATGATATGAAATTACAGAGATACATCAGAGGCAATATCAAGCTCCTACAAAGTGAAAAAAGGTGTGTAGATTTTTAAATTTTTTTTCTTAAGCTTGGTTTGAAAAATTATTTGAAGGAATTCAAAGGGCATAGTAGAGCATTATTATTGGTAACTGATGCCCCGAGGAAAGAAAATGCAAATGCCTAGTAAGCAACCTGAAAGCTCTAGCATGACTTATGAAGAAGAGGAAGAAATGCAACATGATATATCAAAATTACGAGACCAAGTGCAACAAATGTCACTTGCACAAAAAGTAACAGAATCTAAGATGGATGGTTTAAAGAAAGATTTAGAAGCTAAGATGAATGACGTGGAAGCTAAGATGGATGATTTGAAGATAGATATGATGACAGATTTGAAGACATGCATGGCAGATTTGAAGACAAATTTGACAAATTTTCTACAAGAAATACTTACTAATGGTGAAAGGGTAGTAAAGGAAACTCATGATGAGAACAAAAGAAATGTTAATCATGATTTCATAGAATCTAATGTTGGATTTAAGACCCACCATATTCCAAAAATCGATATGAGGAAGTTTGATGGCAAGGATCCTGCAACATGGATATTACAGATGGAGCAATTTTTCGATCTCAATAATGTGAAAAACACACAAAAGGGACGTATTGCAACTTTATATTTGGAACCAAATTAGTTTGTATGGTATCAATGGATTTGCTCTCATAAACAAATTATCGCTTGGGCAATTTTTACGGAAGAATTGATAGCACATTATGAGGATACAAAAGGCAACACTTTTTTTAGCCAATTGATCAGTCTCAAACAAAAGGGTTCAATAATGGAGCACATTAAGGAGTTCCAAAAATTGAACATAAGGGTAAAAAATATTCCAGAGGAGCATAGGATTGATGTGTTCATAAGGACTTTAAAGGATAATATCCAACATGATTTTCGCCTTTGGGAACCTGATTCATTAGAGAAGGCGTTCAGATTAGCAAGAAAAATGGAAAGCAAAATTATGGCAACTAGGAAGCATACTACTCACAACTATAAAGATGGAAGTGTTGTTTCCCCTAGCCTTCCACAACCTATAAGGTTGAAACCACAACAATTGGAAGAAAAAAGAGAAAAAGGGATTTGTTACAGTTGTGATAGCAAATACACTAAAGGTCATAAGTGTTCTAAGAAGAAATTATTCTACATAGATTGTGAAGAGGAAGAAGAAAAGGAGTAAGAAAGGTCAAAAGAAGAGGATATACTCCAGGAATAAAGCCTAGATAAAGAAGAAATGAATCTGACCATATCTTGTAATGCATTGGCTGGAATTACCACTCTTCAAACCATCAAGATAGAAGGACAAATCAAGAAGAAAAAGGTAATAGTGTTGATTGATTCAGGAAGTACCCACAATTTTATTCATTGTAAGATAGCAAAAGAATTGAATTGCTTCCTATATCCAGCACCAGAGTGTCAAGTGATGGTTGCAAATGGAGACACGATAAATTTCTCTGGAAAGTGCCATAATATCAATCTATCCATGGGAGAATATGTATTGACTAGCCCAATGCTTTCCATTCTAATGGGAGGTGCTGATGTTGTACTAGGAGTCTAATGGCTACAATCCTTGGGTACAATAGCTTTTAATTTTCAAGAACTTGTCATGAAATATTTTGCAGAAGGAAAGGAAGTTGAATTAAGGGGTATTGCGGGGGAACCGAGAAAGATAATTAGCTCTAACGGTATGACAAAGCTTCTAAAAAAGGAACAAAGAGGTGTAATTGCACAATTATGTTCACTACATGTTTCCACATCAAAATCATCTATTTCTCTAGATCTCCAAAAGGTCTTGGACAATCATTCCAAGGTATTTGAGACTCCCAAAGTTCTCCCACCTATTCGTGATCATGATCATGCTATTCATCTAATTCCAGGAAGTGTTCCTCCAAACATCAGTCCGTATAGATATCCCTATGCCCAAAAGAGTGAAATTGAACGTATGGTTGCAGAAATGCTAGAGGCGGGTATAATTCAACCTATTTAAATTTCTCTCTCTACTCCAATAGTATTGGTGCACAAGAAGGATGGATCATGGTGCATGTGTTCAGATTATAGGGGGATCAACAAGCTCACTATTAAAGATAAGTTTTCCATTCCTGTCATTGATGAACTACTAGATGAATTGCATGGATCAATTTACTTCACCAAGTTGGATCTTCGTTTAGGATATCATCAAATCAGAATGAAGACTGAAGACATTCCGAAAACAGCATTTACAACTCATGAGGGTCATTATGAATTTTTGGTCATGCCTTTTGGCCTTACCAATGCACCTTCTACATTTCAAGGTTTGATGAATTCCATTTTCAAACCCTTAGAAAATTTGTGTTAGTATTTTTTGATGATATACTAATCTACAACAAGTCTTGGAAGGATCATGTTGAACAGGTTGACAGGGTGCTACAACTATTGGAGGAGAAACAATTATATGCGAAAAGATCCAAATGTTCCTTTGGAGTACAAGAGGTGGAATATCTGGGTCATATTGTATCTCATGAAGGAGTTAAGGTAGACCCTAGCAAAATTAAAGTCATTAAGGAATGGAAAATCCCCACATCCATAAAGCGTCTGCGAGGATTTCTCAGGTTGACAGGGTATTATCACAAATTTGTTAACAAATATGGGAGAATAGCAACACCTCTAACAACATTATTGAAGAAAGATGCATTTTCAATGACTCCAGAAGCAACAAAGGCCTTCGAACATCATAAAGAGGCAATGTGCCAAGCACCGGTCTTAGCTACATTGGACTTCACAAAAACCTTTATTGTGGAATGTGATGCTTCAGGAAATGGAATTGGTGCTGTTTTAATGCAAGATGAAAGACCCATTGCTTTTGAAAGTCGTCCAATCAAGGGAAAGTTTTTACACAAAGTTGTTTATGAGAAGGAAATGTTGGCAATACTACATGCACTTAAGAAATGGCGACCCTACCTAATGGGAAGACACTTCAAGGTAAAAACAGATCATGATAGCCTTAAATACTTTTTATAACAAATATTATCCTATGAAGAGCAACAAAAGTGGGTCAGAAAGATGTTGGGTTATGACTCTGAAATCATCTACAAAAAAGGGAAGCAAAATGTGGTGGCAGATGCACTCTCAAGAAAGGATGAGGATGTGGAAGCATTGTTGTGCACCATTTCTATTATCCAACCAGATTGGATAAACGAAGCAAGGGAGGAATGGAAGAATGATGAAGAAATGTGGGCACTTATTTGAAAGTTACAACAAGATTCCAGTACATCTAATACATTTAGCTGGAAAATGATTCGTTATGGTACAAAGATCGCTTATACCTCTATAAGAATTCCCAACTCAAACAAAATATTCTTATGGAATTGCACACTTCTCCCTTAGGAGGGCACTCAGGATTTTTAAAAACTTACCACAGGATATTCAAAATTTTGTGGCAGAATGCTTGGTTTTCCAAAAAAATAAAGTCGAAACAATTAATACCCCGGGTCTATTACAACCTTTATCCATTCCAAGGCAACATTGGGAGGAGGTTTCAATGGATTTTATCACAGGTTTACCCAAGTCTGAGGGAAAGAGTGTCATCATGGTGGTAGTTGACAGACTTACCAAGTATGCACACTTTTGTGCATTATCACATCCATTTAAAGCCAGTACAGTTTCTACTGCATTTATGGAAACAATTCAAAAGCTACATGGAAACCAAAAGATTATTGTAAGTGACAAAGATCCCATTTTCACTGTTTTCCTGTCTTGGTACTCAGTTAGCTCATAGCTCATCTTATCATCCTCAATCTGATGGGCAAACTAAGATAGTAAACAAATGTTTGGAAGGATATCTTCGTTGCTTTGTATTTGATAAACAGACACAATGGGTCAAATGGTTGCCTATGGCTGAATGGTGGTATAACACTTCCTTCCATACAGCAACAAAAATGACCCCATTTATGGCACTTTATGGATATCAGCCACCATCCATCACATCATATTTAAGAGAAAATTCTAAGGTTCAAGCAATGGAACATCACATCGAGCATCAACAACAAGTCCTCCAACTCTTAAAGGATAACCTCGTGTTGGCGCAGAATAGAATGAAACAACAGGCAGATCAACATTGCAGTGAAAGAAGTTTTGATGTAGGTGATTGGGTATTCCTACGACTACAACCATATAAAAAAATATCCCTCAAGCAAGCTAAGAAGTACAATAAATTATCACCAAAGTATTATGGTCCGTACAAGGTGTTGCAAAAGATTGTTACTATGGCATACAAATTGGAGCTTCCTGCAGCTTCTCGAGTGCACCCAGTTTTCCATGTTTCATGTTTAAAGAAGGTTATAGGCGACAAGCTCCCGATTCAAACAATATTGCCAGAACTTGACGAGGAAGGAAAAATTATATTGGAACCGGAAGCAGTCACAGAAACAAGAACTCAACAGCTACAAAATCAATCAATTTCAGAGTATGTCATCAATTGGAAGAACTTATCTGCTGAAGATTCCACATGGGAGGATGAGAGTTTTATATAGAAGCATCTAGAACTACTCAAGCATTGAGGACAACACTTTTTTTGAAGGAGAGGGGCATGTTAGGTCCCTATAATACTAGTGATTACCCCATTACTATTGTAGTTCTATCGCTTATTAATATTGTTGTGCCCCTATTGTCCCCATATTGTTATTACTGTGCCCCATAGAATCCCTCTATTGTTATTTTTGTGCCTTTATATTATTATTGTTAGGTCGGCTCGGCTATATTGTGACTCCTTAGACTCCTACATATAGAAAGGAGGTTTTTTCATTTGAATAATCAAATAATCATTCATTTATGTAATGTAAAGGAGGTTTCCCCCTCAAAGAGGCTGAATTCTAAGGCGTTGATTTATCTTTTCTATCTTTTTGTGAGCTGGTTTCATAAGAGTCACCATGGGTATCATAAAACATTGAATACAATTAAGAAACAATTTTACTCACCATGTTTAAAGAGGGAAGTGGCTAATTACATAGCTGGGTGTATGGAGTGCCAACTGGTGAAAGCTGAGCATAAACACCCAGCAGGTTTACTATAATCGATTCCTATCCTGGAGTGGAAATGGGAGACAATATCCATTGATTTTATTACTAGTTTGCCAATGACTCCATAATGGTTGTAGTTGATAATTTTATAAAGTATTCCCATTTAATTCCAGTGAGGTCAATGCATAAAGCAAAAAATATTGTAGGAAGTTATGTGCGGGAAATTTCCAGGCTTCACGGGTTGCCTAAGGAAATAATTTCTGATAGAGATCCAAAATTCACATCTAACTTCTAGATCAGATTATTTAAAGGATTGGGTATCAAATTAAACTTCAGTACAACATATCATCTTGAGTTTGATGGACATAATGAATGGGTAAATCAAATAATTGAAGAGATGTGGCAGATGTATGTGATAGATAAACCATCCAAATGGGAGGACTACCTCCATCTGGTGGAATTTTCGTATAATACCGAGTACGAGGCATTATTAAAAATGATCCCATGATCCAGGAGGATCTCACGACATAGTGGCAGGGAAAAAGATCAAAATTCAAAGTGGCAGAAAGGTGATAAACTTGACATCATATCAAAGTGCTCATCGCCCTGATTCCAATGGTGTGAACGACACTCCAATCCGAGTCTAGATGAAGGAGATAGACGTAGTCAAAGTTGGGTTGACTTTTTGATGATTGGGTAGGATTAAAGAAGGCGCACTTTGGAATTTTTCTGGCTGACGGAATCTAGCCAACTCTGGCCAGATTCTGGGAAAAATTGTTGCCTCATTAAAAAGTCTCCTTCGGTCCAAAACCAAAGTTTCAAAAATGTGCCATTTTGTTTTTATTTAAACAAAAAAAATATAAAAAAAGGGGTGGCGGGCCACCAACCCCTCCACCCCAACGTAATTGTGATGTTAAATATGGAGGGGCGGGCCATGACCCTCGGCCCCTCCCCACAGCCCACATCATGTAGCAATTAACACGGGGTGGGCAGGCATGACCCCGCCACCCCACACCTTGGCACCGTAACCAACAACAAGTGGTGGGTCGGCCCTTGGGGAACAGACCCAACCATGTCCACTATAAACAAACAAACCAACAAGCTGTTAAAAAGTATTGCAGAGGCGGAGGTGGGTACGGTGGGCAGGCTGCCCAAGGCGGGCTCGAACCAACCCATAGTTTTAAAAAGAAAAAAGGTTGTTTAAATTTTAAAGAGATTCTATGTATTAAAAAAGGAGGAGGCGGGGTTTGACTACCTGACCTCCTCCCTCTTAAATAGATCTAAAATCAACTCAGCCAACAACATTATTGGGAAATCTGTCACCCAATTTCTATTTAAAACGCAGTTTTCAGTGCGCTCAGGCAGAGGGAGGTAGTGCACGCTGTTTGAGACAAAATTTTGCAGGAGGGCTGAATTTTCACTTTGTCAGAATTTGAAAAATTTTATATGGTTTCAGCACTTCTCAATGCCACAAATGCAATGGTGCTATCCAGTTCTCCATCAAAGTTCTACATTTTTTGGTCGTTTTTCAGTATGGAGGTATAAGACTCCTTTTTTGTAACTGATGATTGTACTCTTCTTTTTCATGCCACTTAATGAATGAAGGCCTCCCCATTGATCAAGCAGGGCTCGGAGACGTAGTCCAAGTCGGACTAACTCTATTATCAAGTCTTGTTGCCTTCTTTCATTCTTTATGTGTTTCTCCTCTTCTCTTATGTGCACATTAAGTTTTCTATGTTAAGCTACAATTTATGAATGTAATTCCTTAACACATCTATAAGCAAAAGATCTTGGATCAAGTGGTATCAGAGCATATCTTTTTTTAGATGTGAATTGCATGTTTTTATGCTAATAAGAAATAGGGTCCAAAGAGGCAAAGGGAAACTAACGTCTTTCGATCTTGAAGCGGGGCGTGCACATCGAAGGAGAAACATGGCAGATGAAGAGGCTCGTCTTGAAGAGGAGTGAAATTTCTGCAAAACCTTCTATTCAATGCAGAGAATGTCGGCCAGTTGCTTTGTAGGTTGGAGAAAGCAGAAGAGAGAAAACGAGAAGAACAAGGTTTAGCGCATGGAAATGGTGGAGAAGAACCCCCTCCTTCTCTTTCCACGAGTGAAAGTTCTTCTTCCTCTCATCACCATAATCGTAGAAATTCAAGGGATGCATCTAAGAAACCTTTCTTTAAATTAGATGTCAAATTTGATCTTCCCATGTTTAACAGTGAAAGTAATGCAGAAAATCTTAACAACTAGATTAGGCAGATTGAAATCTACTGCAGGATTCAGCAGATCGATGAGGACGAGGCTAAGATTTAGCTGGCCTCTCTTCAACTGAGTAGCACTGCTCTCGTTTGGTGGGAGAGAAAATTTTGAAGCAGTAAGAGTGTGGGTAATATTCTTTCCTCATGGCCTAGCTTCATTTATGCATTAAAGGAATAATTCTATCCCTTTGGTTACAAACAAAAATCCTTAATGGATTGGAAATACTTAAGCCAAGGCAGAGGTCAGGATGTTCAAAGCTTTACAGAGGAATTTAGAATACAGGCACTTAATTTGGACATTTCACTTGACTCACCTGAAGTAGTAACTAAGTATATTGGATCATTACATAGTTACCTTAGACATTTATTATTATTGTTTGAACCAACTACTATTGACTCCGCCAGTGTGAAGGCAATCCATCTTGAGAACAGGGGAAAAAATGAAAGAGATGATCATTTCAAGAAACCACCTTTCAAACCTCCAAATGGCAAACCCAAAATGAAAGGAAAAGGAAAGGAGAAGAGGACAACAACAACCAAGAAAGTGAATGAGAAAGACCTTATTGCAATCACTACAAAAGGAAGGTCATGATGACGATCATTGTTGGAAATAGTACCCAGAAAAGAGACCAAAGAAGTATGAAGGAAAAGGCAAGCAGAAGACAGTAGCAACTATGCAGTAGAACCTTGGTCCTATTCTAGAGATGAAGCATTGATCACAACAGTAGGAACAAAAGGTACTCTTACACCTCATGTTAATTCTAAGTCACATGAAGGCACTAGTTCAATAGATGAGTCTCTTCCTAATGAACGAAAGAGAATCGAGCTATTTCATATTAGAGTTATCATAAATCATACAAAAGTGGAAACTCTATTTGATATCGGATCCCAAGCAAACTTAATATCAGAGTCCTTGGTAAAGAAGCTAGGCTTGGAAACCAAACTACATCGTAAAACCTTACCCACTTGGATGGATACATGATAAAGAAAAACTAAATGTAACTAAGCAGTGTAAGGTTAAATTTGTGATCGCTTTTTAGTCAGTGGATGAGGTAAAACTTGATGTGATACCATTGGATATTTGTGGCATGGTGTTAGGGAGTCCATATCTATATGATAGAAAGGAAATCTTCTTCTGTCATGAAAACAAATACCAAATCACAAAAGATGGGGTAGAGTATATTGTAAGGCTCATCAAACTAAAATCAGTGCCAGCCTTGTAAGTGTAGGACAAATGAAGAGGTTGGTAAATTCCAGTAAGGGTTGCATGCTTATGATTGTAAGGGGAAAAGATGCAAAATTATTCGATGCTTTCCAGGGTTGTGATCATGTGCATAAAAAGGAATTATGTGAATTAATTTCTAACTATGATGAGATGTTTTAGGAACCAAAGGGATTACCTCCGAAGAGGGAGATCCAACATGAGATCCATTTTCAGCATGACGCTCCTTTACCGAATATCGGCATGTACAGGATGTTGACCATTGAGATGGAGGAGATCAAAAAGTAGGTGCAGGAACTATTGAACCAAGGGGTCATCAGACTGAGCACTTCTTCATGCGGCTCACTGATTGTCTTAGTGTCAAAGAAAGATGGCATGTGGAGGATGTGAGTGGATTATCATGCACTAAACAAAATCACGGTGAAAATCATTACCCTCTTCCCTGCATTGATGACTTACTAGATCAGTTAAAGAATGCTATCTATTTCACCAAATTGGATTTGCGTAGTGGTTATCACTAGGTCTGAATTGCAGAGCAGGATGTGTGGAAAACCGCCTTCAAGACCAAACAGGGGTTGTTTGAATGGATGGTGATGCCATTCAGACTTTGCAATTCTCTAGCCACTTTCATGACGGTCATGAATGATCTCTTTAGGACTTTCATTGAAGAATTTGTTCTTGTATATCTAGATGATATCCTTGCCTTTAGTAAAAGTTGGAATGAACATGTATGTCATGTGAAGAAAGTGTTTTATGTATTGAAAAATGAAAAAATCTATGTAAAATTGTCAAAGTGTGAGTTTGGGAAAACCTCTTTGGTTTACCTAGGTCATATTGTTGGTCATGGTAAGTTAAAAATTGATCCTTCTGAAGTTGAAGCAATTGTAAATTGGCCTAACCCTACTAGTGTAATCGAGGTTTGCAAATTTTTGGGTGCAGTACAGTATTGGAGGAGATTTATTTCCAATTTCTCTATTATTGCAGCACCTTTACACGCATTGACAAGTGTAAAGCAAGTCTTTCAATAGGGAGGAAAGCAACAAAATTCCTTCGAAACATTGAAAGAAAAGATCAGCATCGCACCCGTCTTGACCTTACCAGATCTCCAATAGCCATTCGAGATCAAAACAGACACTAGAGGATATGCCATGGGAGTTGTACTGATGCAGCAAAAGAAGTCGATATGTTACCATTCAAAGAAGTTCTCTCAAGCTGTGATAAATTATCCCACTTATGACAAGGAATTATATGCCTTCGTCCAAAGTGTGAAAAAGTGGAAACACTACTTGATCGACAAGGAGACCATCATCCATACGGATCATCAGCCCTTGCAGTATCTTCAGTCACAGACCAAGTTGCAGCAATCTCGTCATTTCAGGTGGATGGGTTTTTTGCAGCAGTTTCATTTGGTAATAAAGTATAAGAAGGGCACTATCAACAAAGTGGCTGATATGCTATCTTGCCCTCCGATTTCTGCTTCTGTTATTTTTCATAATGCTTCATTATCTTTTGAAAGTTATGCTGAACAATATGCTAACAATGATGACTTTAAGGATATTTATGCAAAACTAATCCATGGTTCACAGGTGGACAACTATCACTTGCAAGGGAAACTGTTGTATCACCTTGGAAACTTACGCATACCCACAGGAGAAAGGGTACATGTAATCTGGGAGGCCCACACCTCCCTTGTGTTTGGTCATTTTGGTATTGAAAAAACTTTGTGTCATGTACAAAGATTTTGTTTTTGGCCTCATATGAAGAACATTGTGACTCGCTATGTAAAGGGTTGTGTGATGTGTTTTGTTTCAAAGCCCTCTAATATAAAACTCAGGTTCTACACACCACTCCCTATTCCGAGTCATCCTTGGGAAAGTGTGTCGATGGATTTTGTAGGAGGTTTGCCTTTGTCTGGAAAGAGTCACGACTATTTATATGTCATCGTTGATTGTTTTAGTAAGATGTGTATTTTAATGCCTTGTAAAAAGTAGATCACTACAGAGCAAACTGCTCACCTTTTCTTTCAGCATGTTTGGGTCCATTTTGGGTTGCCCACATCGATTGTGTCAGATCGAGACTCTCACTTTCTCAAAGAGTTTTGGACCAGCTTATGGAAGATGATGGACACCAAGTTGAAAAGAAGCATGACATTCCATCCACAGACTGACGGACAGACATAGGTTCTAAACCGCACCATGGTACACTTGTTGTGAGTCTATTGTGGGAAACATCCTAAGTTGTGGGATGAGCATCTTCCATATGTGCAACATTCCTACAACTGAGCAATGCACTCATCCATGCATCCTTAACCATTCGAGATATGTTTTGGTTACTTGCCCAAAGACCCCTTTGATATGGTCTTTGGAAGGGAAGAATGCTCCAGTGGACGTAATGACAGGGACAAAGTGCAACAGTTCATTCAACGGATCCAGTTGATTCACCAAGTAGTACAGGAGTAGTTGGAGAAAATTCAAGCCTATTACAAGGCTCGACATGACAAACACCGAGTCGACCATCAATTTCAAGTGGGCGACAAAGCGTGGTTCCATATTAGCAAGGAAAGGATGAAGGGAGAAGGGAAGAAGTTGCGACCAATCCGGTACGGTCCATTCACAATCTTGGAGAAGATTGGAAACAATGCATTTCATCTCGATTTGCCGATATATATGTAGATGTACTCTGTAGTGAATGTTGAGAGCTTAAAGTTGTATGAGCCACCATTGATTATGGACACCGAGGAGGTGGGCACAGTTCCTACAGTTGATGAATTTGCACCAGAGTATCTCGATGAGTTACCTGAAGACATCATCCTTGACAAAAGAACCAGGACTTCATGACTAGGATATTTGGAATACCTTCGAGTTGGTTACAAGGGGATGCACCCTAGCAAGGCAAAATGGCTGGAAAAAGAAAGAGTGAGGGAACAATTTCCTCACTTTCCAATTAACTGATAAAGCTTTTGGTGGTCCAAAAGCTCCTCAATGGGCAGGATTGATCCAAGAGGATCTCCAGACATAGTGGTAGGGGAAAATCTCAAAATCCAAAGTGGAAGGAAGGCGATAAACTTGACATCAGATCGAAGTGTTCGTCGCTCTGATTCCAACGGTGTGAACGACACTCCAATCTAAGTCTGAATGAAGGAGATATAGGCAGTCAAAGTTGGGTTGACTTTTTGATGATTGGGAAGGATTAATGAAGGCACAATTTGGACTTTTTCTGACGGACAGAATCTGGCCAAATCCAGCCAAATTCTGAGAAAAATTGTTGCCTCATTAAAAGGACCCATTTGGTCCAAAACCAAATTTTCAAAAACGTGCCATTTTTGTTTTTATTTAAACAAAAACATATTAAAAAAGGGGGTGGCGGGCCACCAACCCTGCCACTCCAATGTAACTACAATGTTAAATATGGAGGGGTGGGCCATGACCCCTGGCCCCTCCCCACAGCCCATGGCATGCAGCAATTAACACGAACTGGGCGGCCATGACCCCGCCACCCCACACCTTGGCACTATAACCAACAATAGGTAGTGGGTCGGCCTTTGGGGCATAGACCCAACCATGCCCACTCTAAACAAACAAACCAACAACCCATTAAAATTTATTGCAGAGGCTGAGGTGGGTATGGTGGGCGGGCTACCCAAGGTGGGCTTGACCCAACCCTTTTAAAAAAAAGTCGTTTAAATTTTGAAGAGATTCGGTGTATTGAAAAGGGAGGAGGCAGGGTTTGACCACTGACCTCCTCCCTATTAAACAAATCTCAAACCAACTCCACCAACAACATTATTTGGAAATACTTCACCCAAATTCTATTTTAAAACGTAGTTTTCAGTGCGCTCAGGCAGAGGGAGGCAGTGCACATAGTTCGAGGTAGAATTTTGCAGGAGGGCCGAATTTTCGCTTTGTCAAAATTTGACAAATTTTATATGGTTTCAGCACATCTCGATGCCACAAATGCAATTTTGCTATCCATTTCTCCATCATAGTTTTGCATTTTTCAGCCATTTTTCAGTATGGAAGTATAAGACTCATTTTTTGTAACTGATAATTGTACTCTTCTTTTTCATGCCACTTAATGAATGAAGACATCCCCATTGATCGAGCAGGGTCTGGAGACGTAGTCCTAGTCGAACAAACTCTGTTATCAAGTCTTATTGTCTTCTTTCATGCTTTATGCGTTTCTCCTCTTCTCTCATGTGCACATTAAGTTTTCTATGTTAAGCTACAATTTATGCATGTAATTCTTTAACACATCTATAAGCAAAAGATTTTTGATCATCCCATTTGAAGCTCTATATCTCAGAAAATGTAATACTCCAGTTAGTTAGAGTAACCTAGTGGATAGAATTATGGTGGGCCCTGAATTTCTCAAATACATGGAAGAGAAAATGGTTAAAATCAAGAAAAATTTAAAAGCTTCCCAGGATAGGGAGAAAAGTTATGCTAACAAGAATAGGAAAAGCAGGGAATTTAATGTAGGAGATCATGTATTTTTGAAAGTAAAAGAGAAAACAATCTCATTAAAATTGGGAAATTGTTCCAAGCTAGCAGCTAGATATTGCAGGTCATTTGAGATCCTGGAGAGGATAGGCCGTGTTGCATATAGGCTTGCATTGCATGCATATATGCATATTCATGATGTATTTCATGTTTCATTGCTTAATAAATATGTTTCGGGCACTAATCACGTTGTTGATTGGAAAATGATTGAGGTGGAACCTGAGGGAGATTTCCAAGTTCAACCAGTGCAGATTTTAGACACCAAAGTAAAGGTGCTCCGGAATCGAGCCATAGCCATGGTAAAGATAAAATGGACCATGTTCGGTCCTGATGATGTGACCTAGGAACAAGAAGAGGTTGTGAGGACAGAATACCCTCACATTTTTTATTGATATAATGGATATGTTATATAGTTGTATATATGATGCACTCTGCACAGTGCATAAAATAAGGGGGGAGGGAATGTAATGCCCCCACCTATTTTGACGATGTAAATACATGTACCTTTTATATTAGGCTAGTGGGTTGGAAATACTTTATTGACCTGCATGCCCATGTAGTTCCAAAGATATTGATATGCTTGTTTTGGCTAACTAGCTGGGGGAGCCAGGATGTGAATATAATAAATATTGTAAATGTACATATCCTTTAATATTAATAAAATAAGGCTAGTTGTAGAGCCACTCCACAGAAATAGTATGGGGGGGAGGGGGAGGGGGGCACAACTCCAAGGAAAAAGGAAACGGTTGGATAATTTTTGGTGAAAAGTGCACTTGGGACCCATGAGGGTTCTAGAGGGTGCCACATGGAAAGTTAATCCATGCATATATAAAGAAGTGTAGCTTGGATATTTTGGGGGTGGGTTTGGTCAATGAGTCCTGGGGGGAAGGACTCTGATACTGATTGATGGCTAGTGGGTCCTGGGATTGGACTCTGGACTAGTCAGGGTGTGGTTATTAAGTTGACTATGTCTTATGGATGCATCCTATTTTTATGATATGACCCTATTAGTGCCTAGATTTACCTCAGGCTGAAAAGGTAGGATCCAGGGCCAACATCAAACCACGCTCAGCCTCGTAGCTAGCCCTACGAGGACAGGAGAGGGCTCTCTCCGGGTCAATCTCAGAAAAAGATAATCGATGGGGCTTGAGATGAATGAAATAAAAATTGATTTTAGGCTAGGTATGAAGTACAAGGATTTGATGTGATTTTTTGGGGGTTTAATTAGAATCAAGGGAAAGGCAGATTTTCGGGTGAGGGGATTGAGGCTCAGTTCTGCAGAGATCTCGATGAGGCAAGGTAGGCAATCATTTTGGCACTTAAATCTTAGTGAGATGGAGGGAAAAGACAGGTGAGGTGTTGAAGAGGGCAAGGGAAATCAAGAATCCTCCCCAAAAAGTTGAAAACATCGAACAACTAAAGCAAACTTCAAGTAGAGCATTGCACTTTCAATGAATTCTACATACACTCTTGTTTGTTTAGTTCAGAAGAAATAAGATAGATGATGGCATACATAAACAAAATTCAAAATTACAAAGAGAAGCACTGTACCAATACAAATTGCCACATGAATCCCAAAGAGTGCTGCAAATCCTGGTCTCAATTCCTTAGCCAAAATACTGAAAGTGAATGTACAATGAAGCTCAAGGCTTTCTCAAGAGTCCCACCATGCTAATGACTAAAAAACAACATAATATAGACAAACATAGCTCATCCTTGCCTCTAGGGGTCGAGCTCATGAGTTTAGTAGCTGATCCATCTGATTCTAAACTGAGAACTAGAAACTAGGCAAGATAACAGCATACCTCTAAAAACAAGGGAACTGATTCATTCAGTTTCAAACAACCTCTAAACTGATGAATCTACCTCTACAAGTGAACATCCAACATATTTACATCATAATCGATCAATGTTCATCAAATTACATCATAAATTTGCCATTAGGAAAGTGAAAAGTCAAACTAGGTGAAGCTGGGCAAAAAACAGAGTAAAACTTGGTCAAACTGGAAATTAATGTGAAAGTAACACCAGCAAGAGTGGCTTGATCACCATGCAAATGCAACACAAATAAGCGGGCCAACTCATGATGAAACTGAATATTAGCAACCTTCTCACAAAATTCATAACATGACTGATGCTGGAAACAAAATATGGCAAGAGGGCAGGCCTGCAACTCGACAAGAGTGGTAGGTTCTTCTCTGATATGTCTGCCACCTCTATGAGGCCTCCTGGGTGCATGTCCCTCCGTGGGTGAGTCACTTTGGGTCTCTTCTTCATAATCATATGAAGGATCAAATGCCATAACTGTTGGTAGACAAATTGGCTTCAAGAAATAAGTGTTGATGTGTCAAACTGTGGTGGACTGTTTTTGGTGATGTGCTTGACCTCTGCCACCAAGGGAAAACAGTGAAACAAGGGACTATTAGGAGAGGGGAAAACTAGTGGGAAATTTGGGACTGTTGGGATAGACTTAGTTAGGGAAATATGGGATATTATGGGAGTTTTTGTATAGGATTAGGGTTTGGGGTTTACATTTGGAAATTTGGGAAAGGGAATTTGGGATAGGGAATTAATGAACTTAGGGGGGTAGGGGAACTTAGGGAATGATGAAATCAAAGGAAAAATGAGATGAGGGAGTGAACTTGGTGACAAAACAGTGAATTGAAACCCTAGCAGCAAGTTTCTTTGAGGTATTTTAAAAGGTAGGGTTTGATTGTTTTACACAAGCACCATGAAACACACACCATCAACAACCATTAATCTTGGATGAAAAACCATGAATGAAGTTCAACCTACTTGTATTGATGCGTTTTGGGCAATTTTGGAGAAAATTTAGTAATTTTCGGGCTTCCTAGCTGTATGCACTGCGCAACATGCCCAATGCGTCGCGCCCCACCTATGCGCCACACGCTTGCTTTTTCTAGAGGGCTCTAAATCACAAAAACTTTGCATTTCTAGATTTTTCATGAAAATTTATGCTTTCCTACTTATGGCCAAGAAATTTGGGCAGGTTTTGAGCCCTCAAAAGGTCAAAAACACTCAAAAAATGACCTCACCGCCCCTATTTTGACACATAGGAAGCAATATTGGGAGAATGGACTTTTGGAGGGGCAAATGGAGGCCAAATTGAAAAATTCCACTTGGGTTGGAAAGTAGATAGGAAGAAATTTCCAGAAAGAACACCTAGAGCTCATTTGGACATCAGGAAGGCCTCCAAAAGAGGGTCCAAATAGGTGCTATGCATAGAGAATCAGGCGTGACACATAGAGGAAAAGTTGCCAGTTTGACCAAGTTTTACTCTGTTTTTTGCCCAGCGTCGCCTAGTTTGACTTTTTCACTTTCCTAATGGCAAATTTATGATGTAATTTGATGAACATTGATGGATTATGATGTAAATATGTTGGATTTTCACTTGTAGAGGTAGATTCATCAGTTTAGAGGTTGTTTGAAACTGAATGAATCAGTTCCCTTGTTTTTAGAGGCATGCTGTTATCTTGCCTAGTTTCTAGTACTAAGTTTAGAATCAGTTGGATCAGCTCCTAGAGTCATGAGCTCGACCCCTAGAGGCAAGGATGAGCTATGCTTGTCTATATTATGTTGTTTTTCATTCATTAGCATGGTGGGACTCTTGAGAAAGCCTTGAGCTTCGTTGTACATTCACTTTCAGTATTTTGGCTAAGGAATTGAGACCAAGATTTGCAACACTCTTTGGGATTCATGTGGAAATTTGTATTGGTACAGTGCTTCTCTTTGTAATTGTGAATTTTGTTTATGTATGCCATCATCTATCTTATTTCTTCTGAACTAAACAAACAAGAGTGTAAGTAAAATTCATTGAAAGTGCAATGCTCTACTTGAAGTTTGCTTTAGTTGTTCGATGTTTTCAGCTGTTTGGGGAGGATTCTTGATTTCTCTTGCCCTCTTCAACAACTCACCTATATTTTCCTTCCATCTCACTAAAATTTAAGTGCCAAAATGATTTCCTACCTTTCCCCTTTGAGACCTCTGCAGAACTGAGCCTCAATCCCCACACCCCAAAATGTGTTTTTCCCTATGAGCCAAAAAATCACCATTTTATCAAATCAACTCTTTTGCACATATACCTAGCCTAATATCAGAAAATATTTTAGTCATCTCAAGCCCTCATCGATTATAATTTGCTGAGATTGACCCGGAGAGAGCCCTCCCCTAACCTGGTAGGGTTAGCTACCAGGTTGAGCGTGGTTTGATGTTGGCCCTGGATCCTACCTTTTCAGCGTGAGGTAAATCTAGGCTCTAACAGACCTAATGTTGACGATTTATGGTCTGGAGGATGTCAGGAGCCCTGGAGAAACACGGTTGTTGGGTAGGCACCCATGTAATTAGCTTGGATGGTGTTTGCAGCCCCGGAGCACCGTGACTATTGGATTGGAACCTTGGTCTTGGAGGTATGGATATTTTTCAGTTATCGTTGGCTTTGGAGTTGTCGTCCTAACTCTGGGGTGACCTGGTGGTTGAGCTTATGAACCACTAGGTCTATGGCTGGGAGGAACGTGGAGAGCCTGTAGCTATTCGACTCATTATTACAGATAAGTGCCATATTCCCTTATGTGTTTATGTGTATTATTTTTATGTACAATTATGCATCTCAGTGATAAACCCTAATTGGGATAATTGTTGTATTATATATATTGTGTCTTTGTGTTGTTCCCTATAATTTGTGTATTAGTGGGCTGAATTAATCTCAGTTTGGGTTCCACATAATTACATGAATTCTTCTGTTATGGTGCTTAACTGTTGTTATTTGTGATGTGGAGAATATATGGTAAATTGTGTTGCATAATTAATTATAATTGCATGGCACAAGCTAATTATGTTGTAAAAATTTTCTGCATTTTCATGTATTTATTGCATAATATTGTTGGTTAGTGTTCCAAGTCGGGGTCGGGGACACTACATTATGTGTCTAAAATAATTGGACCCTGTACAAAACCTATCTCCTCTTTTTTATCTACCTTCCATGCAATTGAGTGTATTTTCAAAGCCATTTCTTTAGCTATGATCTTGTATGAGACATTGAGGAAAGTAATGAGACTCTAGCCTCCAATGGTGCCCCTAGATACATTCTTGGTAATGCGTTTACTAAGGCCATGATTGAGAGATTTAGATAGCCTTCTAGAAGAGAATTATTCAGTTGTCAAACAATAGAAATCATCTTGTATTGTGTCCAACATGGCCTTGTAGAAATGACAACAAATTCCATCCATTCTTGATGAAAAAATCACAACAAAGGCCATCCATTCATGATGAAAAAATTGGAACATCCATTCCTGATGACTTGATATTCTTCATGGAACTAAGAGCTAAAAAACTCCTCTCTTTCAAGAAGTCACTATATATTTGGCTCAATCACTACACAAATAGATAGAAATATTGCATGGAATGACTCTACAATGAGCGTTCCTTCCATCCACCACATGATCCATCAATGCATAAGAGGAAATATTTTGAAAATGCAATCAGAACATACCTTTGACCTTTGTTTGATCCTCTACAAGAGATCCATCCCCTTCATGAAAACCAAGAATCTTGTAACTACCACTTTTATTTTCAAGTAGTCAAAGTAGACTTTGGAATTTGGATCCCTCTTCCCTCTTCAAAAATCCACTATAGTCGAGAATGCACCCTGGCACCCCTTGTAATTTAGTCCCCTTCAATACAAGGTTTCATTTCCAACCATATAGTGTCCCCTTGAAGGACTACATTGTGGAGATCCCTCTCAAGGAAAATGTGTATCTCCTTAAGTGTAACTAGACCATCCTCCAACTCTTTTTTCCTATTGTGGGTCATCATTCTGTCTTACCCATTCTATTACAAAGAAGATATTTCTCATACCCATCCTTATGTTTCATTTTCTTTTGAAGTTGTTGTCATATGATTTGAAAAATCGCATCCTTGCACTGCGGTCATTTGTTTTATTTGGATTTGCCCCATTAAATCAATGATATCATAGATTGTTAAAATGGACCTATGGCAATGATGAAATTGTAAACCAAAAATAAAGCACAAGCTCTAATATTTTAGAATATTGAAGGGGTAAATCCACAACTACTATCATGAGTTTTTTTTTCATCTAACATAAATATTGCTTGCTTCTTGCTTTTAACTAGGTGAATTCCTAGCATTGACATTTATTAAAACACTAACACACACTGATGATTCTTCTTACCTCACAAACCTGCACTTTAAGTGGTAAAGCCTTAAAACACATATACAACCTTTAGGGGAACTAAGAGGGTTTGTCTATTGTCACCATAATAATTTCCTCTCTCGCTTTCGGCCATCTATCCCCTAGAACAAGGGGGGTTTCCTTAAGTAAAATATGAGATAGATTTAGAAATAGATTGTGATGGAAGACTGAGATTACTGGGGATTAGTGCCTATCTAATTAGGGAAAATGGATTCAATTGGAAACCTTCATAGGGTTTGAAATTGTGAAAGTGGATGGCATGATAATGTTGTTACAACATGCCAAAAAATCAACCTATGATTTTTTGTTTCTAGATTACAAAAAATTACATAGAGGGCTCTTACAAAGGTGCTACTTAATACACATGCATTGCAACAAAAGGGGTGATTGTACTACAAACTACAAATCATTCCTACCTTTAACTGAAATGACGTCATTAAATTGTCTATCTTAATAGTAATTGGCAAAGGAAATTGGTAGGAACACCTCAACCAAATCCCTTCTTCGAATGACAGACTTCTCCCTAATATGAATCCTAATTTTGTTCTAAAATTTTGATAAATTTCTAGCAATAGACAAACTACAATATGGATGCAATGATGAACCTCATAATAGAAAAGAAATCCTTGAACTTTCTTTCTCAAGTAGATCTTCAACTAGGTTCATAGGGGAATTCCCCTTTAATCCATCCATGCCTTTAAAATGGAGAGAGCTTATGTGTGATTAGTTTTTTCATCCTCCTAGCCAAAATGTTCCCATGAAATGTGCGTATTTGACCAAATGCTAGGGTTTGTTGTTCGACCTGTATGTCATATAAGAATGATTTTCAAGGTAGATTCTTCACATCCACTCCCATTAGAGTAACACTATCTATCAAATCAATGAGGAGCTCTTTAATATGTGGGCTTTGTTGACTAGAGTAGAACATGAAGGATTTTGTACTTTCCTAGATGCCAAGGCATGCAGAAAATCAGAGATCAATCACTTAGCCATAATTATTTTAATACTTATTTTTTTCTTAATGTTCACATAGGAAAATTTAAAATGTACTAAGTCAACAAGAGATTAGATCTTAGCCATTGATATTGGAAGCTCAAGACGCAATCTTAGCCCTTGAATGCTTCTAGAAGGCGAAATTTAAGTTATAAAAAAAAGGTAAGGGTAGAAGTGAAGCATATTGATTTGGCATCAATAAGTGTTCTAGTGATCAGATTGAGAAAATTATTTTTCATTAGGTTCAACTCACCCTTCAAATAAAGTTCAACATCCAAGTTGAGGAGACAGGGCCATACAACCTGGGCATCAAATCAACAACATATTGAGGTCTTTCTGGGGGCACAAAGGTTGTCGTACAACTTGGTCGTACAATATGGACCAACGGTACAGGCCATACAACTAGATTGTATAGGCTGCGACACTTGCAGAGGAAAAAACAAGCTGAGAAAGGGAGTTGTTCAAGAAGGTAGGGCACAGAAGAAAGGGTTTCTCACCCAATTGTAAATATCCTGAAGAATTTTATGAACAATAAAGAACATAAATTTACAATATTTCCCCAGATTTTGGGTTTCCTGGGTATGTTTGGTGTCCAATATTTTTATGTGTGCAGTTTTTCTTCAGATTTAATTTTTGTTGTGTGTGTTATGGTTAGATACTCAACTGTGTTTGCATTTTAAAATTTCATATTGCAAATTTTCTCTTTGTATTTATGAGTATTAATTTCTAGATAAATGAAAATCATATATGTTGGGTTAAGAAAACTAGCATGGTATAAGAGCTATAATGTTTGGTTGAAGCCAGAGCACATGGTTTTCTTCTCAAAGAGTAGTTTCAACATTGAAAGGGAGTATTTTTACTAGTTAGACTTAGCAATTAGGGTTTCTAGACAAAAATGACGTACCAAGGGCTACACTTTGAGGACATATTAGAGGGTGCATCCAACTATTATTTGTGGAGAGAAAGGATTGACATGGTGCTTGATGAGTAGAGCATTTGGGAGTTCATGGAAAATGTCATAGCTTTGCTCACAGATCTTTAACAATTAGCTCAACACAACAAGAAAGATGCAGAGGCAAGGATAATCTTGTTGGATGGAGTCAATGACCACATCATTCCCCACATGGATGGGAAGAATATAACCAAGGAAATGTAGGCAACCATTGTTGGTCTCTATCAGGGTACCAGTGAGAACAAAAAAATTATGTTGAAAGGTAAATTGAGGATAATCAAAATGACCAAGTCATACACTATGGTGTCTTACCTCACCAAGTTCACCCAAGTAAGAGATGAATTGGCAGAAGTGGGAAAAACAACTCTAGATACAGAGTTGTTGTGTTTTGCTGTGATGTAATTCATCAAACCCTGAGAGCCTTTTCTGAATGGGGTATGTGCCATGGAGAAGCTTCAGGATTAGGAGTGACTCTGGAGAAATTTTGTCCAACAACAACTTTGGAGGAATACATTGTGAGTTCTCATGCCTAGATCGGGGCCAAGGAAAACTTTGCCCTAGCTGAAAATGGGGGAAAGTCAAATGACAAGAACGGTAGTGGGGGAAGCGAGTTGAGCTCCAAGGGTGAGAAGAAGAATAAGGATCTTAGAAATATCAAGTGTTTTTCATGGCATCAATTAGGGCACTATGCTACTAAGTGCCCTAACTGGAAGAAGTGGTCCAAGAAGGACCAAGTAGTAGCCTCTGCAGAGATCGATTAGTTTTCATATAACTTTACGAAGGAGTTCTCTCTCATAACTTATATGGCACGTTAAAAGGGTACTATTGTTTGGTACATTGACGACGAAGCTTCCTATCATGTGATGGGAAACAAAGACTATCTTTGCAAGCTGATAGAGAAGGACATGAAGTTACACATAGAGTTGGGAGACGATAAGAGGTATCGAGCAAAAGGGCTTGGTATAGTCAAATTTGAGAGGGAGTTGGGAAAACCCTTGTTTCTCAAAGATGTGCTTTATGTTCCTAGGCTCAAGAAAAAAATCATCTTAGTTTCATTGTTAGAGAATAAGGGGTACAAGGTGACCTTCAAAGAGGGAAAGTTTTGCACCAAGCCCACAAATTCCAAAGTATCCAAGTAGATTGGGGTCAGACATAAAATCTTGTTCAAGTTACAAGTTTGACACAACCACAACACTTATGAGTAGAGGGGGTCATGACTCAGGCAGGGAGCTAGGTGAGTTATGGCATAGGCACATGGGGCATTTGTACCATGGAGCGTTAAAGATTCTCAGAGAGATAGCAAATGGGTTTCCACAATGCAACATTGAGTACCATTATGTGTGCAAGGGTTGCACACTTGAAATGTATGCCAAGACCTCATTTCCCTACCGTGATAATATGACGAAGAGCATCTTCAACCTTGTTCATTCGGCTGTTTGCGGGTCCATGTCTTTGGTATCCCTTAGTGCGTACAACTATTATGTCACCTTTATTGATGATTGTTTGAGAAATACTTGGATATTCTTTGTGAAGAAATAGGACGAGGTCTTATCGAAGTTTCAGGAATTCAAGGCCTTGGTTGAGAACCAAACTATGAAGAAAAACAAGGAATTGGGGTCAGATAATGGAGGGGAGTACACCTCAAATGGATTTAAAGACTTGTGCTGAGGAAGGCATCAATAGGGAATTGAGCACACCATACAATCCTTAGCAAAATGAGGTGGCGGAGCACAAGAATAATTCCATTGTTGGGGATGGCCAAAGTTATGTTGCATGACGAGGAGATTCCCATGTTTCTTTGGGCAGAAGCATGCAACATTGTTATTTATTTGTAGAACTGGATCACACATCGAGTGTTGGGGTGAGTTACACTAGAGGAGGCCTTCACAAGAAAGAAGCAAAATATATTACACTTCAGGATATTCGAGAGTTTTGTGTACTTTCATGTACGAGTAGAGAATGTTCCAAGATTGTTTCCTCTTTAATATTGTCCATTCTTACTCTCAGCAGCACAACATCCCTGTCTCCCAATGGCATCAACTGTGAAGGTATTCAATGTGTTTTTATCTAGAATCGACTTATCTGTAGATATAGAATGGGTTTTTCCATTTTCCCTTTCACTCATTTCATTTATTTTAGTGTTTCGAACAAATTATAAATATAATAAATTTGGTTTTTATCTTTTGCCAGTACCCACTTCATTTTTACTTATTTCCCTTTCATTTTTCTTGATAACCATTATTTTCTATATAACTGGTAGCATTAATGGCAATAAAGAACTAGATGAATGATCCAAACAATGTGTTGGAGGAATGGGATATAAACTTAGTGGACCCTATTGTGTGAGGCTTGGGATATAAACTCAATGGACCCTTGTTGTTGGAGCATGGTTGTTCTCTAGATGGATCTGTTACTATAATGTCAATTGGCTTACATCTTAAACTCGGTTTAGTTGAGTGATTATTAGAAAACTTAACATTGTTGTAATAAGGACTAAGGTATTTCACAAAACAATAAGGGAATCATGTTCTCCAACATATACATGGGATTAAGAATGTCACTTTCGTGTATATTGGTGAAACTCACTTTTCAGCAATTTATACCAATTATATTCACAAATACACCCCCAAATGCTTTAAATAAATTCATATGCATAAATATCAAGGCTGATAATTTCCAGAGAACTAGATCCAATGTTTTGGGAAAATAGGAAAAATGTATAAAAACATGTTTCTGAATCATGTATTGCTATAGTGGGCTTTTCCAGTAAAATATTGCAGAAAAAGTGTCAATCAATTGTTTTCTTCAACAAACACACTACATGTGAATTCATGCAAATATCAAATGTCACTAGTATGCCAAAGTTATATATCCAATGCATGGATCTCTTATCATGGGAGGATTTGGGTTTATACATTAACATATTCATGACCAACCTGATCAAGAAATGGTTGGATGTCTCTATTTAAAATTCAATGTTTAAGATAGTAAGTTATAATTGGTTGTTTTACAATCCACTTTGAAAGCTTGCAATGGCTAGAAGTTGCCATTAGTGAGAGTTAACTAACGTGAAACAAGCTCTGTGGGAAAGCTTCTCCAACAGTGGACTCATAAAGTGATAAGATATTCTCAATTGTTTAAGACTAAATGTTTTGAAAACTAGGATTGAAACTACAAATCCCATTACAAAGAATCGTAAAAAGGCTTGTTCCTTTTCCTTTTGATTATCACATGGTTTCTAGGAGCCACAAGTCATGGTATTGACCCATTCTTCCAAGAAATTTCCAATTTGTGATTCCTCCCAGCTTAGTTAAGGTTCCCTAATGTCTCCACATGACCACCAATATCCTTGGAGATGCATCCTTTTCTCCTTCAATACCACCTACAAATTGCATCTAGTGACCGCCAACATCCATGGTGGTCCCTACATCTCTACTTTAATCCTTTGTGCCATTTGTCTTTGGAAACTAGTAGAAACCCTAGCCCAAGAAAGTGGACTGAAGACTACTTTGTGCCATTTTCCTCTAGCAACTAGTAGAAACCCCAACCCACAAACTTTGACCCAATACTAATCCTCTATATTCTATTGAGAATCAAGCATGATGTTTCTTGGTGAACATGATATGAGAATATTTCTTGTTTTCACATAAATTGATAAACACTTACTAAGTTTGGATGGTAGTATCAACATCTATTATGACTATAATTTTTTTAAATTAATCTTAATTAAGTACAACCCATTTCTTCTATGTTGGAAAATTCAAAAACATGCCTTTGCTAACTTTTTTTCTTCTCATAAAAATTGAGAGATGTCTTACTGATGTGATATATGATAATATGGATTTCATATAAAACTATGTGATATATGCTAATTTGGATTTCATATATAACTATCTATTGGAAATTATTTAACTTGTTGGACTTTTATTTCATAAATGCAGGTGCAATATTCTGAAACTTGTACCAGATAGTGTGTTGTGGCTTCTAATATTTTTTGTTTCTTCTTTTGTTCAACCCATTGTGAAGAATGAGAAGCAAGAGGGTAGAATTCTATTGTATTTGTTCATGAATGATTCTCATATCAAATCTTATCATTTGTGCTCACTTGTCAATTGGTTGAATTTTGGTTTTGATAGTGGAGATGAGCATTATGTCTGGAAATCACCCTTTGTTTTAGAGACATTACCCAGCAGATACCCTGCATCGAATTATTCATTTAATCCGTAAGTAATAGTTTTCATACTCTTCTTAGGCTAGAAACGTTGGTCCACTCTTTTCAAAAGGTATCCATACATAAATGATGTTGCATATACTTGCTCTACCCACAACTTACTAATCTGGGAAATAGAATTGGTGTCTAACAAGCAATTGCCAAGAACAAGGATCATGTATCATCAATTTTCCCAGTCACGAGATTAGGCATTAAAATACATGGTATCATACCAAAAATTCATGTGCCTCTAATTGTACTAGCATATCCAACCTATCACAACTGGATATTAACATACAATATAGATGTTGACATCCTTTCTTCCTATGAATTCTATCTTTTACAAGTGCAAGAACAAAATATGGCAAACTAACATGTTGTAGTTGCAGGAAAACTAAACAAAGGGCTTGTTCAAATCTCTTATGGCTATGAAATCTATTTCTTTGTTGCAAGCATCGAGAGTTCTGATCTCCATTCAAATATCTTATGCATATGATGTCTAGATTATATTAAGATGTAGTGACTAGTATTTGACAGATATGATTCTAATATGACCTTGGATATGATAGACACATTCAGATTCCATACATACACATCTTATTGACTCTTGGTTCAACATTGAAAATTGTCTTTTTAGATCTACCATGAGCATTGATAGCATTAGCCATAAACATAATTTTGTTGAGTACTTTGACTCAACTATCTGCATTAATAACATTTGTTCCTATATTTGATTTACATTAACAATATTCTTTGAAGGTACAGTTAAATAGTCAGGTCCATTATATAAAATTCCTTAGAGGCTAATCACTCATATGTGCCACAAGAACTTTTGATAATACATGGAATAGTAATAGGAAGCAGTCGATAGTGGTTCTTGATAACTTTAATATTACAACCAACCCCTAAGAAAGGATATAATGAAAAATACAAGGAAGGTAAGTAAGAGAATATGAAGGATGATGGAAGGAGAAGGAACATGTAACAGTAATTTGTTCACAAGCAAAGCACAAGACAATTCAGAGGTTCAACTTAAGAGCTATATGTTTAAAATTTTGGTAAATTATTTACAAGAATAACTAGAAACATTTCAAGCATATGAGACTCTTATTAAACTGATAATTTTATTTTATACATACTGTACATATATTTTTGCAGTTTTCATTTAGTCTCTAGGAAATTAAAACTATCTATAATATGTTGATAAATGTTGACATCTGTTACTTAGGATGTGGATATATGGTTATTGTATTTGTCTTTCTTCTATAATTTCTTCCTGTTGTAGTACTACAACTTTATTTTTCAATGTTTTCCATTGATTACCTGATCTTTGACGTATTTCTTCCAGCTATGTAGTGGATGGAAATGAAGGGGAACAAAGTTATGAAATTTTAGAGATATTATTGAGTAAGGTAATATTTTTCTTAGACTTGCATTGAAACAACACATTTTTTTTCTTTACCCTATAAAAGTGAAGACTATTCAATATGCACTGCTATAGAGGACATTTAAGAGCTCTGTGAAATAATGTCTTTTTAGGCACATATTATGTTGACGAGGCAAACATGCATTTGATTTTATTTTGTTGTCTTGTGCTAAAACTTGGATTTGATGCAACTTGTACTTTTAATCAATGGTTCTTCTATGCCCATCACCATCTAAATGTATGGGAAAGATAGATTACAACTAACAAGTAAAAAACCTTATAGATTATGAGGATGCTCCTAGCTTGTACCCTACAACCCTAGGAATATGGTAGCTAAGAGATAACAAGAATGTTGTTACATGTAATTTTCATGAAGTTTTTAATTATATGTTTACCAGATAAAAAGAATTGCATGTGTTAATTGCATTTTTCTTGTTTTGATTTCTTAAAGATTATAACTTTTATTAGCATATATGATTTTATGGTATGCCACTAGAGACAAAAGCATGTTGAGTGGAACCTTGATATTCTTTGTGCTTCTTGTAATATTTCTCATGAATATTCTTTGCTCTTCTTGTAATATTGCCCATAATCTTGATGGTCCTACTCGTGGGTGTTGACATTATTTATTAAAAGGGTAGTTTTAATCATTTCTATCATTTTTGGGAATCATGGGCATTTTCCTTTGGTTTTAGCACTATGCAGGTTTATGTCACATGGCCAGGGTTTAAGAACTCATCTGATCATCATGTCAAGCACCCATCAAATGAACTGAATGCATGATGTTTTCAAGACTTCTCTCATAAACTTTATTTATTGGTATTTTGGTTAGATTTTCTTTACTCTGGCCATCTTTCTTATTTTGGCTATAATTTAGTTACTTTCATACATAATGTTGCAACTTTTATTTTAATTTTATTTTTCATGTTTTTCTAAATTTGTATATTTAACTGTGTAGAGTCAATATGGAGATCAAACAAATGTAAAAAATTCTCATCCATACTTTTATGGGTCACCCTGTACTCACTCTAAAAATCCTCTTGTTTGAGTGTTACAGGGAAAAGTGTCTACACAGAACTGCTTATCCCACTAAGGTGTGATAGCTACCTTAGAAACAAACAAAGTAAAGCTACTTTCGTTTTTCCTTTATGAAATATAGATGAGAGAAGAACAAAGAAGACCAACCTCTGTCTTGCGCTAATCCCCTAGTTCGATTCCTCTCTCTCTTGATAGTCTTTCGCTACTTGCTCCCTTGTACGCCCAACTTCACAGAGTACCTGTAAGATCACAGTAGCATAGCACTATACAAGAACATGGATCTATAATCATAAACAATCTAGGATCAGATGTAAATTGACCATACAAATGCATAAAACATAAATGACACAAGAGTATGGAGGAAAACTTGAATAGCTTTTATTGATAAACAAGAAAAAGCCAAGGGAGTTACAACCATTTGTTCTGACCCAACATCATCCTCTCAACAAGTAAGCCCTTCTTCACCTCATACAAAGCTTAGATCACCCAACACTCTGATGTTGTCTCAAGAAACCAACAGCAATTCCTTACAATATGCAAAATTCCAGCCTCCGGATCTATGGGATGAGGGATCCATATATAGATATCTATAAGGGAGATGAGTCAAATTTTGATTTGATTAGTGTCTTCCCTCTGATAGTTCTTGCTTCCACTTTGAGATTGACGATCTCTTACTCATCCTTGGTCGAATTCAGAGAGGCAAGTGTCACAGGAGAAGTTTCTGGAAGATTCCATGCCTCTCCACCTCGAGGAATGACACTGCCATTTGTCACTTTTCGCCCATCGCACCCCATAGAAGGGATTTTTGAAATGCAACACACCCACACAATGTATTTAGGTGAGATGCAACGCACTTTGCCTATGGAGCAGCTGAAATGATCCTATTTTGACCAGTTCTGAGCAGTTTTTCATGGAGAACTTCTGGGAGAAGCTGTAATCAGTTGACCTTGTTCCTCTAGGGGTTAGAACAACACTTTTAGGGACTTAGGGGCCCTTGGTTTATGGACATTTCATGCTTGGGGTTGTAGTGCCCAAAAATTTCTATAACAGTTGCCCCCTAAAGCATGAGGTCGTTAATATTTTGATGTCGGGTGAAATGCTTTATTATGAGGATCCGAAGTTCTTTCAAGCTGAGAGGAGACCTGTAATAAGATACAATACAATACATTATCTTCATAATATTTTCATGATCTAGCTGAGGCGGGCATTCCCATGCTCAGCTTTATAAATTCATTTTCATGTACATAGGACAGACAATCGTTTGAGTGTAGACTGATGATTCTGGTAGAGCCATCATCCCTTTGATTGTATGATTATTTGTATAACAATGATGTACATTTGATGTCTTTATTTCCTTGAATATATATCGCAGCCTGGATGGATGAAACTAGATTTGGGGTCTTCAATCTCGTTCGATCTTCACTCGAAGTACAAGTCTATCCATGTGAGAGATGTTCTGGAGTCGAACATGGAAAGACATCGCCTGATTACCAGCCAATGATGTAAGCTGTTAACAGGCGCGAGAGGAATCATCGATAATGATAATGACCCTCAAGGTACTGCAGTACAATTCACGTGGTGTGAATAAAGGATTTGGCGTCGAACACCACGCAAAATCTTTCAGTCAAAGGCCATTGATGTAAACCTGTCGCCGGAAGTGAGAAACTTGCCATTGAGGCATGCAAGCTTCAAAGTACTGAACGGGGTGTTCCTAGATCGGCTTCTTGGATAATGAGCTGATGTCGACAAGAAGTGATCCATCACAGGAGGGCCTTAATGAATCCCACATCAATGACATGGAACGGAGCAAATGATTTTAATGGAGGTGAAAACGATCTGATGACATAAGGTTCAGGGTGGCGGTCATGAAAGAATGGAGTGTAAATGTATTGTAGTGGGTGAGAAACAGGTCAATTCTCTAAATGACTTCTCTTGAACATATCGGCGACACTGACGTGATGGATTGGTAGCATTAACCCCAAATGTGGATGGTGTGATGGGACCATGGTGATGTGACCGGTGAATGAAACAACCCAACCCGACTTGGATGTGGAGTGAAAGTGTCATGTTAAAGAGCGACTTGCTACCAACAAAGTTTTCTTCAAGTTTTCTTCCCAATTTTTCCCCAGTCATTGCTGACCAGTACCTCTTTATTTTTGTCAGGCTTGAGGAGGATAACATATGCTTGTTCTATAATTTGCCCTTCGGGCAAACCCATCGCTATGTTTTAACGAGCCTAGCGATAGTGAAACTTGTTCTTGCCTGCTATGGACAAGTTTGTCGCTATTAAGTTTTAACGAGTTTAATGACAAAGATAACTCGGTCCTTTTCAATTTTAAAGAGTCTGAAAAGGGACGTAAAGGAAACTCCAAAATTCCTTTTTCGTCATCTAATCCCTTAAGTCTGAAAAAGTATAAAGCAATACAGAAGGGATGAATTTTCGATACTTTTAACGAGCTGAACAAAACAAGTGCTTGATCTTTTTGTGTAATAATCCCTCAGGTCCAAAAGATTAAAATTTAGAGGAGGGATAGCACTTCCGGTCCCTTTAACGAGCTGGAGAGGCCAATGGCTTGGAAATCTTTCCATATTTTACCAGTCAGTTGAAATTAGCTTAAAGGAGACTCGTCTCTTGAGGAACGAGTGATAAAATTGGGTAGCAGCTGATTCCAGGTAAGGTTTGGAATTTTCCAATCACGACAGTGTTACAAGGATGGCTAGTGAGATCACTCTTTGCAGCTGTTCCTCAAAAGGGGTAAACAATCAAATGGAGGTGAATGATCGGCCAATACAGAGTGGAGGTGATGATGAGAACACGACCAAGGCTTTTAAAGGCTGAAGTAATACATTCACGATGGTTATTTACCGGGAAATAGTTCATTTTTTAATGAGCTTAAACGCAGGGAGAAACATTTGCTCATGACTTATGTTTATTTTTCAACGAGCTTGAACTATGTGCTAAAACTACTCGATTAATCTAGTCGTATAATAAGAATGTCCCATTTAAAAACGACAATTTTTAGAGTTTTGCCCCACATCCTTTCTTTATGCAAGTTAGGAAACGACCAATCCTACGAGTTTAAAGGGTTAGAGGACCTACAAATTTAAAAAAATAAATAGTCGCTCTTCGCTTGCATGCCAAAAGGTTTGCATGCCCCCAGGTATAAAATAAAGCTTCAAGGTCACCTTTTGTTCTACTGACAAAACATTTGTTTTATCAGGAAAGGTATACCTCTTTCAGGTTACCAAAGATTGTTTTGTTCACAGCGCAAACAAAACACTTCCTCGGCGATGTCTACCGAAATAGACAAAGGCGAGTGGCGGAGACGACTCCACTCACATAACTTTGACGAGGAAATCTTGTTCCAGTCTAACCCCCTCTTCCAATCACGGACGGGAGTACAGTCCAGTCATATATCTCTCGTGGAAACCTATCCTATACCCGAAGTTTTCCTGCCGAAGCAGACCAGGGTGCATGCCCCCTGGGTTTCAGTCATGTCCCCTGAATTACTCGCGCTCATCAGGTGGACGGACTGGAGATTGATGAGACATTCCTTGTGTGAAAAGACCATTCAGGGATGGCATATGACTATTTGCTCCGCGTGATCCGGGAAATGAAAGCTGGTCTACGAGCTTGACCACTCTTCCTTCGTGCGGAAAACACATTACTCTAAAGAGTGAGGAGACAATCGCTCCCATGCAATAAATATAGTCTCGTCCAAGGAGTAGATTATAATCCAGGGGTCCTCGAACTACCATTACGTTCATGTGAACGATTTTCCCTCTCAATGTTATGGGCACATTGGGAAGGATCCCTAACGGTCGACTGGTTCCTTTGTCAAAGCCTGTTAGATTTCTCATGTCAGGCAAAAGTGATGGTGAACCAAGCGCTTTCCAAGCAGTCGAGGAAAGGATACTCACAGAAGCCCCTTCATCTATGATGGTACCAGCCATAACCATTCTATATATTTGAGCAATAATTCGGAATGGTACACTAGCCGGTAAACGGGGTCTGCCTAGTTGATTCCAGTCGAAGGAGACAACTAGGTTGCTTGGAGGTGGGACCAAATAGACGGCCGGGTACGAATCTGACGAACTTCCTTCCTGCAGTAAAGGAATGGGTAAATTGCCCCCATGTTCATCGGAGTCTGTGCTTACGAAAAGAATTTGGATGGTGTCATCCTTATTCTCTTCTATGATTGTATCATTTGAAGATGGAACCTCTAAAGGCAAGACCGGGTCAACTGCCGCCTCGACCTTTTGACTTTCATCTGGTATGGGTTCAGATGGTTTGTCTTCAATGATAGATGCTTCAGCCGACCACCTGAGCGGGTCAGCCGGATTTTCAACTAGTGACGGACTCGGCAAGAGTTTTTTATATCCAGGAGGAAGTCGCAACAGTGAAACTGGACAATCGTCCAAAACTCTTTTAGCCTCGTCTAAGAAGGGACATCGGTGGATGGAATGATTGCCTTCACACAGTTTACAAGGAAATCTATATTTTCCTTTTTGTCTTGGGGCTTCACTTTCACTAGTCGACGGTGTGTTTTCAACATGATCATCAGAGGTTGATGACACCGGGTTGTGAAAACGAGAAGACCAGTCCCTTAAGATTCGAGGGATGCAAGGACAATCTCTATGATAGTGGTCTCCTTTGCAAATGACACATGGTGATTTAGGCCTGGTCGGTGCAGTGTGTGGATTTTCGCTAGACGACGCTTGGTTGCCCCCTTTCACTTTTGGCTCCTTCTTCTTCTTCTCTTTCTTCTTCTTTTCCTTCTTCTTCTCAGGTACTTGATTTTTGGCTTTACCAACCCCATCAAGCGAAGAAGAAGGAGGAGAGGAAGAATTGGAGGAAGTAGAAGGTTGGTGGGTAACTCTGGATTCGTCTACTTGTTGACTCGATTGTTCAGGAATTGCGGTGTTCTGAACGACAGAGGTTGAGAAGAGCCATACGGGCAAGCCGATTGTCAATATTGGAAGTGACAATGTGGCCATATGGGGTGCACCAACATCTCCCCAAGAGGAGAAGGGACTAGGATTTCCTCCAAGGGGAATTCCTTGGTTGGTGGGTCCCATTTTCTCAACCTAAGATCAATGTAGGAAAGGGTGATGATTATTCCGTTTAAAATAAATTTTAGACGCTTTGACACAACTTGTTTTTTCAATTTTTAAGAGTCGAGAAAAAACAAAAGATGACTCTAGTCGCCTTCGATTTTTAATGAGCCTGAAGTGACAAGTGCTGAGATGGACCTTTTCCGTTAAGGAGTCTGAAAAGGAACGAAAGGGACTACTCTGGAAATCTAGGTAGAGGGATTACCAAACCAATCGCAAAACTGCAGAATACTTTTTACGGTACAGCAGTCAATCTTACCGAATGCTGTGTTCAGTGCATTGTGGTTGATAGGGCGGCAGACATGGCTTCCTATGGATAAAGGATTAAGCCTATTGTAGTCTCCCAAAATATACTCGACGATACGTGGGAGCACAAGTCCGTACTGGCACTTATCGTCTCAAAGTGGAGGAATCACCCAACCATCAGTGAGAACAACAGTTACTAGGCTTTACGACGCCGGAATACGCCTCTAGCCTAGACTTCTAAATGTTGTGCGTTAGGTTCCAAAGCATTGTTAGATTCATTGAATTTATTTTATATTTGATCTTGTTTAAGGAATTTGCCTTTCAGGTTCACCGCGAGATGTAGATGTATAATTCCTAAAATGCAATCTAAGATGATAAACCGTCTTTTATCTTCTTTGTGCAATGAAAATCCTAGCTACTAAGGAAAGAGAGACAATATTCTTTCACAAAGAGCAAAGAGCACACTCTAAATGCACTGTCCTAAATCAAACCAATCAAACAGTCTAAATGCAAATGCACATGCATGTATTTTTTTCGGCTTTCTTAGTATGTGAATGGTAAAAAGAAAGTTGATGCACAAATCTGAATTACTTTTCAAGCGATAATTATTAACAAGTTTCTTTTCAAAATCAAAAATGGAGACAATCACAACATTTTACGATTTGGAAATGAATACTTGTTTTTGACACTAGAAAAACTATGAATTCAGACCAAATACAATAGTAACAGGATAATCGACTATCAATAGCAACCAAACTCTTTCCTATGACTGAAAAAAACACTTGCGACACTTTCAAATCAAAGGACGACAGTACGATTACGTTACTTTTTGCAAAGGAGAACTGAAAATGACTCAACAAATACACAAAAACATTTACAGTTCTTTTGCACAAAGGAGGCGGAATAACAACAAGGAAAAGGGGTTCCAAACAAAGATATACTGATTACAGGCAGAAAAATTCATGAATAGAACTGAAAAGAATGAATCACAGAAACTAAAACTGAACAATGCCTAGTCTAATCAGCGCACCTGTAACACAGGGAATTTGAAATGCAGCGCACCTACTACACTCGGGAAGTGTGCTGAATTTCAGATTCACAGAACAGTACCTGTGCTGGGCCAGAAACGAGACTTTGCTTGGGTTCCGGGTAACAGTTTGCAGTTCAGTTCATGGGTTTTGGCCGAGCAAATGGTAATCAGTAATGCAATAATCAGGGGTAGATCTAAGGAGGTTCTAAGAGCTACCACAAGGGGCAATCAGAGAGTTTGTGAATCAGTTTTTTAAGTCATAAACAAATCCCGGAGATTGACTGAAGCGGCATTTATCTATGCAAATGTAGTTTGAAAGCTACCTGGCTCGACTTCAGGCTCCGTCTGTAAGTTTATAAAATAGAAAACAAGGAAGATAAACAAACAAACTAATTCGTCCCCAGCGGAGTCGCCATTTTGTTACAGGGAAAAGTGTCTACACAGAACTGCTTATCCCACTAAGGTGTGATAGCTACCTTAGAAACAAACAAAGTAAAGCTACTTTCATTTTTCCTTTATGAAATATAGATGAGAGAAGAACAAAGAAGACCAACCTCTGTCTTGCGCTAATCCCCTAGTTTGATTCCTCTCTCTCTTGATAGTCTTTCGCTACTTGCTCCCTTGTACGCCCAGCTTCACAGAGTACCTGTAAGATCACAATAGCATAGCACTATACAAGAACATGGATCTATAATCATAAACAATCTAGGATCAGATGTAAATTGACCATACAAATTCATAAAACATAAACGACACAAGAGTATGGAGGAAAACTTGAATAACTTTTATTGATAATCAAGAAAAAGACAAGGGAGTTACAACCAGTTGTTCTGACCCAGCATCATCCTCTCAGCAAGTAAGCCCCTCTTCACCTCATACAAAGCTTAGATCACCCAACACTTTGATGTTGTCTCAAGAAACCAACAGCAATTCCTTACAATATGCAAAATTCCAGCCTCCGGATCTCTGGGATGAGGGATCCATATATAGATATCTGTAAAGGAGATGAGTCAGCTTGTGATTTGATTAGTGTCTTCCCTCTGATAGTTCTTGCTTCCACTTGGAGATTGAGGATCTCTTACTCATCCTTGGTCGAATTCAGAGAGGCAAGTGTCATAGGAGAAGTTTCTGGAAGATTCCATGCCTCTCCACCTCGCGGAATGACACTTCCATTTGTCACTTCTCGCCCATCGCACCCCATAGAAGGGCTTTTTGAAATGAAACGCACCCACACAGTGTATTTAGGTGAGATGCAATGCAATTTTCCTATGGAGCAGCTGAAATGTTCCTGTTTTGACCAGTTTTTCATGGAGAACTTCTGGGAGAAGCTTTAATCAGTTGACCTTGTTCCTTTAGGGGTTAGAACAACACTTTTAGGGACTTAGGAGCCCTTGGTTTATGGACATTTCATGCTTGGGGTTGCAGTGCCCAAAAATGCCTATAAAATTGACACACACAATTCATAAGGAAAGGATTTCCATTTTCACCTATCAATTTGTCATAGAATACATCTTGTGGAGCTTCGTATGGAGCAAAGCCTTTGGCGTGGGTGGAAGTTTTTGCCTCAAAATACAAAGATTCACATTGTAATTTTTGATCTCTCGGTTAAACCCCTCTTTATATCCATTTGATATATAAAGATATGAGTGTAAGCATTCATCACCAAGTTTGGCATCCCTTGCAAACAACTACATAGAGTTGTGTTTTCATAAGATTTGGAAAATGAAACCATGTTCAATAAGACTTTAGCAATATTGATCCATTAGCGTATAGGCAAATATTAAACACACAAGGTCGTCATTTTCCTCACTTCTGTCAAGGATATATTGCCCAAAGAAGCTCGTAGTAATTATTCAGGAGGGTATTAATTTGTCTTCCATTGTATATTTAAGCTAGAAGTATAGGTAGGAAATGACAACCATCTGTAGTCTGAATTTTGTCCATTGATTGGTAACAATTCTTAACCTAAGCATATCAAAACTTGTAATATATGGTGATATTGTAGAGTTGCAATACTTGTAATATAGTGCATTTATGTCGTTTCATGGAAGATGTTCCTATTTTTGGCCTTTGGAACTTGTAAAGCACTTGTTTCTTCTTACATTTAACATAGATGAAAGCAAGGAGTCCTTTTATAAAGCACTTGTTAGCATTTTTTTTAAAGAGCTTGTTAGCATGTAGTCCTTCAATATTTCAAAACTAATAGGCACTACCGCTGCCTGCAACTCTTGTTTTAATGATGGAGAGTAAGAATAGTGAAACACAAAACCCTAATGCCACACATAGAGGATTTATTCCAAAGGACAATAGAGAAGAGGTTACGATTTTCTTCCTTTTTACTAAAGAAGTAAATGTCATTTTATCAAGTGCATAATCAATCATGCTAGGTTCTTTTGTTTCCTCTAATCATTGAGTAGATAGGGACACATGTTAAAATTAGTAGATTTCGTTGCTGGTTAATTTTTTTCTTATAATATTTATTTTTCCCACTCTGATCCTATTTTCTATGGATCTTTTTGTTATTCCCCTATATATACTTTATAAAGGTAGAGGGGGATGATGTGTGTTTTTGGATTGTGTAGTTATTTTTTCTTTGAGGTTCTAGTCATCACATCCCTTTTCTAGTTGAAGTACTTGTGGGAGGACATAGTAATGATTGAGAGGTAGAGAGTGCTTTCCTTGTATCCATGCAATTCCATCTTTGGATAACTATGCTTGGTGTGGATTTCGAAGTGTTTGAATGCCTTTTGGATATTTTGTTAGTGTAACAAATATTAGCCAAAATGTGTGGTTACAATTTTAACATATTTTTAGTGGTTACATTTCAGCATCATTGTTATTGATCATTGTATTTTGACATGTTGAATCAATTAATAATGAGGACTCCAAATTATTTTTCTAGACCTCATAGCTAGTAGGATTCAAGCATGTAGCTCACTATTCATAACTGCATCATATATACTCATTGATTTTTACTTTTTGGCATGCAAATTGGTCTTTTAGGGACATATTTTTATGTTGTCACAACATATTTACATGATTCACAAAGTGAGAAATCAATCTTTGGTGTAATCGCAAATTTTACATTTGATAATTATAGGTCATTTATAGCCTATAAATGTATTCAAAATTTCACTTCTAATTGAGTATTCAACTAAACATATTGAGTATATTATACGAACCATTGTTCCTTCCATTCACTTTTCATAAATTCCATAACCATTAAGTAGGGACCTTGTTGTGGGGAAAAATGCCTATGCAGGACGATCCTATCCACCTAAGGTGTGACAGTGCCTTAGCAACAAACAGAGACAACTATTCTAGTATTCTTTCCTTTATGAATTAAGAATGAAGAGAGAGATAGATGGACTAACCGGTGTCTTCCGTTTGTCCCTCGATCCAGCTTCTCTTCTCTTGGAGAGTTCCCAGCTACTTGCCTTCTCGCTCGCCCAACTTCAAGAGGTTTCTGCAAGATCACAAGAAGAGAACACTACACAAGACATGGATTCACATTCATAACTAGTTCAGGATTAGAAATAAACTAAACATACTAATGCATTCATACATCAAAAATACACCAGTATATAGGAGAAACCAAGATAGCTTTATTGATGAATAACAAGGTTCAGGAAGAGATACAACCCAGAGGGCTCTAATCCAGTATCTCCTTCCCAGCAAATGGAATTCCTATCTTCACCCCCTTCAAAGCATTAAGCACCTAATGATTCCAGTCTCAAACCAACAACAATTCTTTGCAATAACAAAATTCCAGCCTCTGGATCTCATGGAGGAGAGATCCATATATAGATGTTTGGAGAGAGGATGAGTCAGCTTGAGATGTGACTAGTGTCCTCTCCCTCTGTCAGTTCTTGATTCCACTTGGAGGTTCTTGCTTCCACTTGGAGATTTGGAACCTTTGACTCATCACCAGTCGAATTCCCTGAGGCAAGTGTCATTTTGGAAGCTTCCTGGGTTTTGACACCTTGAGAAATGAGCTTGCCACTTGTCCATTCTCGTTCAGTGCAGGTAGCCAGTGTTCCAGTTGACATTCAACGTAGGTAGCCAGTGTTGGCTTTGACATTCAGCGCAAACAGCTAGTGTAGCCACTGAAATGATCCTGATTTGACTTGTTTTGAGTAGTTTTTGGTGGAGAACTTCTGTGAATTGCTGTGGTTTGTTAGCCTTGTTCCTCTAGGGGTAGGAACAACATGTTTAGGGACTTTGGATCCCTTAGATTATGGACATTTCATGCTCAATGCTGTAAGGCACAAAAATGTCTATAACAGTTTCCCCCTAAAGTATGAGGCTGTTTATCGGGTGAAATGCTTTATCAGGGGGATCCGAAGTTCATCCAATGCTGGGAGGAGACCTGTAATAAGATACAATACAATACATTATTTTTCATACTGCTTTCATGATCTAGCTGAGGCGGGCATTCCCATGCTCAGCTTTATAAATTCATTTTTCTGTACATAGAACAGACAATCGTCTGATGGTAGACTGATAATTTTGATGAAATTATCATCCTTTGAGTAGGATGATCATCCGCTGCAATGATGTACATGTCAATGTCTTTATCTTTCCTGAATATATATCGCAACCTGGATGGATGAAACTAGATCCGGGGTCTTCAAACTCGTTCGATCTTCACTCTAAGTACAAGTCGATCCATGTGAGAATTGTTTTGAAGTCGAACATGGAAAGACATCGCTTGATTACCGGTCAATGATGTAAACCGTTAACAAGCGCGAGAGGAATCACCGATAATGATAATGACCCTCAAGGTATTGCAGTACAATTCACGTGGTGTGAATAAAGGACTTGGCGTCGAACACCATGCAAAATCTTTCGGTCAAAGGTCATTGATGTATACCTGTCGCCGGAAGTGAGAAACTTGCCATTGAGGCATGCAAGCTTCAAAGTACTGAAGGGGTTGTTCCTAGATCAACTTCTTGGATAATGAGCTGATGTCGACAAGAAGCGATCCGTCAAAGGAGGGCCTTAATGAATCCCACATTAGTGACACGGAACGGAGCTAATGATTTTAATGGAGGTGAAAACGATCTGTGACATATGATTCAGGGTGGCGGTCATGAAAGGATGAAGGATAATGTATGGCAGTGGATGGGACACGATTGACTTTTCTGAACGACTTCTCTTGAACATATGGCGACACTGATGCGATGGACTGGTAGCATTACCCCAAAGATGGATGGTATGGTGAGACCATGGATGTGACCGGTGAATGAAACAACCCAACCCGATTGTGGTACGGAGGAAAAGTGTCATGTTCAAGAGCGACTTGCTACCATCAAAGTTTTCTTTAGTTTCTCCCAATTTTTCCCCATTCATTGCTGACCAGTACCTCTTTATTTTTGTCAAGCCTGAGGAGGATAACATATGCTTGTTCTATAACCTGCCCTTCGGGCAAGCCCATCGCTATGTTTTAACGAGCCTAGCGATAGTGAAACTCGTTCTCGTCTAAAGACAAGTTTGTCGCTATTTAATGATTTTAACGAGTCTAACGACAAGGATAACTCGGTCCTTTTCATTTTTAGAGAGTCTGAAAAGGTACATAAAGTTAACTCCAAAAGTCCTTTTTCGTCATCTAATCCCTTAAGTCTGAAAAAGTATAAAACAATACAGAAGGGATGAGTTTTCGATAGTTTTAACGAGCCGAATAAAACAAGCGCTTGATCTTTTTGTGCAATAATCCCTCAGGTCCAAAAAGATTAAAATCTAGAGGAGGGATAGCTCTTCCGGTCGCTTTAACGAGCTGGAAGGCCAAAACTCAGCAATATTTTCATATTTTACGAGTCAGATGAAAAGAGCTTAAAGAAGACTCGCCTTTTGAGGAACGAGTGATAAACAGGGTTAGCAGCTGATTCCAGGTACAGGTTGGAATTTTCCAATCACGGCAGTGTCACAAGGATGGCTAGGTGAAATCACTCTTCGCAGCTGTTCCTCAAAATGGGTAAACAATCATATGGAGGTGAACGATCGGCCAATGGAAAAGTGTAGGTGACGGTGCAAACACGACCAAGGCTTTAATGGCTGATGATATAACATTCACAGTGGTTATTTACCGGGATAGTTCATTTTTTAACGAGTTTAAACACGGGTGGAAACATTTGCTTGGTCTTATGTTTATTTTTTAACGAGCATGAACTATGTGCTAAAACTGCTCGGATCTTGCGTTTATTTTTTAACGAGCATGAACTTTGTGCTAAAACTGCTCGATTACCCAGTCATATGATAAGAGTGTCTCATCAAGATTCTATTTTTTATGGAGCTTCATCTCACTAAGCTTTGCTCCGCATCCTTTCGTTATGCAAGTTCGGAAACGACTAATCCTACGAGTTTAAAGGGTTAGACCTACAGGTTTAAAGGGAGGACCTAAAAATTTAAAAAATAAATAGCCGCTCCTTGCTTGCACTCCAAAAGGTTTGCATGCCCCCAGGTATAAAACAGAGTTTCAAGGTTACCTCTACTTCTCTTCCGCCAAAACATTTGTTTTAACGAGAGAGGCTTACCTCTTTCAGGTTACCCAAAGATTGTCTCGTTAGTAGTTTAAACAAAACACTTCCTCGGCAATGTCTACCGAAATAGACAAAGGTGAGCGACGTAGCCCGCCAACTCACATAACTTTGACAAAAGAATCTTATTCTAGAATAACCCTCTTCCTAGACGGACGGGGTACATACTAGTCATATTCTCCCGCGGAAACCTATCCTATACCCAAAGTTTTCCTGCCAAAGCAGACCAGGACGCATGCCCCCTGGGTTCCAGTCATATCCTCCCGGATTACTCGCGCTCATCAGGAGGACGGACCGTGGGTTGAGACACTTCTTGCGTGAATAGACCATTTAGGGGTGGTATATGACTATTTGCGATGCATGATCCGGGAAATGAAAGTTGGTCCACGAGCTTGACCACTCTTCCTTCGTGCAGAAAACACATTACTCTAAAGAGTGAGGAGACGACGGCTCCCATGCAATATATATAGTCTCGTCCAAGGAGTAGGTTATAATCCAAGGGTCCTTGAACGACCATCACGTTCATTTGAACGGTCTTCCCTTTCAATGTAATGGGCACATTGGGGAGGATCCCTAAAGGTCGATTGGTTCCTTTATCAAAGCCTGACAGATTTCTCATTTCAGGCAAAAGCGCTGGCGAACCAAGCGCTTTCCAAGCAATAGAGGAAAGGATACTCACAGATGCCCCCTCATCAATGATAGTGCCAGCCATTACCATTCTGTATATTTGAACGATAATCCTGAATGATATGCTGGCTGGCAACCGGGGTCTGCCTAGTTGGTACCAATCGAACGAGACAACTAGGTTTCTTGGTGGTGGGACCGAATAAACGGCCGGATGTGACTCTGACGAAGTTCCTTCCTGTGATAAAGGAATGGGCAAATTGCCCCCTTGTTCGTCGGAGTCTGTGTTGATGAAGAGAATTTGGACAGTGTCGTCTTTATTCTCCTCTGTGATGGTATCATTCGAAGATAGAGCCTCTGAAGGCAAAACCGGGTCAACTGCCGCCTCAACCTTTTTACTTTCGTCAGGCATGGATCCAAATGGTTCATCTTCAATGATAGGTGCTTCAGCTGACCACCTGGGCGGGCCAACCGGGTTCTCAACTAGTGAAGGACTTGGCAGGAGTTTTTGATATCCAGGAGGAAGTTGCGCTCGTAAAATCGGGCGATCTTCCAAAACTCTTTTCGCCTCGTCTAAGAAGGGACAATGGTGGATGGCATGGTCGCCCTCACACAGTTTGCAGGGAAATCTAGCTTTCCCTCTCTGTCCTGTGGCTTCACTTTCACTAGTTGACGGTAAGCAGTCAACATGGCTATCAGAGGTTGATGCTACCGAATTGTGCAAACGGGGAGACCAGTCCCTTAGTATCCGAGGGATGCAGGGACAATCTCTGTGGAAGTGGTCTCCCTTGCATATGACACATGGCGATTTAGGCCTTGTCAGTGATGTGTGTGGATTTTTGTCAGACGACACTTGTTTGCCCCCAGTCGCTTTTGGCTCCTTCTTCTTCTTCTCTTTCTTCTTCTTTTCCTTCTTCTCCTTAGGAACTTGGTTTTTTGTTTTACCAGTTCCGTCAAGCGAAGAGGAAGGAGGAGAGGAAGAGTTAGATGAAGTAGAAGGTTGGTTAGCAACCCTGGTCTGATCTAACTGTTGACTCGACTGTTCAGGAACAGTGGTGGTTTGAACGACATTGGTTGAAAAGAGCCAGACCGGCAGGCCAATTGTCAGCCCTGGAAGCGACAATGTGGCGATGTGAGGCGCACCAACATCTCCCCAAGAGGAGAAGGGACTAGGATTTCCACCAAGGGGAATTCCTTGGTTGGTGTGCTCCATTTTTCAACCTAAAGATCAACGCAGGAATAAAGGGTGATTGTTCCGTTTAAAATAAATTTTTAACGACGCTTAGACACAACTTGCTTTTTCAGTTTTAAAGAGTCGAGAAAAAGCTAAAGATGACTCTAGTCTCCTTCGATTTTTTAACGAGCCCGAAGTGACAAATGCTCGGATGGACTTTTTCCGTTATAGAGTCTGAAAAAGGCCAAAAGGAACTGCTCTGGAGTTCTAGGTAGAGGGTGTGCCAAACTTTTCGCAAAACCGCAGAATACTTTTTAGGGTACGGGCGGTCGATCTTCCTGAATGCTGTGTTCAGTGCATTGCGATCAGTAGGGCGGCCGACACGGCTTCCTAAGGATAAAGGTTTTATGCCTATAGGGGTCTCCCAATATATACGTGACGGTACGTGGGAGCACAATCCGTACTGGCACTATCGTCCCTCAGGAGGAATCACCCACCATCCACGAGATCGACAGTCACCAGGCTTAACGATGCCGAAACACGTCTCTAGCCTAGACCTCTATGTTGTGCGTTATGTTGCAAAGCGTTGTTAAGTTCATTCAATTTATTTTAGGTTGATCTTTTTAAAGTTTGCCTTTCAAGGTTCACCACGAGATGTATGATACAAATTCCTAAATGCAGTCTAAATATGATAAGCAAGCTTTATATCTTTTCAACTTTGAAAATCCTAGCTACTAAGGGAAAAGAAAGACACCATCTTTTCTCAAAGAGCAATCAGCACATTCTAATGCACTTTTCCTAAATCAAGCATGCAGACTATCAAGATGCAAATGCACAATGCAGGTGTTTGTTTTCCGCTTTCTTAGTGTTGATGCCTACAAAAGAAAGCTTTTTGTACACCTTTGAATATGCTTTTAAATGACAAATACAAACAAGTTTACTTTTTCGAAATCAGAAAGGGTAGAAGAGATTACAACACTTAACGATTTTCGAAATAAACTTTTGTTTCGACACTTTAAAAGAGACAAACTCAAACCAATAATCAAAAGTAAATGTATAATCAATCTGCAAACAGCCAATGAACTCTCTCCTAAGATCACAATCGACAGATCTGAATCAAGGGCTACAGGATGATTATTTCACTCATGCAAAGGAAGACTGTAAATGACGCCACAAACACATAAAAACACTCATAGTCTTTTTGTACAAAAGGAGGCGGAATCTAAGCAGAGAAAAGGAGTTATCAGACTGGTACCTATGCTGGTTACAGGCTGCAAAAATCAGAGATCAAAACAAGGCAAAACAGAGCAGAGAACCCCAGCTGTACTAGGACAAACTGGTTCAGCGCAACCTCAACACAGGGGTTTTGACATTCAGCGCAGGTAGCCTTCACGGGACCTGCGTTGAAATGCAGAATCCCTTCACTGGGTCTGCGCTGAAGGAGAAACTCTCGTTTCCCACAGGTTCTGGGTCACAGATTGCTATTTAATTCACTGTTTCAGGCCAAATAAAAGCAACAAGCAAGGTACAATCAAAGGGATGCTTTGACGGGGTACTAAGATCTATCACAAAGGATCATCAAATTATTTGTGATTCCATAGTTCAGATCATAGACAAGTCCAGTGATTGGATCAAAGCAGCAACTGTCTACTTTGCATCCGGGAATAGCAGATGCAGTTCGATTATTGTTGTCAAGTCTATGAAACAAACAATGATAGAAACACAAATAAAATGACTAAACAAATCTCCCCAGTGGAGTCGCCAATTTGTTGTGGGGAAAAATGCCTATGCAGGACGATCCTATCCACCTAAGGTGTGACAGTGCCTTAGCAACAAACAGAGACAGCTATTCTAGTATTCTTTCCTTTATGAATTAAGAATGAAGAGAGAGATAGATGGACTAACCGGTGTCTTCCGTTTGTCCCTCGATCCAGCTTCTCTTCTCTTGGAGAGTTCCCAGCTACTTGCCTTCTCGCTTGCCCAGCTTCAAGAGGTTTCTGCAAGATCACAAGAAGAGAACACTACACAAGACATGGATTCACATTCATAACTAGTTCAGGATTAGAAATAAACTAAACATACTAATGCATTCATACATCAAAAATACACCAGTATATAGGAGAAACCAAGATAGCTTTATTGATGAATAACAAGGTTCAGGAAGAGATACAACCCAGAGGGCTCCAATCCAGTATCTCCTTCCCAGCAAATGGAATTCCTATCTTCACCCCCTTCAAAGCATTAAGCACCCAATGATTCCAGTCTCAAACCAACAGCAATTCTTTGCAATAACAAAATTCCAGCCTCTAGATCTCATGGAGGAGAGAATCTTATATAGAGATGTTTGGAGAGAGGATGAGTCAGCTTGAGATGTGACTAGTGTCCTCTCCCTCTGTCAGTTCTTGATTCCACTTGGAGGTTCTTGCTTCCACTTGGAGATTTGGAACCTCTGACTCATCACCAGTCGAATTCCCTGAGGCAAGTGTCATTTTGGAAGCTTCCTGGGTTTTGACACCTTGAGAAATGAGCTTGTCACTTGTCCATTCTCGTTCAGCACAGGTAGCCAGTGTTCCAGTTGACATTCAACATAGGTAGCCAGTGTTGGCTTTGACATTCAGCGCAAACAGCTAGTGTAGCCACTGAAATGATCCTGATTTGACTTGTTTTGAGTAGTTTTTGGTGGAGAACTTCTGTGAATTGCTGTGGTTTGTTAGCCTTGTTCCTCTAGGGGTAGGAACAACATGTTTAGGAACTTTGGATCCCTTAGATTATGGACATTTCATGCTCAATGCTGTAAGGCACAAAAATGTCTATAACAGACCTACAACTTCGATGTTGTTTTGCCTGTTTAGTAAAATATTTTCCAAGACTTTGCAAAGTTCTATAATTTATTGAAATTTGTAGAATTTACAATTTGTAAAGTTTGAAGGTCTAATTTTTTAAAGTCTAATTCTTTAAAGGGTGTTAGAGCAATGGAAGAGCACATGTTTTACAAGCAAGAGGTTTGTGGTTCGATTCCATCGTGCCTTGAAATTCATATGGAATGATGACAATATGTTTTTGGTGATGGAGGCTCTTTTGACCATCACCAATGAGCTTATGGTCATATTTTTTGACCCTCACCAAAATATAAAATGGTGATGGTCAACGAATGGTGCCATATATATGCATCAATAGTGATGGCCATGAAAGGTCCATCACCATAAATTGTTGTTCATATGAAATGGTGACGCTCATTATATGTCATTATAATCATTATTTGTGACAGACCTTGAATGTCACTATAAAACCTATACTTTTGGCAATGCGGTATTTGGTGACATTCAATTTTTTATGACAAAGGCTCTTTTGACTATCACCAATGAGCTTATGGTGACATTTTTTGACCCTCACCAAAATATGGAATGGCAACTGTCAACAAGCATCGCCATATATATATATATATATATATATGCATCAATAATGACAGCTATGACACTAAGTTCTTTGGCGATAGAGGCTAATTTTTGTCACAATTTCTCATATGAAATGGTGACGGTCACTATCTGTCATTATAAATCATTATTGGTGATATATTTTGATTGTCAACACAACACCTATACTTTTGGTGATGCCACTTTTCGTGACATACAATTTTTGGTGATAGAGGCTCTTTTGACCTTCACCAATGATCTTATGGTGGCATTTTTCGACCCTCACCAATGTCCCTTTTTGTTGTAGTAGATATTAGAAACTGATTGTGCACACCAAGAGAACATTCCAAAAGTAGAAAAATAAGAATTTAATGAGATCAAAACCTCCATTAAGTGAAATTTAAGCGCAAACTGGAAAAATCTCACGAAATAAAATTATTAGTCCAAATTCATTTATAAGAATAATTGATCAACCAAGATGGTGTTTGTTGGTGCAATGAGATGCATAAGGTTTGGATCAAGCATCATATTTGGTATCTGAAAGGTGTTTTAGAGATGCAAAGAATATATTGGTGATATAATATTTAATATCTTTTTGGTGCATTCAACGAAGATCTTTTTATGGTGAAATTAGAAATTGTTGAAGGTGATCCAATGGTGAATTTTTCAGAAACCATAGATTGTTGAAGGTGTTTTGGTGGCTGTGGTTTGTGTTTTAAGAAGAAAATATAATTATTTTATGGAGGAGGTGGAATTCATGATTTGGGTTTGAAAATGGATGAAGGATTAATCAATGAGGTAAAGAAAGTGACAACTTGCAAATTGGGGGTTTGATGCTCCTTCCAGTAGTGACTGGTAAAGAAAGTAAGGGCAACAGTCCCTTTTAGTAGCAGCTCATAAACAAGAAGAGGTGATCCCTTATAGTGGCAGTTGATAAATGAGCAGGGATAAAAGTTTCTTTCAGTGGCATTTGATAAACCTACAAATGGAAGTTTGTGGGGCAACCATGTAATAATGCGTTGCAGTTTGTGTTTTCCAAAGTAATAAAAATAAGATTGATTTGTTTATATTTGTTGCACATTTATATGCCAATGATTATGATGTTATATGTTACATGATTGATTTATGATGTCGATTACATGAATGATTGGTAAAGTGTTTCAAAAGTGTAATTTGTTGAGAGTTGTATAATTTGGTCAAACTATTGATTTACTCCCCCCTCTCAGTAGTGTCATGGTTTCCATTGTTTTCAACAATTAATATTAGGTCTAGGTTCCTTCAAAATTAATTTTATAGCTAGAAGGATGATTAAGGATCATGGAAAACCATGATTGGATTACCTAAGGTGGAGTTCCATTTTTGAATGGGTCAAATTATACAACTTGGAAGGTAAGAATGAAAATCTACTTACAACCTCTTGATTTGGATATATGGCTATCTGCATAGAATGGATTATAAGATAATGATTTTAATGAACTAGAAAAAAATGAAATATTGAAAGGATTGTCCATGCCATATCTTAAGAAAGTAATTTGTTCTGAGACTACAAAAGAAAAATGGAATGAGTTGCAGTCCATCTATGATACAGACATATAAATTGCATGTGATTTCAAGATCCTTTCTCTCATGAATGGAGAATTCAAATACTCAAAGAGTATTGAAGATCATAAATCAGAATAAGAGGATGATTCCCTTGTATCAAGATCCCAATTTGTTGATCTGCACATAGAGAATACCAAGGAGATGCAATCTACTAGTAAGTTGTTGTCTTGTTGTTATTATATGAAATAATGGGTACACCCATGGTGGAGAATAAGATATAATATATAATATCTCTATAGAAGAAACCTCTGTTTTATGAAGGGAACAAATTTTTGAACAAGTTGTGAGTGAATTAGACACTAGTTGTGAATCTAGTAACTCCTCTATTAAGTTGGAAGATCTTGAAGAAAATATTTATTTAAGAAGGTAACATATATTAGCTTTTGAGGAGATAAAGAAGCATAAAACCTCAAATCAAAAACTAGAAGCTGAGATCATTATAGGAAAAGACAATATGTTGAAGTATTAAATGCATGAAAAGAGTTTTAAATCATTGTATGGGATTTGAAGCAGTCATAACCCCCCTCGACTGGAGACAAAATTGGAAGGTTAAAGTGACTCAGTAACAACATTAAAGGGACCCATCAGCCTTGTTAAAGGAAGGAAAAATAGAGTGGCAGTCATAAAAAAGGTGGCACAAGAACAAAAGGACAATCGAGCTACTGGAAATAATGAAGACAAAGATAAGAAGCCCCTCATATGCTTTTGTTCTAGATGCAAAACACCTTTGATCCAAGTGTCTAGAGGAGAAAAATAATTTGTAGTAGCATAAGCAGAATGCACTATTTCAACAATGTCTATGAGTTTCCCAGAACAATTCAAATAGCCATGCACAAAGATCCTTTTCCCCTCAAAGGAAAAATTATCATATGTCCAAAAGCACTAGGAGAGAGAGTATTAGTTCAAAAAATTAGATGAGAAAAATATTTAGTAACAAAAACTCTTTTCTTTTCAAATTAACAATGAATTCTATAGGTGTGGAAATGATGGGAATTGTGATGTTATATGAAAAATTGGAATGGATATACCTCATCCCTAGAACAATTCAAATAGATGCATGGATTTTTTTGAAGACGAACAAAGACATAGTTATATTAGTAATGAAAAATCCATATTGGAAGAAGCAAGAATGCAATAGAAGTATAATTTCTTTCTAAAGGAAATTGATTTTCTGTTTTATCAAAATATCAACATGTTAGAGTATGAAACTCCTATGGTTGATCTCTCTTATATAAGCTGAAACAAACAATATCTCAATCAAATAAAAGAACAATAGTGCTATTAATTCTCCCATGCAAAAAAGAAAGAAACAAATGCATAAGAAATATGTGGATTAGCCCTAGTTGGTAAGAAAAAGAGGAATGACTGGTGCTCCAAATGTTCAAATTGTAGCAAAAAATTCCCTCAAACAAACAGAAGGACAAGCTCATGGTGTTACCCCAGTTAGGAGTCAACATACCTAGGCGTGGAAGAAAATGGAAGATAATCTACTTAGGGGGAACATATCACTTGTCCCTCTTCATTGAAAAGAAAAGGATAGATTCAACAAAATACAGAAAGGATAGATGCAAGGAGTTGAAATAAACATGTCAAGAAATGCATATGAAGTTATTGGAAGTATGACACTTTTGTTTTCTTTAGTTTATAAAGTTGTCAAAATATACTAGTGTTATTGACTATTATGGTTGATTGTGAAAGAATTAATTAGTATGTTAATAGTTGATTTAATGGTGTAGCTCGATCAGATTGCTAAATCAGATTGTCAGTTTGAGTATGGTGGGTGATGACAAGACAAAGATGATGATCTATTTAATATTGTATTTTCCTTGTCTTATGCAAGTGTGTTTACATATTCTTAATGCCACAAAAGGGAGTATAAGCATGGAAAGAGTATACTTAAGTTAACATTTGGGTATCAGATTACTCAATTAACAATTGGTAGCATTAATTGGTATTAGTTGTTTGATACTTAAGGTTAAGTGTGCAAGTCGAAGGCTGATGGTGTTGTTGTTTCATATTAATGTTGCTTGAATGATCATAATTTATGTTGCATATATGATGAATGGTATGAATGTTATGATGATTTTGAACTATTACATTAGTAATTGGTATCAAACACCATACTTGGGAAGAGCATGAATATGGTGAAAAGAGCATGATTACAAGGGGAGAATACTCAACCAATAATTGTTTAACAACTAGTATTAGTGGTATCATTTAAGAATACGTATTACTGGTCTCAAACGTATCAAAATTATTATTATTTGCCATTAGATTTTTTTTGGAGGTATGTTGTCATAAGTTTGGTATTCATATTGCAGCGAGGAGAACTCCATTATAAATTGAAGATAATTAGGTTGATTAGATGATTATTGAGTCAATATGTTAGTCAAACTGTGCTAGAGAGAGTCCTGATTTATATACTACTAAAAATTACGCTGATTGAAACAAATCTAGTAAGTCTGCTGCCATTAGAAGTTCATTAAAATGAATTATATGTTGAGTTATTATTCTAGCTCTGTATTGGTGAGAGTCCCTCTATGTTAGTCATATAAGCATTGTTGTGTACTTTGTTGTTTAGTAGTTTATAAGTTAATGGTGTCAAACAACATGTTAGGTCCCTATACTACTAGTGTAACCCCTTATTGTTATTATTACAACCCCCTTATTATATTTTTGTGCCCATCTAGTCCCAATATTGTTATTATTGTGCCCCATAGAAGCCCACTATTGTTATTGTTGTGCCCTTACATTATTATTGTTATGTCAGCTCTGATTATATTATGACCCCTTGGACTCCTATATATAGAAAGGAGGTATTGTAATTTGTATCATCTAAGAATTGTTCATTTGTGTAATGTAAAGGAGGTTTCCCCCTTGAAGAGGGTGAATTCTAAGGTGTTGCTCTATCTTTTCTATCTTTTTGTGAGCTGGTTTCATAACATTTGGTATTAGAGCTTTGGGTTCTATGGTTTCGCTGCGCCAAACAGGTCATCGTGGAATTTTCGCTATAAATTTTTTTATGTGATGTTTCAGAACCTAAAAAAACAAACCCATTTGTGCTAAGATCTCGCTAAACGTTGGGTCTGAACATCAGATCTTTTATTGCTATATTTTCGGAGATATAATCTGAGGAAGTTAGGGTTTTTGCAAGCTCCAAAATTCCTTCTCAAACAGGTCATCGTGATATTTTCGCTATAATTTGTTTTCTACAAAGTTTTAGATTTTGAAATTAAAACCCATTTTAGCTAAAATTGTGGGAACACTTGGGCCCGAATTTTAGATCTTGTTTCACTATATTTTCAGAGATACAGTCCAAGACATATGGGGTTTCTGTAGGCTCCAAAATTCCATCCCAAACAAGTGACCTGGGTAAAATCGTAATAACTGTCTCTCTGAGCATTAGATTGAAATTTCATAAGAAGTTACAGAAAAAGGATGAACTCTAGTTTTCTGTGTACTTTTTTTAGATCCGAAGGTCGAAATATTGACACGTGGCATGTCATACGAGTTCACTCTGCTCAAAAGGTACATAATCAGGTCATCTTGGGAGATTGTGCATAACTCTTTCTTGGAGAACCCAATTTAGATCATACGGGTGGAATTGGAAAGAGCACACAGAGGGCCACTGTAGGTCATGATTTCAAAATTGGAATATCTGAAATTACATAGTTACGGTCGTTTCAAGATTTAGCTCCTAAAATCAAGAAAAGGCGATATGAGGAAGTTTGATGGCAATGATCCAGTAAATTGGATACTACAAATGGAGCAATATTTTGATCTACACGAAGTTATTTCTAGTCAAATATCAAAATCCCTAAAGTTAAAAGTAGCAGCTAAAAATTGGTTGTAAAGTCAACTTGGTGAAATTTTGGTGGTTTGGCCTAACTGATTAGAACAGTTAGCAGAGTGGAGTGTGTTAAATCTTGTTCAGTATTGGTGATAGATTTTTGCCATGTGTCTCAACTGGCCATCACAAGAAAGGAGGGGGCCCATGACAATTGACGAATTAACCTTAGGTGTCTCACAATGGGAAAATTTTCCCAAGCCTCCAATCGAGAGATTAACAACACAGATTGAAAGAAGACCCCCCTTGTTTAGTATGAAACCACTCATGAAACAGTTTACATAACCACTAGCGGTATTCAAACCGGTTAGAGGTCGCAATCAACAGAGTATGTTTTGACCTCCTATTCGTGACACATGACCTATTTCAATTATTTATTTTTATAAAGAAATTCATTGAAAATACCAAGGTTTAGGATACTTTTTTAGTCATATGAGTTGAAAACATGGATGACACATGGCATTATTTTATTAGTCGAGAAAGGTGATGTGGATGCATAGGTGGAGGAAAATGTGGACACACAAATGGATGATGACATCATCTTGTTGTCAACAATGACATGGAACCTATGAGGGAGCAACACATGACCTGCTAATTTGAACTTTTTGGGTGGCCAAGTAGGCCAAATTCAAGTGACACATGGCACCACTCAAGAGTCACCATGTGGCATGGATAACACAAGGATGATGTTAGCAAGATTATGTGGTAGTCCCTTGGAGTTCTAGCTAGGGGACACATTCAACAAGATTTTCTTGTATATTTACTTTTTGATGAATATTCAAAAAATTGTACAGAAGTCGGGACTCTAGGCTAGTCGTCCTTGGGCCAGTGAGAGGAAAATACTAGCACAAAGTAGTGAGCGCATGATGACCTCTGACCTCTACCCTCTTGACCTAAATTGGAAATTGTGTCAAGGGATCATGTTTTGTTAAGTTTTTTAGTGTTGATAAATTTGGTGAAAAATCAAAATTTGTTAATGTAGTTAGGAAAATAGAAAATAAACAAAAGTTGGCAAGGACCTAACCTCATTTAGCCCCTCACCTGATAGTAGCTCAGTTATAGCTCTAGGTCATATGGTGCAAAGCACTATTGTACAAGCATTCCAGTAAGTCAATAGATGACACTAGCAGTTAGGCGAGATTTAGGAACGACATGTGAATAATTGGAGATATATTTGGAATTTATTCCAAATTTGGTGTTGTGCCAAAATTAGAAAGGCTCTCCTAAAAATTGTAAAATTCCAGTTGGGTAGTTTAACTAAGATTTTCTCATAGAGATAGCAGAGCAAATATTTTGGAGTAATTGAGCACATCAAGAGAACATTCCAGAAGTAAAAAAACAAGAAGTTAATGAGATCAAATCCCTTTTTAAGTGAAATTTAAGTGCAAGTTGACAAAAGCTCATGAACTATAAATATTAGTGAAAATTCCTTTATAAGAAAAATCAAACAACAAAGTTGGTGGTTGTCGGCGCAATGAGATGCATAATGCTAATATGCATTAGGGGTGGACCAAAGATCAGATTTGGTATTTGAAAGTTATTTTAGAGATGCAAAGATTGCATTCGTGATTTTGGTGATATTGTATTTAATGGTGTTTTGGTGCATTCAATAATGTATTTTTTACGATGAAATGAGAAATTGTTGAAGATGATTTGATGGTGAATTTTTAGTACTCATAGATCGTTGAAGTTGTTTTTGTGATTGTGTTGTGTGTTTGAAGAAAAATATTTAATTAGTTTATGGAGAAGGTGGCTAATATTATTTGAGTTTAAAAATGGATGAAAAATGAATTAGGGAGGTCAAGTAGTGATAGCTTGCAAATTGGGGGTTTGTATCTCCTTTGAGTAGTGAATGGTAAATAAAGTGGGGGCAACAATGCTTTTAGTGGTATATGATAAATGAGAAGGGGAAACAATCCATTTTAGTGGTAGATGATAAATGATGAGGGATAGAAGTTCCTTTTAATGGCAGCTCATAAGCTTGCAAATGGAAACTTGTTGGGTAGTGATGTAATAACAAGTTGTAGATTTTGTTTACGAAAGTATTAAAAAGAAGATTGATGTATTTATATATGTTGCACATGTGTATTACAATGATTATAATATTATATTTTATGTGATTGAGTTATGATGTTGATTACATTATTGGTTTCTAAAGTAAATGAAAATTGTAATTTGTTGGGAGTTGTATCTTGGTTTCCATTGTTTCTAACATGAGTTGGTTAAAGAAAATTAAATAAGATTAATTAAAATTAAACTAAAATAAAATCTACTTAACTATTATTAACTATAATTATAATATATATTTATTAAATAATATGAATTTAATATTACTAAAATTAATTATATTAATAAATTAATATATTTATAAACATAATAATAATTATAATTATTTTATCAATATATTTATAAAGAATACATTAATATATTAATCTTTTAAATATATAGCGAATGTATTAATGAATTTACTGTAACAAATAGCAAAATTCAAGAGACAAATTCCACTCAAAATTGATGATCATGATGATGGTGGTGGTGGTGGTTAAAGTCCACTGAGACCAAATTGGTTTATCGGACCTATAATTTTCTTAGTTTTTAATTGTTTGGCTCCTCGTCTTTCTTAGCGAGATTGGCGTTCTAGCTTTCTTTTTTTTTCTCTATGGTCTTCCAACTTCTTTTATCTTGCATCTCCTTCATCTCCTTCATGTCTTCTATTTCTTGGGACATTGGTGTCTTAGCTTCGCGATCTATTATGTTCATCCTTTTGAAGATAACCGGAGAAAAAATTTGGTCTAAAAAATCTATTTCACTGTTAAATGAAGATTTATTTTGTAAAATATTCATATTTAAGATATGAGTTTATAATGTTATACCATATATATTTCTTTTCAGAATTTTAACATATTTATGTATTAATGTAGTAAACGTAAACCATGTATTAGTTTTAATGTCTCATAAAATAGGACTACTATTTAATTTGCCATGAATTCCCAATGATAACTCGATGGTGAAACAATTCAATGCGATGGATTCAATCAATGTGGTGACGACTGTGTCAATAAAAAAACTCCTCAACATGCATGAGACTTCATAGTGTAAGGAAACAATAAATAAATAAATTAATTAAAAAAAAAAAAAAAACTTAAAATAGATCATTCAGTTTGGGGAGTAACTAATGCTTATATTGATAATGCAGACGAATGAACTCAAGGTGCAAGTGTCCAGTGATGGGCTATTTGAGACAATGTGCAAGGAATGGATGATGAATTTTTTTTTATAGGTATAAGCTTCTATTTTAGGTCCAATTATGCGCTATTGGAAACAATGTCCAAGGAATGATGTGAATTTTTTTTATATGTAAAACTTGTATTATTTTAGGTATGGGATGGTATTGTAGCCAATTTTTGGACTCAAATTGGTAACTGATGTAATTGATGCTCATATTAGAACTTTTTACAAAGAATGACAAATTGGCAACTGATGTAATTGATGCTCATATTAGAACTTTTTATAAAGAATGATAATCGATCTTGATTTTAGAATTTACAAAATATAGATGTAAAAAAAAACTTTTATGTCTTATTTAATTTTTATTTTAAAAATAGATGTATCATACTCTTGCTTAATTAAGCTAACCATTCATTCTCTTACTACATCTATATTATATTATTTATATCTATATATGTTATTCATAAAATATTATATTATAATCACTTGTAAAAGTTAAATTATCACCCTAAATAGTGTATAATTAAATGTATAATTCAGTTTTTAATGATTATAAAAAATATTAATTTTTATAGTTTAAGATTCAAAATAAGTTTTATGAGTGTATTTTCTTCTAGTTTTTATTAAAAAACATGTCAGAATTGATAAGAAAACATGTTCAAGGTTTTGAAGTGTTTTTATTTCTTATTAATCAGTAATAAAAAGTAGAATTAAAATCTGAAATCTAGTTAGATTCATTAATTATTAGAAAGTGAAATTAAAATTTGAAATTCAATTCATGAACAATAATAATTTGTTTATCAAATTTTATCTATGTCCATAATTTATTTCAAACAAATTAGTCATAATCTAGACAATAAAAAGGTTTTGATCAAACTTTTAGATTATCACTACAAAAAAAAATTAAACTTCACAGAGTACAGTATTGAAGCCTTATCACAATGCTCCAAACATATTCCTTAAAAGTTTTAGGCTATCACTATAAAAATAAAAAATATTTAACTTCACCACAGTACAATATTTGGGCCTTATCACAAGGCTTCAAACATGTTCCATAAAATTCAATATAAACTGATGAGAAAAAAATCCTATTCCCAACCATTTAAACTATACACTGACAGAAAGCACACCTAAAACTTAATCACCCAACTATGAATTATTGTTTGGAAATATATTGCAGAATTAAACAAGCAAATGTAAATTAAAAAAAAATAAAATTTAAATTTACTTATAGCTTAACAAATAGAAAACAAAAACAAAATTAATATTATGTTTTCTTTAAATAAATTAATATATTATGCTGAATCATAATATATGAAATCAAAATCAAATATTTCAATTAATATTCAACAACTTATAAAGGAAAATATACCAATAAAAAATGTGAATTTTTTTGAAATATTCCTATCCCACATTTTTACAGGAGCTTTGCAATGAAAACCAAAATCCAGTCTTGAATAGCATCCTCTAAGCATCTCCATAAGAATAACAAACATGGCATGTAGGCATTGAATGCCACTGTTGTATTATCTAAAAGCATAGATAGATAAACGGATAACACTATCGAATGCAAATATGTGATTCCCAGGTGTCGTACACGACTTCATGATATTCACAAACATTTTCAAAAAGTGGAGTCAATAGGTAGTAATGGAAATGGTGCATATGGTTGAGAAGTAATGGAAATGGTATAGAGGACGAGATGGAGCACTAATTTAGCAGTTAATTGTAATAAAGTTACAAAGCTATGAACATTTATTTGTAATTTAAATTTTTGATTCATTATTATTTTCAGTCACTCTATTAATAAATATATATAATATAAATATTTTTATTGGTTATTATTAATTTAGTATTTATTAATATTTTTATTGGTTATTATTAGTTTAGTATTGACTAATTTATAATGTTTAATTTTGAGAAATAAATATTTATTTTTTAATTTATTGAAAATTTTATTTTTTTAAATATTTAATTGGACAATAATTTTAAAGGTTTTATTGCAGCTTATATGCCATGTGATAACTCCCTCAGTTTTTTTGTCATAATTTATGGATGTAGTTGCAATATTTAGGCCATGATTTTTCATTGTTAAGATTCATAAGAAAACCATCTAAAATTAAAATCAATGAAAATATTTCATACTAGTGTAAATAACCTATTTACCATTAGTTACTATACACCATAATTTAAGCAAGCATTTTCATAAAAAAATGAATAGGATCAAGATGGAAATAAATATAAATAACTTGATGTTTTCTTCAAGTCTTTCACATGTAAATGTAAAAGTGTAAATGTACAAACTTCGTAATAATTACTATAATGAAAAATAACTTTTTAAAATCCATTCTCTAGTAAATTTAAAGAAATTAATTATTTTATAAGGTTTAAATTTTGGAGAATTTTTTAATTATGTGATGGTCTTTTGAGACATCCAATATATTGAGCGAATAATTTACTTTTTATTTAGGATAAATCAAATGATTAAATAGTATTTGTGAAACCATCTTATTTTTTTTTTTTTTATTTTTTTTTTTTTATTTTATTTTATTTATTTTTTATTTATTTTTTATTTTTTATTTTTATTTATTATTTATTTATTTCTTTTCCGAAGGTGGCAAATCCTATCAACTCAGGTGTCAAACCAACAATGAGGACAACCATCACTGGCTGCTATCCGCGAGTGTCAGCTTGACTCATCCCTGTTAAATAGGAAAACCACGCCACCTGTAATAACCCGCTGGTGGTCCGTAAGGGAGCAGGCTTCCACTCCTGCCAGATACTCTGTGTAACGCCCTACGGTCATGCGGCCGGGCGCGCGCGCTCCTCGCTCCAAAAATTGACTAAGGCATGGAAATGCAATGGTTACCAAAGGCACAACATATATGAGGGCGTATTGGCAAACCATCACTTATAGAGCGAGTTGGGTAGCTCGCCACACAAGCCGACCAAGGAGTGCATCAAACGATGGGCAAGCCGACGGTGCAAAGCGTTTGAAGACACGATGGTTGGGCGCACATTGTAGCATTTGGTGAGTCGGCCAGGTAGGAGGTCGCCACACGGTTGGAGCATATAAAAACATGGAGAGAACGCTCATTTGGAGCATCATCTTTGCATTGATCCATCGCTAAGGAAAAAGTGCGAAGTCTCTTATAGCCGCAGCTTGAGGCGCGTTTGGGGATGCACCCGCTGAGTCGGGCAAGGTGACTTTGGGCGCACTTTATGTAGTCGGGTGGAGGTGCGGGTGGAGGGCATAGTGAGGCACCTGCCCGCCGGTTGTGTGAGACGGTTGTGGGTTGTGCGGGTGTGCACAGGCGCGCCCGCCCATTCGGGCAACACTTGCACGTATTGTATATTGTTTTGTTGGGTGAGTTGAGGTGTGACCGTCGTGCGCTCTTGCACGGGTTATGAACGTCGGTCGAGCCCAAGCTCCCGGTCATTGTACTATCTCTCACATATATAATAAAAGACATTCTCTTGCATATTGCTTGTGTTCTTATTGCTGTTCTATGTTGTTATTAATGGATTCCGCACATTAATAATATAATTCATTTTTATAATGAATGTTGAAGGCGTAGTTCGTAAAGTAGACTAACAATGGAAGATGTTAACTACTTAGGCAGTGCCGCACTCGGCCAATTTAAGGAAAAAAGACTTGGGGGCGTGACAGTTGGTATCAGAGCAGGGTTGCTCATGACAGGTGAAGCTGATTCAAGGTTGAAGAAGCTGGATGAACGCAGAGAACAAACATGTATGCAGGGAAAAGTTATGGAGAAATCGTGGATGAACTGTCTGGGTTTCGTGGACTTGATGGTTCATGGCAAGACCATTCAAGCTCTGGTGGACATGGGGGCCACTCATAAGTTCATGACGACACGGTTGGCCAAAGAGGTTGGACTGATGATCTTCCCATCAAATGTGGAAGTCAAGGCAGTGAACTCTAGAGTTAAAGTGGCGGGTTTGGTACACGAAGTACCTGTGCAGATAAAAGACTGGAAGGGTCAGTTAGACTTCACAGTGATGGAGATGAACGACTTTGATATGATACTTAGACGGGATTTCTTGAAGGCCAACAAGGCTATTGTTGTCCCCTTCTGTGATGAGGTGGTGCTGGTTGGACAGACACAAACTTGGACTTTTCCCACTCATAGGCAAAGGGGGAAAGTCAAGGTGCAACATGTTTCTGCACTAAGTTTGGAGAAGGCTATGAAGGAATCAGATATGGAGACATATGTGGTGATGTTCAAGGATGTCGAAGGTGATGGAGTGGGGACGCCTGTTCCAGCCGAGATTTCTGAGGTACTGGCCAAATATGCGGATTTGATGCATGATGAGCTACCAAAGAAACTTCCACCAAGGCGTGCAGTGGACCACAACATTGAGCTTGAGCAAGGAAAGCAACCCCCGGCTAAAGCACCTTATCAGTTGTCAGGACCTGAGTTGGAGGAGTTGAAATGACAGTTAAAGGAGTTAACTGATGTAGGTTTCATCAGACCTTCAAGGTCCCCTTATGGAGCTCCGGTATTGTTCCAACGAAAGAAGGATTCGAATGAGCTACAGATGTGCAGTGATTACCATGCACTGAATAAGCAGACGGTAAGGAACATGTATTCTTTGCCATTGGCTTCTGATTGCTTTGACATGCTTGCGAAAGCCCGAGTGTTTTCCAAGCTGGACTTGACACATGGGTATTATCAGTTGCGGATAGTTGAAGGAGACGAGAAGAAGATCGCGATAGTAACAAGGTATGGTAGTTTTGAGTTCCTTCTTATGCCATTCAGGTTGTGCAATGCTCCTACTACGTTTTGCACTTTGATGAATGATGTCTTATAACCATACTTGGATTCGTTCGTAGTAGTATACTTGGACGATATAGTGGTGTTCAGTGACAACATGGAGGATCATAAGAAGCACTTGGTGGTGGTGTTTGAGGCACTAAGGGAAAATCAGTTGTTCTTGAAGAAGTCTAAGTGCGTGTTCGCTCAGACCGAGATTCCGTTCCTTGGGCATATTGTTGGTCAAGGGTACATACGGATGGAGCCGAGTAGAGTGAAGGCGATCGAGGACTGGGTTGAACCGAAGAATTTCCATGAGATGAGGGTGTTCTTAGGCATGACCAACTACCAACGGAAGTTTGTAGGGGGGGTACTCCAAGGTGACATCGACACTGACAGACCTATTGAAGAAAGACAAGAGGTGGAGTTGGATGAGCAAATGTCAAGAGGCATTTGATGACTTGAAGAAGAGGATGGTTACAGCACCGATACTGAAGTTGCCTGACTTCGAGAGACCATTTGAGGTGCACACTGATGCTTCGGATTTTGCCATAGGAGGGGTTCTTATGCAGGATGGGCATCCAGTGGCATACGAGAGTCGGAAGTTGCAGGATAGAGAACGGAGGTATCCGGTCCATGAGAAGGAGATGACTGCAATCATTCACTGTCTTCATGTGTGGAGGCATTACCTGATTGGGAAGCCATTTGTTGTCAAGACTGACAATGTTGCAGCAAGTTATTTTGCATCACAATCAAAGCTTTCTACGAAGCAAGCTCGTTGGCAGGACTTCTTGGCAGAATTCGACATGACTATCGAGTATAGACTGGGAAGGCACAATGAGGTAGCAGATGCCCTTAGTAGGAAGGGACAACTTGCAGCATTGGAAGGAGAAGACCGGGTAGCTAGGAGTAGGAGTCGAGTTCAGATGTCAGAAGAGATGCAGAATAAGATCAAGGAAAGTGTTGAAACCGATACTTTGGTGCAGAATATAGTGAAGCAGATAAAGGAGGGGAAGACACGAAAGTTCTTTCTGCGGGACGGGTTCTTGTTCTTTGGAAACCGACTCTATGTTCCAAAGTCATCTGGACTCAGGAGGCACCTTTTGAAGGAGTGCCATGACTCGCCATGGGCTGGCCACCCAGGGATGCGTCGTTCTTTGGCATTATTGGAGAGAGGATTCTTTTTGGAGAAGATGCGAGAGGATGTAGAGGAGTATGTACATACATGCATCATTTGTCAGCAGGACAAATCGGATACTCAGAGACAAGGAGGACTGTTGCAGCCTTTACCAATTCCTGAGAGACCATGGATGAGTGTCTCAATGGACTTCATCACTTAGTTGCCACAGGTTCAGGGGTATAATGGAATAATAGTCGTGGTTGATCATTTTTCCAAGTATGTTGTCTTTGTTCTGACAAAGATGCCTTGTGGAGTCGAGTGGACTACGGAGTTGTTCTTTAAGAACATAGTGAAGTATTAGGGGATGCCATTAAGCATCGTGTCGGATAGAGATCCGCGTTTTACAGGCAGATTTTGGACCACATTGTTCAAGTTAGTCGAGACAGAGTCGTTGATGAGTTCGAGTTACCATCCGCAGACAGATGGGCAGACCGAGAGGATCAACGCATTGCTGGAGGACTACTTGAGACATTATGTGACAGCTGATCAGAAGAATTGGCCTGAACTCTTGGATATTGCTCAGTTTAGCTACAATATTCAAAAAAGTTCTGTGATGGGGTATAGTCCATTTGAGTTGGTGAATGGACAGATGCCGGTTGCACCGCATACCGTAGTGACAGGAGGTTTTTTGAGGAGTCCTCATGCGAAGAAGTTCATGAAGGCTTGGGATGAGACCTTGGAGTTGGCACGGTTGTGCTTGCACGAAGCTGCAAGGAGAATGAAGAAATATGCTGATCGAGGAAGACGGGATGCACACTTCAATGTGGGAGATATGGTGTTTCTCAAGATTACCGGGGAGCAGTTTCAGCCAGCCAAGGGGACTGCGAGCAAACTGACACGGAAGTATGAGGGACCATTCCGAGTGAAGAAGAGAGTGGGGGAAGTTTCTTATGAGCTGGAGCTTCCACACCATATGCACATGAAGCATCCAGTTTTTCACATGAGTCAGTTGAAGAGATGCAGGCTTGATGCTGATCATCCAAAGAGAGCTGAACCGCCGAGAGGACCAACCAGGATTGTGGACAACTCAGGACTGGAGTTGGATAAGATTTTGAGCTACAGAAGTTGCCACATGAAACGAGAGTATCTTGTCATATGGAAGAACGCACCGGAGGAGGAAAGCTGGGAATTGGAGGACTCACTTCGGAGATGGAAGAAGAAGATTGCAAAGTATGAACGGAAGATACTGAGGCAGTCGGGATTGTCGAGGGCGACAATGATTTCCAGTGGGGGAGGATGTAATGCCCTGCGGTCATGCGGCTGGGCACGCACTCTCCTCGCTCCAAAAATTGACTAAGGCATGGAAATGCGATGGTTACCAAAGGCGCAACATATATGAGGGCGTATTGGCAAACCATCACTTATAGAGTGAGTTGGGTAGCTCGCCACACAAGCCGACCAAGGAGTGCATCAAACGATGGGCAAGCCGACGCTGCAAAGCGTTTGAAGACACGATGGTGGGGCACACATTGTAGCATTTGGTGATTTGGCTAGGTAGGAGGTCGCCACACGGTTGGAGCATATAAAAACATGGAGAGAATGCTCATTTGGAGCATCATCTTCGCATTGATCCATTGCTAACGAAAAAGTGCGAAGTCTCTTGTAGCCGTAGCTTGAGGCGCACTTGGGGATGCGCCCGGCGAGTCGGGCAAGGTGACTTTGGGCGCACTTTGTGTAGTCAGGTGGAGGTGCGGGTGGAGGGCATAGTGAGGCGCCCACCCGCCGGTTGTGTGAGATGGTTGTGGGTTGTGCGGGTGTGCACGGGCACGCCCGCCCGTTCGGGAAACACTTGCACGTATTGTATATTGTTTTGTTGGGTGAGTTGAGGTGTGACCGCCGTGCGCTCTTGCACGGGCGGGCGCCCAACTTCGGTTATGAACGCCGGTCGAGCCCAAGCTCCCGGTCATTGTACTATCTCTCACATATATAATAAAAGACATTCTCTTGCATATTTCTTGTGTTCTTATTGCTGTTCTATGTTGTTATTAATGGATTCCACACATTAATAATATAATTCATGTTTATAATGAATGTTGAAGGCGTAGTTCGTAAAGTAGACTAACAATGGAAGATGTTAACTACTTAGGCGGTGCCACACCCGGCCAATTTAAGGAAAAAGGAATTAGGGGTGTGACACTTTGGATCTTGGTCCGTTAACCTATTTCCTTACGTCCGAGGAAGACGAGCTCTTAGCCAAGCAGAAACAGTTTTACGGCATACTCCACGCCGAGTGAAACCATCCTATTATTAATAAATATGAAATAGATAAAAATAAAATTTTGATAAAGATAATGAATGAAATTTAGAAAATGGTTAGTTAATATAACTTTTATATTGTTTGGCTATGTTTGTTGATATTTTTTCCCAATAGCATGAATTTCTCCCATGTGACACATATTTGTATGTTTGGTTATATTCGGTTATGTTCCTTGATATCCTTGCACAACCACGTGGATCTATTCTTGTGATACACATGATGTCGGAGTCCCAAATCAAAATACAGTTAATTAACCCACTCTAGTCTTATATAACCATCGATACTTTGAATAGGAATACAAAGCAATGAAAAATATATATAGAAAAATAGAGTTAATAACAAAATAGGTAAGACAAAGCAATGAAAAAAATATATATAGAAAATAGAGTTAATAACAAAATAGGTAAGGAATGTGGACCAGGCATGTATATTATCATTTTTTCTTGCACGTAAGTTTTTTATGCAAATTTTTATATTTTAATTCAAACTTAGTAACTCTACCATAACATATTTACAAAGTTTGTGAAACAGTTCCACCTTTTATAATGTAGGTATTCAAAGATATATATGGGATGTTATATAGTTATATCATAAGCTTGAATTGATATCAGTCATCGTAAATTATTAGGAAAAGACAATCTCATATAAGTTAATCAATATCTTTTATCTTAATTTTTATTCATCTTCAACGAAATTTTTTTATAGTAAAGTCATAAGTTTTTAAAAAAGAGGAATTGGTGATCATCCAAGATTTTGTATGCCTACCTTTTAATACTAACATTTCATAGTAATAAATATTTATTTGGTTGTTTGTTATTTTTTTTCTTGATGCATTATGGATATCCAATCATTCTATACTCATAAATAAGATTATGGAGTGGGACAAACATTATATGCTCTATGGATATATACATATATAGAATAAAGTTTTGTGGGATTGAGAACAAAAAATTGTTTATATTTGCATTGAGTATTTTCATTTTATTTTTTATAGCATCATGTCTCCTTACATGTATTGTCGTCTTTTTTTTATAATGTATATATTTTTATGTATATAAATTTTCCTTTACATGTATTATTAGTTGAGATTTATTTATAGGTTTCCTTATTCTACATGAGAAAGATAACCTTTGTTTAATTTGAGTAAATAATTTTTATTTGTATTCATTTATATTTTTATGATTAAAATTGTTGTTTTACTATTTTTTTTTCATTTACTATTTATAGAATAGATAACATTCTTCTGAGATTATTTAACTAACTCTAGTTCAAACAACAACCATATAAAATTGTTTTTCATACTATTTCTTTTTTCCATTTATTATGTATAGAAAAGGGCATTCATTCTCATCATTATGTGTTTCTTTACACAGTTTTAATAATAACAATGATATTAACTTAGAAGAAAATGTCACTATTATATGAAATGATTATATTGTAGAAATTTTGAATAATATAACACTTATTCACAGAGATTATCTCGATTATACACTATTTGTGGAATGCATGCATAATACATAACCTCCTCTATGTTGATCATCAATTTTGCAGAATTAAGAAACAATCGCATGCGCACATTGAAACATCAATTACACATATCAACACAGTATGTACTCGGGAAAGCATACAGTTGAAAACCCCCAACTATCTATATATTATAATGATAGAGAACATGTAACAATACATAGTACAATACTTCTCACAAGTACTCAGTACTATCTCCACCTGCTACACACAAACTAGCTCAAATCTTAATCAAGTCACAGGTTCAAATCTCCTCCGTTGTCTGCCTACCTCTACTGCGCAATCCAATGTGAGAATGGGAATGATCCAAGCTCGTTTTCCTTGGCTTGTACTGTGCAATCCTCATTGGCAATCTCCATCATTGATTGTGCAAATCTCATGCACAGCTATAGTCACAACTGATAGTAGTCTCCACCTCTAACACCTATCTCCACTGAACTATCCATGCACTGAGTTAACTGATGTATTATTTAGTTGCTTTATGAGTTAATAATTAGTGAATTAACTAATAATTAATTCACATCACTCATCACTATTGTATTCTGCAGTTAGACTAAATACAACTAGTTCAACTAAGTCAAACTGAACACAACTCCATCAACTCCTCAATCAACTCCACCAAACTCAACCACTTGAGTTTTAACTGAAGTCCATCATGCAATAGCTCAACTGACCCATAAGAAAAGTGTATTTCCTTCTGGCAGTTGCATGTGCCACATCCGTAGCTCGAACTAAAGTGCTCTAAGAGGATAAGATAACTTTTATAGTCCAAATATTATTAAGAGCTAATAATTTTCGACTGTTCTATTTCTAGACTGGCAGTCTAAAAATAGACTTTGCCCATATGTCTAAAAATAGAAGTCCATCTATTTTTACCAACATGACCAATCATCCACAAATAGCATCCTGCAACTCATAGACCATGATCCATATGTCTAAAAGTAGACATAGTTTAAAAATATACTTTGCGCCAAAAATAGCCTGCGAGCCCACTTAGTGAAGGCAACTCCTTTTCACTAAGCTCCATCATCTTGTTGCATTTTCAACACTCCCTCTCAACAAGATATGGATTACCTGCAACCCCTATCCTGCCTCGGTGGCATTCGAATTTGCTCTTGGTGAGCGCCTTCGTCAAGATATCAACATCCTGATCCTCCGTGGGAATGTATGAAAGCAACATGATTCTCCGCTGCACACAATCTCTGATATGATGGTACATGATGTCGATGTGCTTGGATCTATCATGAAATACTGGATTAGCCGAGAGTTTAATGCAACTCTGGTTATCACAATAAATCACAATAGGCTCCTAGTGTGACCCGAACAATCTGACCAGGATCTTCCTCATCCATATAGCCTCGCATGCAGCCAAACTTGCTGCCATATATTCGGCCTCTGCTGAACTGAGTGCCATGGATCTCTGCTTCCTGATGTAACCAAGAAACTGTTGTCGACCCGATACTGAAGATCCCTCCAGATGTGCTCTTTCTGTTCGTTGGGCTCCCTTCCCAATCTAGATTCGTGAAGCCACATAGCTTCACCTCATCCTCCTGTTTGTACCATAATCCATATCCCGATGTGCCTCTGAGATAACGCAATACATGCTTGCCTCCCTTCCAGAAGAGCTTGGTTGGCTTAACCATAGCTTGTGAAAGCTGGTTAACAACATAGCATATATCGGGTCGTGTATTGACCAGATACATAAGCGACCCCACCAACTGTCGATACACAGTGGCATCCACTTCCTCCGTTGAAGTAGCATCCTCCTTCCTCCAACCTCCAGGAAGAGGAGTATCAACAAGCTTGCAGCCATGCATGTTGAACTTCTTCAGTATCTCCCGAGCATACTTACCCTGAGAAACAAATAGTCCATCACTGCGCTGCCAAATTTCTAATCCCAGGAAATAATGAAGGAGGCCCAAGTCCTTCATCTCAAACTCCCTAGCAAGATCATCCTTGCATGAAAGTATCAACAGCTCATCTTCCGTCAAAATCAAATCATCTACATAAAGTACAATGATAAGCAACTTACCCTCCACCACAATCTGGTATAGGTTAGGATCTGCCTCACTCTTCGAGAATCCAAGTCCTGTGAAATAACTGTCTATCCGTGTGTACCAAGCACGAGGTGCTTGTTTCAACCCATATAGTGCTCTCTTGAGCCTGCATACATGTGACTCTCTGCTGAAGATCTCGAAACCTTGGGGCTGCTCTATGTACACCTCCTCCTCAATGACTCTGTTGAGGAACGCAATCTTCACATCCATCTGATGAATGTGCCACCCCATCTGCACTGAGAGAGCAAGAATCGTCCATATGGAAGAATACCTTGCGACAGGCGCAAAGGTCTCCTCATAATTGATCCCCTCTATCTGTGAAAAGCCTTGGGCAACAAATCTTGCCTTGTACTTCTCCACACTCCCGTCAGCTACCTGCTTCACTTTGTAGATCCATCTCGAACCCACCACTGATTTCCCCTCCGATCTTGGGACAATCTCCCATGCACTGTTTCTGACAATCGAATCATACTCTTCCACCATGGCATCTACCCATGCGGGATCTTCCATAGCTTCCTCGAAAGAGGATGGCTCAGTCACGACACATTTGCTCACAAGAGCCATGTATCTAATGTACCGATCAGGTGACTATCTCTATTTGCGTTGTCCTATAGGTGGTCTGACAACCTTCTCTGCATCTTGAGCCAGTCGCTCAACTTCTGTAGTGCACTTTTGCCCTCTGATGGTTGGCGCTGCATGAGTGGTCTCTTCCACTCCATGAACTTCATCTTGTGGCTGATCCACGTCCTGAAGCTCATCCTTAGGAACTAATAGCTCCTCATCTGCATGCAAGTGTGGCTCCCTCTCAAGTGAACACGTCATGGCTTTCTCCTTCTGAAATTTGATATCCCATCGCACAACAGTCTTGCGACTGTCTGGAAAATACACACGATAGTTGTGGGGCGTATCAGTGTACCCCACAAATATCCCAACCTCTGCGGTCGGCTCCATTTTCTTCCTAGCATCCTTCGTCACATGCATGTAAATGTTAGAACCAAAAATCCTCAAATGGGAAATATCAGGCCTCTTACCAGAATAAGCCTCCTCGGGTGTACTCATGCCAAGTATCTTGTGAGGACAACGGTTCTGCACATATATAGTAGTATTGCATGCATCCACCCATAAGTGAAGGGGTAGGCCCTGATCATGTAACATCGCCCGTGCAGCACCCACGATCATTCTGTTCTTCCGCTCAGCAACCCCGTTCTGTTGTGGGTTATGGGGAGCTATGAGCTCTCTTTGAATCCCTTCTGCACTGCATAAGTCCTTGAACTCGCTAGAGATGAATTCACCACCATTGTCGCTCCTAAGATCCTTCACCTTCTTCCCTGATTCCTTCTCGACCAGTGCTTTGAACTCACAGAACTTTGAGTATGTCTCGCTCTTCTTCTGCATGAAGAAGATCCAGCACTTCCGAGAGAAATCATCAACAAAGATCACATAGTACCTATGCTTTGTTGTCGAAGCTACTAAGAAAGGTCCACACACGTCTATGTGAATTCTCTCAAGGATCGTCGTGGCATGACTATCCTTCTCGTGAAAGGTCGCTTTCATAAATTTTCCCAAAGTACACCCCTTACACTGATCTGACTGCGCAAGAGTGCCTTTAGGAAGCCTAGTAGAAATCTACTGCAGTATCTTCAAGGCTCCATGGTGAAGGTGGCCCAATCTCCTGTGCCACAGCTCGCCATCATCCCGACTCACCAATCCTTCTGCCTTGCATGCCATTGTTGCGCACCATCTACATGCAATTGATAAAGGTTCCTGACTCGAATCCCTATCTTCCGGATTTCTCCAATTGTCTTACTGCACAGGAAAGCCTTTCCCTCGCTGAAAACAACATCATATCCCTTGTCTTCTAACATCGCCACAGAGATAAGATTCTTTCTCAATCTTGGAACATGCATCACTTCCTTCAATACGAAGGGTTTACTAGACTCCCTCTCAAAGGAAATGGTACCGATACTGGTCGCACTGTATCTACCATCATCTCCCATCTCGATGTGCACTCCAAGATCTTTCTCATCCAGATCAGAAAACAAATCTCGATCTCTTGTCATGTGAAAAGACGCACCACTATCCAAGAACCATACAGATCCCATCACACTTGATACCAAGCATGCGATCAACGAAAAATCCAGCTCAAATTGCGAGGCTAAGGCCTCTCCCGCTACAGATCCAACATCTTTCTTATTTTTCTTCTTCTGCGGACAATTTGTGGCATAATGTCCGTGTTGGTGACAGTGAAAGCACTTCACCTTGGACATGTCTTTCTTCTTGCCTTCCGCACCGGAATGAGAAGCTTTCTTGTTCTTCCCCTTCTTTGCTTTGGCAGCCAAAGCGCAATTTTCTTCATCAGATGCCTTTGATGAAGATCCGTCCCTGGTATTCCGCCTGATCTCCTCTTGCACAAGATATGACCAAAGTCTCTCCCATCTTGGAAATTTCTCCCGACCATTGACAAAGTCCTGATAGGAATTCCAACTCTTCGGAAGACCAAGGAGAGCCAAGCTCACCAAGTCCTCATCATCGACAGTCACCCCCACACTTCCCAGCTCTTCCCGGCACTGAGTGAACTTTGTGAGATACTTGGGAATACTATCTCCTTTCTCGCACTTAATGTTTCTAAGTTTATCCTTGAGTGCCAACTTCCTCTGGTCGCTCTTTCTTTGGAATAAATCTGTCAACACTTTCCACATCAAGTATGGAGAATCCTTTCCATGCAAGCTGGATACAATGTGATCCTTCACGCCCTCCAACAGAATCCTTCGACACTTTGCTGTCTTCTTTTGCCAAACCTCAATGTGAGCAGCATCAGTAGGCTTTGGGACCTCAGCCTCTATGAACTCCTTCAGCCCCTTGTCATCTAACACCGCCTCCATCTTGTCTTTCCATGCAATATAATTTGAGCTGCCTTCAAGGGCATACTCCAATCGCAATCTATTGAAAGACATTTCAACTTTGACACCAGGAAAACACTGCTGCAAATTCAAATTCCACTAGCTCAAAAACTCAACTGCTTTTGATCTAAAATTCTTGAGAATAAGGTATTTCTCGTACAGAGATTGACTGTATGGGCTTTTATCGGATATCTCACCTTCCAAAGAAAGGATGAATCCAGAGGCTACCTGACCCGATTACAGACTCTGCCTGAAGAAATAAAATGTAATCACTTTCTGAATAATAGATCTGATGATCAACTTCGCTCTGATACCATGTATAAATTTTGAATAATATAACACTTATTCACAGATATTATCTCGATTATACACTATTTGCAGAATGCATGCATAATACATAACCTCCTCTACGTTGATCACCAATTTTGCAGAATTAAGAAACAATCGCATGCGCACATTGAAACATCAATTACACATATCAACACATTATGCACTGGGGAAAGCATACAGTTGAAAACCCCCAACTATCTGTATATTATAATGATAGAGAACATGTAACAATACATAGTACAATACTCCTCACAAGTACTCAGTACTATCTCCACCTGCTACACACAAACTAGCTCAGATATGAATCAAGTCACAGGTTCAAATCTCCTCCGCTGTCTGCCTGTCTCTACTGCTTAATCCAATGTGAGAATGGGAATGATCCAAGCTCGTTTTCCTTGGCTTGTACTATGCAATACTCATTGGAAATGTCCATCATTGATTGTGCAAATCTCATGCACAGTGAGAGTCACAACTGATAGTAGTCTCCACCTCTAACACCTGTCTCCACTGAACTGTCCATGCACTGAGTTAACTGATGTATTCTTTAGTTTCTTTATGAGTTAATAATTAGTGAATTAATTAATAATTAATTCACATCACTCATCACTAGTGTATTATGTAGTTAGACTAAATACAACTAGTTCAACTAAGTCAAACTAGACACAACTCCATCAACTCCTCAATCAACTCCACCAAACTCAACCACTTGAGTTCTGAAGTCCATCATGCAATAGCTCAAATAACCCATAAGAAAAGCGTATTTCCTTCTGGCAGTTACATGTGCCACATCCGCAGCTCAAACTGAAGTGCTCCAAGAGGATAAGATAATGTTTATAGTCTAAATATTATTAAGAGCTAATAATATTCGACTGTTCTACGTTTAGACTGACAGTCTAAAAATAGACTCCGCCCATATGTCTAAAAATAGAAGTCAATCTATTTTTACCAACATGACCAATCATCCACAAATAGCATCCTGCAACTCATAGACCATGATCCATATGTCTAAAAATAGACTTTGCGCCAAAAATAGCATGCGGGCCCACTTAGTGAAGGCGACTCCTTTTCACTAAGCTCCATCATCTTGTTGCATTTTCAACATATATTTTATCACAAGTATTTTTATGATTTCCTAATAATATAACATCATCTCCATAAATTAATAATACAAAAGTTATAAGTTTAAATTGTTTTGGTTAATAGTGTTTTAGCTCTACTAGGGTTTTTAGGGTTTCAAGGACATGTTTTAATCCTTGTTGTCATATCATTTTTCCTCTTTCTTACGGAAGCTACAGTCTACCCTGAAGTTGAAATCTTGTTGATTGGGCATATATCAGCTCCCATCGAGGGAGGGGGGTCAACCCCCTCCTTCAAGAACATTGTAATTGGTGGTCATCGTCCTATTTTTGGTTCATCTAGAAGCACATGGCATTTGAAAGAAAATAAAGTGGACTCGCGAGTGTTGGAAGCACAATGGCAATCCAAAATGAGGGGCACCCCCGCGTAGTGATCCCCAATCATTGTCTGTAACAATCTTGGAAATACATGCAAGATCATGCAATAATCTCGAAATTTATGGGAATTTGGCAAAAGGAGTCTGATATCCTCCGATTGATACAACTCAAATAGAATCCAAAAGCTCCAATCAATATTTGATTAAGAGAAAAAGATTTCTTCACTCTGATCTTTGATGATCTGGAAGATCAGAAGAAAGTTCTGGACAACGAGCCTTACTTCATGAATAGTGTGGGGCTATTGATGAGGCATTGATAACCCTGATATAATCCGGAGAAGGAACAATTTCTGGAAGCACTTATCTGGGTTCGGCTATACTCTCTGCCAGATGATTTCTCGGAGATTGAAATATTGGAATCGATTGGCTATTCCATTGTTAATTTTGTGCATGTCTGTGAGATCACAAAACGATGAAGGTTTTTGTCCTATGCCAGAATTTGTGTTTACATCAACATCTCCCAACCCTTGTCAAAATCAGTGGATATTGAATACGAGGATGAATTTTGGTCCCAACCGCTCGACTATGAGCATGTCCCCTTCAATTGCAAAATTTGTCATGAATATGGACATTTGTTCTGTGATTTCCCTCGGTAGTAGAAATCAGCTCCCGCCCCTCCAAAAAATACTCCCCAATATGGCTTCATCGAGGTTTTGATTCGACGAGCAGGGGTCCTCGTATCCTTGCTATGCTCCCACCCCCCAAACCTCGACGGTGTCAAACCACCCATCTGGAAACCACTTTGCACTCCTGGATGAACAAGCAGAGAATGACAAGCCAGAGGAGCCAAAAACAATGATGGAAGTGGAAGTGAGTCCTGAAAACCCTAAGAGAAAAAAACCTCAGCAAGGATATTCAACGGGTCCTTTCTCAAGCTAAAAAGGCCCTAGAGCATGAAGTCAAAATGGATCAGCTCAATTTTAATGAACGAATCTTAGTAGCCTTTCTGCAAAATTGGGCCAAGGCAGGATGTAGCGATATCCCCCAAGAGAAACTAGACCAATTCCACCAGATCTACAAGGAATGGGAACAATGTCAAGCTCTTTTGGAATCTTCCCCACACTTGGCCCTAGTGATCCATGATGAGGAGGCATCTTCTAGGCGTGTCGAGTCCAATTTGGGGTTTGAGAAAAGAAATAAGTGTAGGAAACCCAACAGTGAAGTGATTAGAGAAGCTGGGGTGGTCTTAGTCAACTCAGGACAAGCCAATGTCATCATTGAGTATTACCAAGGCTCACTACTTCCTGCTCAACGAAAGTTGTCTCTTGGAATATAATGGGCCTCAACGCGATAGGTAAGTTGAAGTACTTAAGAGATAAAATTCAGCAGGAAAAAGTAGATATCATTGTTTCGCAAGAAACCACGGTGACATAAGAGAAGCTAAGTGAAATCATGACAAGAAGTTGGCCTTTGGTGGAATGTATGGTGCTAGATGTGAAGGGAAATGTAGGAGGGTTGGGGATTATTTAGGACACCAAATATATCTCCTTTGGGTGCTAGACAAATTTCCCCAACTCTCTTTCGGGATAATTTAAATGTATTGGCTCTTCGGTGAAGGTCTGCCTAACAAGGGTTTATGGCCCTACTCTCCTAAGGGAAAAGTCAGCTTTCCTTAGTAGTTTATAGAAGTTAAGAGAAATTTTGGGCAAGGATAGTTCGATCCTTGCAGACAATTTCAACATGATCAAGAATTTGGACAAAAATAAAGGAGGAGTTCGCCAACTACATCCTATTTCTCATTCCTTTTAGGAAACTATTCAAGCTCTCAAAGTAAAAGACATAGATTTTGTTAATGGCACCTTCAGATGGAAAAATCATTGATGGGCTAAGCACTAGATTGCATTGCATCTAGGTCACTTCCTCATCTTGGATGATATCCTCTAGCAGAATATTTATCTTCAAGGTTCTATTCTTCCATGATTAGGATCAGATCATTGGCTCGTCTGTTTGGAAATTGACTTGAGAATGGCCTCGAAGAATATGCATTTCTTCTTTGAGGCGTCCTGGCTTGAAAACCCTGATCTCATAGAAAATATAGAGGAATGGTGGAAGGATATCAGGGTATCAAGGTGAAGTCACATGGAAACTTTCGAGCTGAAACAAAAGGATCTCAAGAAAAGGATAAAAGTTTGGAATCATTCCAATTTTAGTAATATTCATAAAGAAAAGAAACATCTGGAGAAGAAAATGTATTCAATCTAACAAAGGATTATCTTATAAGGTCAGACATAGTATCTTTCATCTTAGGAAGTTCAAGTCCTAATTTCTCTGGAGAAAATAAGGTAGAAGGAGGGAACCTTGTGGAGGAAAAAACCAAGAGTGCAATGGCTTAGAGAGGGGGAGCACAACTCGAAATTCTTCCATGAAACCATGCTAAAGCATAGACATGTTAACCAGATATTCTCCCTCAATGGCTCAGGAGGAAAATGACGTGTCCATCATGAGGAGATTTCAGAGGAGCTGATCTCCCATTTCCAAACTCTTTTCACAGAACTGAGGGTGGAGAGAAGTGATGCCATCTCCAGAGTCAAACAATGTATCCCTCAACAGATTAGAATTAGGCCCTCATGAGATAGATTTCCTTTGCATAAGTTGAAGAGTTCATCCGTGCTCTCCTTTCAAATAAATCTCTAGCTCTTGATGGATTCACCTCATATTTCTTTAAAGCTAGCTGACACTTCCTTGGCCTAGAAATTCATGAATTCATTGAGGAATCCCATCAATCTTGAATCATTTGGTCACCACTTAATGCCATATTCTGCATGCTCATTCAAAAGAAAGGTGTCGTGGTAGAACCAAATGGATTTAGGCCAAATTCTTTTTGCAATGTTATATATAACATAATTTCAAGAATTCTAGTCTGACCTCTCAAACCCCTAATGAAAACTATCATCAAACATGAGAAAAAAGGTTTTGTGGAAGGCCAACAGATTATGGATGGTATTATAGTGGCTCACAAGGTAGTCCATTCTCTAAAATCATCCAGATCTCCAGGTATGATTATTAAACTTGACATGTCTAAAGCTTATGACCATGTGAGTTGGGAGTATCTCCTTTCTATTCTTGATTCTTTTGGTTTCTCTCATCCATGGATAAATTGGGTAAAATCATTGATTGAGACACCATTCTACTCCATTATAATCAATGGTTCTCCTTCTAGAATTTTGTCAAGCTGAAGGGGCCTCAGACAAGAGGATCCCCTCTGCCCCTTCCATTTCATAATTGTAGCTGAGAGTTTGGGCAGACTCATCAAATTGTCCTTTGAGTATGGGCATCTTCAGGGCTTGACGTTATCTATGGAGTCTTCTCCTCTATCGCATCAGCAATTCATTGATGATAACATGCTCTATGGGAACCCAAATTTAAGGGAAGCTAAGAAATTTGATTTCCTCCTTGAGGAATTCTAGCAGGATTCAAGTACAATCATCAATGGGAAAAAATAGATATTTTATTTTTCAATGCCCATCGCAAGGTTCAAAGGCATTTGGCAAGGACCCTTAGTTTTCGCATCGATTCGCTTCCAAGCACTTACCTTGGAACCCCCTTGGTATCTAACTCCCTGAGATCATCATGCTAGAAAGATCTCTTGAATTTCCTAGATCGAATGCTTTCTAGCTCATCCTTCATAGTTTTGAAATTGATTGGTAGATTAACTCTCTTTAAGGTAGCTCTCCAAGTATATGATCTTTCAGCCCTTCTAGCCCCACGAAGTATTTATAAGGACATGATTTCCAAATTTCATAGATTTATCTAGTTGGGAGTGCAGATCAGTAGGAGTTGGTCATTGGTTTGTGGGGGAAAAACTATGCATATAAAAAGTACAAGGTGCCAATTTATGGAGGAGATGGGTACATGGTGGACAAGAAATTTGGAAGACACTATGTTCTCTATTGTAGCGGCTACAACTACCCTCCAAAATTTTTCCTTAGCTTCATTTTGGAGCCTCCCTACTAGAGTCCTAAGTAGATTGTCTTGCATTGCCTAGGTATTTGTGTTTTTAGTTGAGTTTATATTTGCTTTTGCATCTTGTGTTTGCTAACTTGTCTTTGTTTCAACCACATGCTGACCTCCTGTGACTTGGTTTGAGCCCGGTTCTTGTGTTGTCTTGGAAAACTATGCAGTCCTAGAGGGAAACCAACCTTTCTCTCAGGAATTGTGTAGAGCATCCTGACAGTCAGCCTTGATATTCAGAATTGCACAAAGTAGCTTGAGAAACACCCTTGCTCAGAGAAATTATGCAGAACATCCTGACATTGGGCTTCGCCTTAGGAATTGTGTACACCCAGCTGGCAGCTTGTCTTCAACTAGGAAATTGCATAGAGCATGAGAGGCAACCACATCAACTCAGCCCAGGAATTGTGCAGAAGAATTCCTTCAACTGTTGTCCACTGCATGTGCCGGTAGGTTTCCCGGCTCCCTCCATAACTACACAATTCTTCCTTTCATGCATGGCAGCCTTTCCCAAAAAATAAAAAAGTGAGAAAGCATCGCTAGAAAATAGGGATCTATTTTTAGCAAGCGGGTGTTACACTTGAGTTTATTTTAGAAACTTCTGGCCAAGTGTCGCTTTTTCCTAGATTTGTGGCATGCGCATCATAAACCATAAATATACCAAATCTATTTAATGGATGCCCTAGAGCTTGTTATACACATTCGATATTGGAGCGCTAGTATTCCCGAGACATATAGGAATCTTCAGCAAGGTCTTCATAGCTTTTCCAGGTAAGTTTTGCTTTTTAAGTCTTTTGTTTCTTTTTCTGTCACTTTTCTTTTCTTGGGTTGTGAAAGTGTTGTTTTCCTTGTTTTATTGAACGATTGCTGGCGTTTTATTTTATTTTAACTTGTAGAAGTGTTTTTTCAAGTTTTGCATTGCATTTTGTTAGTGTCACATGCATGACCTTGTTTCTGCACTCACAGTTGTCGTTGCGACGACTTTCTTCATGAGCTTCACTATTTTTCTATTTGATTGATTCCTGCAATTGCTTAGATTTCATGCACGTCCATTCAATTAGGTATGCACCATATTGTCCCATGCTTTCAGATCTACTTATTTCCAAGTCGCCCTTGGGAAGGTCTGGGTTGCCTTGGTCTGAATCTTACTTTTCCTGGCATGCATTGCACATTCCTGGGACTCAAGGCTATGCCTTGGCTCTACGAATTATTCATAGGCTTCCTACCACTAGCCTCCGGTTGTGCTCTGCATAATTCTAGGAGACAGTGCCTAATCTTGCCTCTGGTATTTCACAATGCACAAACTCATCCAAAAATCAAGGTGGAATGAACTACGCATTGTATAGTTCCAGTCCTCAACAAGCCCATATGGACTCTGCTCTATGCATTTTTAGCTAGCAGGTTACTCACTAGAATCCGGGACTACGCAATGCGCAGTTCCAGCTGACAGTCTCCCTGCCTCTCAGAGTCACAATTGCACAATCTTGCCCAACACTCACCAAGTTTGTTGCAAGATCGATCCTTGAGTTGCTTTATGTTTTAAGATGACATTTTGTTGCCGTGAGTGTCTTCTCTATCTCTAGGTACAACAGGCATTGAACAACTTCTGAGCAGTATAGGTAACATGGCCTCCAAGAGACCTAGATCAAAGGACACAGTTGAAAGCAATACTAGAGATGTGGTTGAAAAGATGTCTATGAGCGTGCCCATGTACGAAGAGACACATCTATTCATAGAGAGAAACATCAAGATCACATGGCAAGATATTGATGCTATATTCATAGGCAACTTTGAGTAAGATTTGGAAGATTGTCAATTCTATGTCAACATTCATATGTCAGGCTTGTACAAGGTTTCATGTAGGTACCCTGCCTTCCTATGTGCGGACATGATGCACTGGATTGTCTCACATACCGATCCTGAGACAATGATATTGAACAATGTCAATGGAGTAGAGCTTGCTACCTTAAGGGTGGAATATTATCAGTAGATGTATCATTTACCGCAGCCAGTTAACCGTATGGATGCACTCTTTTACACTCCCAACAACAAAGATCCATCAAAGTTCAGGATGACACCCAACCAGATATACATGATGAATACACTCAAGAAGGCTTACCAACTCTTGGTCGTCTTTGCATGTCGCTTGTATGGCCAAGAGAGCATGAAGACCTTCCCGCAGAGTTGGGTGGTTGTATTGGATCAATTGGAAAGTGAAGGAAGGCCTTTCAACTGGTCTGACATGTTGGCGCTTCATCTAAAAGTACATCTATCAAACACCCAAAGTCTACCCAAATATCAGCAAGCATGATTTTTCATGTCTGCCTACCTGATTGATGCAATCTGTGCCCATCAACAGTTTCCTCGCTTGGGTTTGGCATGGACACCTTTAGAGAATGTTGTGAACATATACTGTAAGTTGTTTTCTGAGTGCAACTTCCGCGGATTCATGTTGTAGCTATTTGACCACTTCATCACCCTGGTGTACAAGATGATATTTGAGAAGGATTCGCCTTGTATGTCCCAGGAAGAAATGGAGGTAGTGCTTAGCATTGCAGATTGGTATGCCTCACCCAATGGCACCTTCATCAAGATGTACAGTGTGGAGAAGCCTCTACATGTGTTGGGAACATTTTCCGTGGAAAAGTTGGTTATGTAAGAGGTTGCATACCACATCTCGTCAAGGTTATCAGCTGGACTACATAGGAGGAAGAAGGAACCATGGCCTTCTCTTCCTCTATAGATTGTATTGTACGAGATCCAAAGTTTGAAAGATGTTGATGCTGAGGCCGAGGAATTCAAGAAGTTTAAGTTTGGCACTAGGATTTTCAAACCATACGATTCACATTGCTTATGCAAGAACAACTATGTGAGAGTGTACTATCCATGGATCCATGGGGCGTGTCATTGGCCAGAGGAAGATCTATGGAGGTATACCCATAACTCCTCTAGGCTCAATGAACTGGTTAGCATGGCTGTAGAGTGGAAAGAACTGCTCAAGGCAACAACACCAAAGGGAACAACAACAAGATTAGTAGTAAGCACCAGACCTATGCAAGGTAAAGGCAAGAGGAAGATTTCCGAGAGAGAAGAGGCAGAGAAAAGCTACATGTTTAAGGAAGATTCACTTGTTGAGAAAGTAGATTTTGAGATAGAGGCAAAAAGACGATAGTGCAAAAGGAGAGTAGCACAGAGAAAGAGGGACAAACAACGACTGAAGTAGCAGAGAGAAAGTTGCAGGTGGAAGAGAAAAATCTCAGAGAAGAATAGGAGATCCACAGAAGAGAGAGGGAAGCACAATAGGAACAGGAGGAAGTCCAAGGTGCACAAACAAAGAAAACTATGTCGATATAGGTTGAAGACTCAGATCCACCACCAGCATATGAAGAAAAACGTGAGAAGATGTAGGAACTAGAAGTTGCTCAGGATGATGAACAAATGGTTGAATAGATGGACACAAAGATGGTACAACAGGAACAGTATCAGGAAAATGACTTCACTCCAAAAGAAACAAAGGTCACCCCACATGCTTCAGCAGCTTCGGCAGTAGAGAAAGTCCAAAGTGAACAAGGAGAGACTGTTCTCCTTAAGGATGATCGGGGAAAAAATATACACAAAATATCCTTTGATGAGTCAAGACACAGGGTTGTACAAGTGCGCATAGCACACACCTTGGATGATTATGCATCTCTTGTGCACTTTGAAGAAAGGGTGATTGTGTCTGATGTGCGAAGACATCCAGCCACCTTGGTCAATGTTACGAAGGCTTATGCCGAAGCCACAAGCTCAAGTGTGAAGTTCTTGATAGTAGAAAATGCGTGCATGTCTAAGGACTTCGAAGCAACCAGGCACAGTGAAGAAAAATGAATAGGATCTGCTAGGGAAAAAAATGAAGAAAGTGATACTCGCTGAAGTATCGGCTCTTGAGACAATCATGCAGAGACTGTATGATAGGTTTGTCACCATGCACAAGGAAGTTGTCCATCTACATGGCTATTAACAGTGTTGCATCAAGATTTTGCACACACTCATAGACATACATGTCGTTGTTCATCACGTACAAACACGGACAATGAGGTACAAGGGAGCCCCACTCTACTTGCACAAGGTGATGAAGTTGCATGCATAGTTGGACAAAGTGCACATCTAGTGTTTGATCCGTAACTATGAGGAACTCTCGCCACTCATCACTAGTGTTCAGGATTCATATGCATGGATGTTCAGTAGTTTGGATGTCGTGACGAGGAAACACATAACCCCATCCATTGGAATAGTCACCGAGGCCAGAGAGAAGAACCAAATCTGATTTGAGATTGACATGTACTTCGAATAGTTGATGCGCATGGCCAATAGTGCAGACTTATAAATCAGTGCAGAGAACATGTAGAGGTATGGTGTTGGTCCGACCGCACTTAGGACTATACTGCGCACGTTATAGGATGAGTTGGACATAGGTTCCAGATTAGTATACCCGAAAGTAGTGGAGGCAAGAGTTCGTTTTGAGAAAGACATCAGCAAACAGTACACAGACACCATTTCTCATTACCAAGCTTGACATCACTTCGTCACCAAATATCACTAGGAGGATGTTGACGAGTTGGTCTTTCCACAGCTGTCTGAATCTTAGTGTTGTCTTGTCTAGCTGGCTCAAGCCTATTTTTTCCCACATGGGTATATGTGGAAAATGTATTATTATTGTAAATGTGATGTAAAGTGAAATTCCAAGTGTCATTAGTGGAATGTAAAAAGTCATTATGTAATGTAAAGAGTAACATGTAATGAAGTTGAAGAGTCATGAGGGTAGTCCAAGAGTCAAAGGGGAATGTCAAGGGTCACCCCACCCTTTTCTATATATAGAACCTCATAACTCATAGAACAGGCTTTTGGGAGCCCAGATTTTGGCTAAGGTTTTCTTAGAGAGGGCTTGGAGAGTATTGTGATGAGCCTTGGCTTCTCCATAGTGCATAGTGAGTACATATCTTTGGAGGAGCAAGCGGTGTTGACTGTAACGTTCATCTATTGGGGCTTGTGGCTTTCATGGTGTATGTATGGATGGAACTTTCAATTTATATAATATAACAAAGAAAACATGTTTTCATTCATATGTTGTTATTGTAGTTGGACTATTCTGGTTGCTTTAGCAATGTATGTTATTTAACTTACGCATTCGTTTATGAACTATTTTGTATATGATTTTATGAATCTTGTTGGAGATGTGTTGTTGGTTTAACCCATCACCTTGGATTGTAGACTATTCCGCTTCCATCCCATGATGTCATTCTGCTCATGTGTTCCTTTCAGGTTGTGTATTATTATAGGCTTCTAATGGGCACACTTCGTTTTCCCCTCCGAGTGCTAGAACCCCCATGCTTCTCCCTTGACTCACCGCAAGGTCACACACTTTCTTCTAACAAAGTCATCTTACTTACTTTTGTACGCCACCATGGTCAAGTTACTATTGTACTACCCATTGTTGAGACTCCTACTCCAAACGGTTTGAGGTCTAGTTGGGACTTCTTATTAGGGAGATCCCTTGACATGTTGGCAGGTCCAACACTGTCAACATTTATGGCACTAGAAGGAGGTCCATATGATGAGCTGAGTCCTCAAAGTCTGTTTTGCATCTTCGCACATCTATCATGACTTGCATTACAATCCAACCTCTGACATGTCTTTCTCATGGACATGATTTTGAAGTATCGGAGTATCTCTTCAATGACTTGTCATGTTTCACATACGATGGTGAAGGTAGAGCAACCTTGCTCACACACAGAGTTTACTTCATGGGCTTTTATGAAAGGAATGAAATCCATGAGGATGAAATTTGCATTTGTTCACATTCATGTTCCGAGGGCATGCACTGCAATGGTGTGTCACATTTCCCACAACTTATATTCACTCTTTTGATGACTTGATTGGAGAGTTTTCATGTGCTTTCTATCGGTACAACCACAAAGAACTCAGTAAAAAAATTATGGAATTACGAAAAACACCTGATGAGTCTGTCAAGGAATTTTGGAAACACTTTCTTAATCTTGCATTTGACATCCATGAGGATGAAATTCATTGGAAATTTCTCAATGAAATATTTCAGTATCTTCTTCACATATCTAAAAATCCACATATCTTAGAATCATTTGAACCCCTCCCAGCATACCTTGATGTTAGAGCTTCCAAACCTAAGATGGACAAGGTTGCTATATCAAGTGACCCTTTGTCCTCTTCTCATCAAACAACTCTATCTTCATAGTGTGAGGTGGGAGAAGGTGCGCGCACATCTATTGAACTATCACATCCTCCCACCCCACCTGCTCTGAACATTTGCACAGATTTGGCTTGCAAATCTATTGGTTGTCACATTGTCTGGTCTTCTCAACCTTCATCCTCTGGTTCCTTTGATCCTCTGGATTGTGTTGTGTTGTGTTCTCCCTTGTCATACTCCACATTTGTTGTGCACAAGGATCAAGTTGTCGATGGAGTTGGTGTTGAGTAGCCAACATGCTTGTCATATATGATGAGTATGTGTGGGAATCTGAAAAAGAACCTGCGGTGAAGCATGACCTCCTTTTGTCTGCACCTCATCCATTTTATCCTGACATCTTTTGTGATGCTACCATTTTTTATTTTCCTTGTGAAAACTCAACACCAGATTTCTCTAGTTCCAATCATTCACATAACACACTCGATGTCAGTTTGTCATTGCATTACGTTGAGGACACATATTTATTTGAAAATCCACTCAATATTTCATCTGTCATTTCCGAAAATGTAGAGGGTGAACATTTTTGTTTCTCATTAACCCCTCTATATGATTTGTCAGATCATGAGGATTTCGATGAACATCTTGAACTTTCTGATCATGGATGTCATGATCTCTTCACTCATTCATTTGATCATGATGTTGATTCACATGATGCTAATATTTCTAAGCCACCGGTCTTGTATGATCTACCTGCTGATGAAGTGGAAACCCCTCAAGATGTTGAGACACTTTAGCTTGTGCTGATGGTTATGTTAGGTTCTCATAGTCTTTAGATTGGTTCTGCTCCTGATCAGAAATCTTTTGAAACACCCCATGATCCTCATCACTCTCCTATTTTTATTGTAGATCAATCAAGTTCACAGATTTCACTCCCTCCACTTGAATCACATGACCCTACTGCTCATGCATTGGAGGAGTTGTATTGTTTCTAAGTGAAAGTTTTCTTCTCCCTTCATGTTTTCTCATCTATCCAGATCAAAAGAGTGTTCATGTATGTCATTTGCATACAATGTTTGCATCATCATGGTATGTCCACAAAATGTTTTTCTTGCACGTTTACTCTTTTTTTTTCTGTGGATGCTTTCAAACTTAGGGCCTACTGGTATTCACTATTTTATATTTCTTGTGTGTTGGTTTACATGCTTATCTTTCTTGTCAACCATGCCTTCACCAACATGGGTCAACCAATGCGCCGGTGGCTGCATTGGAAATATCACTTCACGTGAGTAGTTCCATGCACTCTTTAGCATAGGAGTAGGAGTAGCTTTTTCTTTCTTGCTTTGATTTGCTTTCTTGTTTTCTTTGTTTTTCTTTCATGTATTTCTTTTCTTACTTGTTTTTATTTTGTTTACTTCTGCCCTTTTCTTTCTTGTTTGTTTTATTTTTTGCACCCGTAGGTTAGTTTCACATGAAACCGTGTTTGGCTCTTGAGACAAGCCGGGTGAAATACAAGAGGACTTGTACAACTATCAACATTTGGTTATCTGCCTATTCCCTCTCCTTATGATCATATTACATTCTTCAGTTGATGATAACCTGAAGGAAAATATGTTCTGTTCAAAGTGAGTCTTGGTGAAGTCACAATGCTTGCACTTTAACTAGTACCATGTTAGGGTCCCACCCTAACCCCCTTATTTATGTAATGGGATCACGTCATAGTCAAGATTCAATAAAGCCCATATTAATAATTGTAAGTGGTTGACCCGCAATTAATGACGGGACCACAGTTAGTTGCAAATGGGCCGTAGTATTAGATAGATGGTATTAATAAAACACACAGTATTGATCCGTGGTATTGCATGTATGAGTCATATATAAAGGATAGAGACTCCCTGCGAGGAGGCAAGTGAACATTACTCTCTGAATAATAAAATCATTGATGTTCTGTGTTCTGGGTATTTTCTCTTCGCATATTCTGTATTTGGGTATCGTTTTGCAGGTTAAGAGCATAACAAGTGGTATGAGAGCACTTTCTAGGGCAGGTGGGATCTCCATTTCTTAGCAATTTTTTTTTTTTTTTTGGCTAGAGACGTGTTCCGGCATCTTTAAACCACGGGATCTGTCGTTGAGCACATAAACCTGCAAATTTGGGGAGGCATGCACGCAGGAAATACAAGAGGTGGTCATGTCTGTTGGACTCCCTTGTAACCCCTATGGGTACCCCTTCGAGTAGTAGCGCATTAGACAGAACCGCGCACGGACTGTCTTCCACGTACCCTCTGGGTATATCAGAAGCCTCTTAGGCTCCCTTGAAACCTCGCCATAGATAAACCGTCGGCCGTCTTACGGCTACAGTACACCGAGAACAGCACTCGGAGAGATTACTCGCTTGTATGATAGGGTAGTTGGGTTGTACGGCTAAGGGTACGGTCGATCCTCCTTAGTTAGAGCCCTAAAACATTGGGCCGAGTACTACTGCCAGACACTTATGTATATTGCGATCTGTAGCACCTGACACTCCTCAAGACCATAGTTCCCTTCTCTATCAGGGGATCACACATCATCTCTTCCAGATCCGCTTGTGCAAAGGGGTGCAGCAGCAGCAGACATCAGTCCCGTAGTCTCGAGTTCGCAGATCAGCCATTCCGATCTATTAGATCCATCAGATCAGCAGCAGTAGTCTGTTCCGCTGCCCAGAGCTATCCGATCCGCCATTCATATATCTCAGATCCACCAGATCGGAATCGTTGTGAAGGGTTCCTATACCGGGGTATAATTTTCGCAGGACTTTTGGCTGCATTGACATTTTGAGGAATTGGCAACTGCAGTATTGATAAGGAAGGAGTAAAACTCCGTTAGGAGTTTTCAAAAAAAAAAAAATAGTCTGAGATCTTCCGGGGCGCTTATTGGTGATCTAGCCCATCAGAATCAGGATGATGAGCTGAGCATAGTGGTACCATTCAAATCTTAATGAAAATTTTTTAGGCGGTCCCAACTTTCAAAAAAATCAGGTTGGTGTATGGTAGAAACTAGAGCTCAAGCGATGGCCAATGAAAGGATGGACAAACTTGAAGAATCCATGCAAACCGTCCACGTTCAGCTTAATCGACGAAGTAGCCTGATCGAGGGCATGATTGAGAAGGGCAAGGAGCAAGCCCACGAGGAGGTGTATAATGGAAATGGAAACAATGAGGGTGAGTCTAGCCACTCTCCTCACATCTGGCACACCCACCAACAACCCTGTCAGCGACCTCCCAAGTTGGATATGCATAAATTTGATGGTTCTCACCCATCGGCATGGATAGCCCAAATGGAGCAGTATTTCAATCTGAATCACATCTTAGATGATAAGACTCAGCTTATGGTGGGGAGCATGTACTTGGAAAATGAAAGGTGGCAATGGTGGGAATGGCATCAACGTTGCAATGGACCTTTTAGGACTTGGACCAAATTCACAAAAGCTCTTCAAGACCACTTTGACTAGGAATCTTCTTTTTTGGGTCGTCTTACTAAGCTCCGACAGACTGGTACAATGGATGAATATATTACAGCTTTTGAAGCCTTAGCCTTCCGCACTTGGGGTCTCTCAGATGTGTTCTACACGGAATGTTTTATGAGCGGTCTTAAAGAAGCTATCAAAGCCCAAGTCCTATTGCACCACCCTCCCACATGGACAGAGGCTTTGCAAGGTAGCTCGTAACGTGGAACGTGCATTAGCAACCCAATATAGTTGCCCAAATTTCTCCTCTAAAGGTTGCCCCCACAGGCTCACAACACGACTCAAACACTTAAGGTCCAAAAGGTGTCACCTGCGGAAATGGCCGAAAGAAGAAAGTAAGGCCTATGTTACTACTGTGATGAAAAATACTCCCCAGGTCATAAATGCAAGGAGCCCAAATTTTTTCAAATTGATGCCACTGACTACAGCTCAACAGAGGAAGATCCACCACTTGAGGAACATGAGCTGCTAGAAGAAGACAACCAAAAGGACAATGTCTCTGACGAACCAGTTATTTCGTTGCATGCTTTGGCAGGGATTTCTTCCCCTCAAACTCTCAAAATCAGAGGTTTTATTAAACATCGCCCAGTAGTAGTCTTGATTGATAGTGGAAGTACACATAATTGCATCCATCAAAAAGTCGCAGAAACAGTGCATTGTTTTGTACGAGCTGTTTCTAACTTCCAAGTCCAAATTGCGAATGGAGGCACAAAGAAATGTGAAGGCCGCTGTGAAAATTTCAAACTTCAAATGGGGGATTATCAGTTGAAAACCCACATGTTTGCCATACACATGAGGGGTTGCGACATTGTCCTCGGCGCTGAATGGCTCCGCACTCTTGGGCCAATCACAATGGATTTCCAGGAGTTATATATGGGTTTTAAGCAGAACAACTACACACATACTCTCCGTAGACTCCAGGCGGGAGCCCCCTCTATCATCAGCTCGTGTAGGATGGAAAAATTGTTAAAAAAGGGCAATCATGGAGTCGTAGCTCAATTTAATGCCATCCAGGCAGTCGAAACCAAGCCTCTGCCAATTCATCCTGAGATGCAACAGATTTTAAATAACCATCTGCGGGTCTTTGACAAGCCTCATGAGCTTCCACCCTCGCGAGGGGAACATGATCATAGCATCACCTTGGTTCTCGGGGCCCAACCCCCAAATGTGCACCCATACAGATATATGTTTACCCAAAAGAATGAAATAGAAAAAATAATCAAGGAACTTTTGGAAGCAGGTGTCATTCGTCCCAGCATTAGTCCTTATTCATCCCCAGTGGTCATGGTGCTCAAGAAAGATGGGGAGTGGCAGATGTGTCCCGACTTCAGGGCCCTCAATAAGTTGACAGTCAAAGATAAATTTCCCATCCCGGTGGTTGACGATTTTATGGATGAACTCAATGGGGCTCAATTCTTCACTAAGCTGGATCTTCGCTCAGGCTACCACCAAATTCGCATGAAGGAAGTCGACATTCCCAAGACTGTTTTCATAACTCATGAAGGCCATTATGAGTTCCTGGTCATGCCATTTGGTCTTTGTAATGCCCCCTCTACTTTTCAGAGCCTTATGAACCACATTCTCAAACCATATCTCAGGAAATTTGTCCTTGTCTTCTTCGATGACATCCTCATCTATAGTTGCACTTGGGCCGCACATCTTTAGCATGTAGATCTACTCTTGCAACTGCTCCGCAAGCATAAATTATTTGTCAAGACGTCCAAGTGTTCGTTTGGCATGGCAGAAGTTGAGTATTTGGGCCACATTGTGGGGCATGAAGGTGTCAAGGTGGACCCCAAAAAGATCCAGGCAATGCAGGAATGGCCTCAACCTAAGACCTTGAAGAGCTTGAGAGGATTTTTGGGTCTCACAGGCTATTATCGTAAATTTGTCCTCAACTATGGTTGCATAGCGAAGCCCCTCACCCAACTCCTAAAAAAAAATTCATTCTTCTGGAATGAGGAAGCACAACAGGCCTTTACAGCTCTAAAAAATGCCATGTGTTCCACTCCAGTCTTAGCACTACATGACTTCACCAAATCTTTTGTCATTGAATGTGATGCTTCGAGTACAGGTATTGGGGCGGTCTTAATGCAGGAAGGGCGACCTTTGGCGTTCACAAGCCAACAACTAAGTGGGAGGAATCTGGGCCAATCTACCTACGAGAAGGAAATGATGGCCATCTTACATGCAGTCGAGACCTGGTGACCATACTTATTGGGGCGACGTTTCCAAATCCGCACAGATCATCACAGTCTTAAATATTTTTTGGAGCAACGCCTATCCTCCCCACAACAAAATAAATGGCTCGCCAAAATACTGGGATATGATTATGAGATCATTTACAAGAAAGGGAAAGACAATAGTGTAGCAGATGCATTATCTCGCCAATTTGAGGAGGAAAGTACTCTGCTAGCAATTTCCCTCAACATTTCAGAATGGATTGAAGAGGCATGCAGGGAATGGTTTTCACACCCCGGGCTCTCCCAACTCATTTCTCAATTGCAGGTAGATCCAAATTCCACAAAGGGCTACTCGTAGCAGGATGATATTCTTCGCTAAGGGACAGAGTCGTAATATCACCAACATCCACCCGCAAAAGTCGCATTTTGGCAGAATTGCACTCATCTCCCATTGCAGGACATTCGGGCTTTCAGAAGATGTATGCTCGCACCAGAAGATAATTTTTTTGGACAGGCATGAAAAAGGACATCCTTACTTTCGTAGCAGAATGCGATATCTGTCAATGCCACAAAGGGGAAACCGTCAACACACCAGGCACATTACAACCATTGCCCATTCCGGCATCAATTTGGACGGAGGTTTCTATGGATTTCATTACAGGTCTTCCAAAGTCAGGGAACAAGTCAGTCATCATGGTGGTGGTGGACCGACTGTCGAAGTATGCTCATTTCTGCGCCCTACCCCACCCGTTTACACCAACTTTGGTCGCTCAATATTTCATGGATCAGATCTTCAAATTGCATGGCATGCCCACTTCTATTGTGTCCGACCGCGACCCGATCTTCACCAGTAATTTTTGGCAGGAACTCTTCAGGATACAAGGCACTCAACTAAAACTTAGTACTTCCTATCATCCACAAATGGATGGTCAAACCGAAGCCGTCAACAAATGTCTAGAAACCTACCTTAGGTGTTTCACTTCAGAAAAGCAACACCTTTGGGTACAGTGGTTACCTATGGCTGAATGGTGGTATAACACCAACTATCATGCCACCACCAAAATGACTCCCTATGAAGCAGTATATGGTCAACTTCCGCTTTCACCTACTTTGTATCTCAAGGGGTGCTCAAAAGTACAAGCAGTGGATCAACTACTACAACACCGCGCAACCCTGCTCGCCCATCTTAGAGAGAATCTTCATCAAGCTCAGAACCGCATGAAGCAACAGGTAGACCAACATCGCTCAGAGCGCCAATTTCAAGAAGGGGATCATGTCTTTTTACGGCTACAACCATATAAGCAAACATCACTCAAAGACAAGGGGTGTCAGAAACTATCTCCCAAATTCTACAGACCATATCAAGTACTTCAGCGCATTGGAGAAGTGGCTTACAAGTTGGCCTTGCCACCTACTGCAAAAATCCATCCAGTTTTCCATGTCTCATGCCTCAAGAAAGTGATTGGGAACAATTGCAGAATTCAAACCAGTCTACCTGAATTGGACGAAGAAGGGTCCATCTGGCTTCAACCCGAACAGGTCCTAGACACACGAGACAAGGAACTGCGTGGCCGCATGATTAAGGAAGTCCTCGTCAAATGGAAAGACACCTCTCCGGAAGATGCAACTTGGGAACCAACCACTATTCTTCAACAGTTTCCGCAGCTTCAGCCTTGAGGACAAGGCTAGTCTTAAGGGGGAGGGTATGTTAGGGTCCCACCCTAACCCCCTTATTTATGTAATGGGATCACGTCATAGTCAAGAGTCAATAAAGCCCATATTAATAATTGTAAGTGGTTAACCCGCAATTAATGACGGGACCACAGTTAGTTGCAAATGGGCCGTAGTATTAGATAGATACTATTAATAAAACCCACGGTGTTGATCTGTGGTATTGCATGTATGAGTCATATATAAAGGATAGAGACTCCCTGCGAGGAGCGTCGTGTCTTATTTTGTAATCGAGCTCTGCTCTATCGGAGGTTGCCCCCTCGAAGAGGCAAGTGAACATTACTCTCTGAATAATAAAATCATTGTTGTTCTGTGTTCTAGGTATTTTCTCTTCGCATATTCTGTATTTGGGTATTGTTTTGCAGGTTAAGAGCATAACATACCACCTACTCTAATTGGTTTTCTATTATTCGGTTAACCCTTATCAACTTAATTAAGTAGAGTAAGGTGTGGGGGAAAACCTTAACAAGTATCTCAGAGGTATATATAACATAATTCTCTGAAGGGACAACCTCTTTTTCTCTCAATAAACACGTATGTTAGAGGTATATATAACATACTTATATGAAGGGACAACCTCTTTTGCTCTCAATAAGTTGGGATCCCTCTTTTGCCTCATGAAAATAAATAAGTGCCTATGCACAGTTCTTTGAAAAATGAAAAACCAAAAAATGAAATAAATGAAATAAAGGTGAAAGAAGAGAAAGGCTTCATGCGCAGAGAGGTGATGCAAGTAACTCCATCGGGGTACTAACCAAGCTCATTGGTAATGAAGCGATGCTTGTGTTCCTACATGACTCCGCTGGGGTACTGTCTAGACCTACTGGCAGCAGAGCAACACCAGAGATGAAACTAAGACTATGACACTTTATATTACTTGTGCACCAAAATACCCCTCAATCCCAATCGAAACAACTCAGTTGAATTGGCTTGGTATGTGTGCTGACTGATCAAGAGAATGGAAGGGACTATATATTTCACTCAAGCTAGTGAGGAAGCCATGACATTCAAAGAATCAAACAATACTTCTTGAGGAGTTAGACTTGCTTTTCACGAGACAAGGTCCATATAGAGAGTTGCAGTTCTACTAATGTGTCTCCAATGTTGTACCGACTACAACCACCCTCCAAAATTTTTCCTTAGCTTTGTTTTGGAGCCTGCCTACCAAAATCTTAAGTAGCTTGTCTTTCACTGTCTAGGTACTTGTGTTTTTAGTTGAGTTTATCTTTCTCTCTTACAGCTTGTGTTTTCTAACTTGTCTTGCTTTCGACCATAAATTGACCTCACATGACTTGGTTTGTGTTGGAAAATACTGGGGGGGGTGAATCAGTATTCCTTAGAAATTAACACTTTCAAATCTTTTCATAGCATTAGTTAATCTTCAATTATTATTAACATTTATGCAGTAATAATAGTAAATAAAATAACCCAGGAGGCAAATATATTTTAGGTGGAAAACCCCCTCCGGGTCAAAAACCACTGAATGCTTTTCTAATAAATTCTTCAATATTCAATCCCAACTAAAATGAAAGCAACAACTTCCTAGAATTCTAGAAAAACATTCTTCTCCAGTTCCCACTGGATGGATGCTCCAACGCCCAAGATTCTTCAGTAGTCAACTGAATGGATGCCCCAACACTCAACGAGATACAACTCACCTTAGCACCAACCTACCACCTTGACATTTTCACAGGCTTGAACCTATTGGTGACTTCATGTACTAGCCTAGCACCACCCTACCACCCTATAGAAGAATAAAAGAAGAATGCACTGCCGTACCAGGGAAAATGGTCCACTTTACAATGATATAGAATGATGTAGAAGAAGAAGACACACTAGACCATAACCCCAACTATGACACAACCACCTAATGATGATCCTAGACCTCCCGACACTGCCTCTTCAACTCTTGGATGATAGACACTTGTACAAATTTTACAATGATTTTTTTACAATGACTTTGTACAATGATACTTTTACAATGATTATATGCAGTGCTTCCCACTTGAAGACTTCATATGGTGAACTTCTTGCTGTTTTTTTGCACCTTGATTGTTGATCTTGTCATGTTACCCTTTCTCACTCTTCAGAACATTAGATTATGCATTGAGTCTTCTCTTGATGAATATATAATACCTATAAAAATTCTTCAAGGAAATACCCATGACATGATAATAGCAAAACTTGCCTCATCCTACAAAGCATACGTCAATGCTAAACAAAAACAACAAATTAGAATACAAGGAACCTAATGCAATTAAGAAATGAACATGCATATACAGAATACACTTACATGTAGCTTACCTCTGCTGCATCATTTTGTTACACCTTTCTCTTTGTTGCCCTCGAAAGTCTGGTCCTTTGCACCCCTTGACAGCACTTGATCTAGTTTTTCTCGACTTCTAGGAACACGATATTTAATCTAATGTATCTTTGTGATTTCAGATCCCCAATATGTGATCTTCAGTCCTGTAGTATCCCTCTAAGTCTTGTTTCCAATGCCATAGGTCTGACCCGATTTTGACTCTTCAAGACAAAGTTATGCCCAATCTCTCACAATGACCTAATTATGGACTAATTAAGTAGAGAGAACTTGTATGGTGTGCCACGTGTCATTGTTTCCTCCTTCTGCTCTGAAATTGATCCACAGAAAACTAAAATCCATGCACTATCCATTGTGTTTTACAAAATTCCAATCCTCTTCTCAGAGAGAAAGTTATGACGATTTTCCCAAGGTCACTTTTTTGAGATGAAATTCAAGAGCCTGCAAAAACCCTTACTTCCACAGATCATATATTCGAAAATATAGCAAACCAAGATCTGAAATTTGGTCACAAAATTCATCATGATTTTGAATGGGTTTTCATTTCATAATCTAAGACTTCACATAAATGAAGTTATAGTAAAAATTCCACAATCACTTCATTTGGAGGATATATGAGATTTCTTTTTATAGAGTTGAGAGGGGCTTCTATAGAGAATGTTGGAGGGATTTTAGGAGCTTAAAAAATTATTAATTAATAACTATTCAATGACAAAAACCAATTATGAGTGTCATGCCACAACCCCATATGGTTTTAGCCCACTAACTGGGGTTACTATCTTCAAACATGAATATCTCTCAAAACGTGAAGAATTACTTGGTGTGCCATATATCAATAGAAACATCTCAACGAGTAGAATCTATATAGAAGATCCTTGGCTACAAATAGAGTAATTTGTCAAATCAAAATTCCCTTGCAAGATCAGGGTAGCCTTTGGTGTTGCTTGGGTTGACATCAATGACAACCTGAGATCATCTTTAGATGAACAATCTCCCCCTTTGGCATTGATGGAAACACAAGTACTCCCCTTGCGATCAGGGCACCTCTTCCTACTGCCTTCTCTCCCCGTTTGAAATCAATGGACAAGGGTAACTCCCCTGACACACAACCATCCTGCGGACCTATACACACTTCCACTCCCCCTTTATTTTCTGGATAAGGAAAATCTAATGAGAACTTGGGAGAATCCCAAGCTTCTGGCGAAGATATTCATATGCTTCACGAGGTAAAGGTTTAGTGAATATATTGGTGATTTTTTCTTTTGTACTAAATTCAAGCTTGATATTGTTTTCAGCAACCTTCTCTGTAACGAAATGATATTTAATCGGAATGTGCTTCATTTTGGAATGCGTCATAGGATTCTTGGAGATACTGATGGCATTGGTGTTATCGCAAAATATGGGAAAAGGCTCATCAAACTTGACCTGAAGATCTTGGAAAGTTTTCTTCATCCAAAGAACTTGAGTACAACAAGCTACTTCTCGAATATATTATAATTTTGTTGTGGATAATGAGATTGAGGTTTACTTTTTCTCAACCATGATACGAGACAACCACCTAGATAGAATGCTGCTCCACTAGTACTCTTATGATCATCAACGCTTCCTGCCCAATCTGCATCTGTAAAGGCTTGAACAATGAGATTTTTTCCCTTGGGATACCACAAGCCATATTCTGATGTGCCTTTAGATATCGAAGAATTCTTTTGACGGCAATAATATGCGATTCTTTTGGTGCTGCTTGGAATCTTGCTATTTGTCCAACTGCTTGCATAACATTTGGCCAGGAGGCTGTTACATATAGAAGACTACCAATCATTTATCTATACAACCTCTTATCCACATCCTTAGATGTGTTGTCTATGCTCAATTTTCCACTTGTTACCATCGGAGTAAGGACGGGTTTGCAATCTTCCATTTTGAATTTCTTGAGAATTTCCTTGATGTACTTAGCTTGACATATAAATATTCCTTTCTCTTGCTGAGATATTTGAAGCCCTAAGAAGTATGTCAACTCACGAAGTAAAGAAATCTCGAACTCACATTGCATCTTTGTAGCAAAGTTCTTACTTAATCGATCATCATTGCTACCAAAGATTATATCACCCACATATACCTCAATGATTGTTAAATTATCTTTATCTATGTGTACGTAAATATTGCTATCAGCAGTACCTTTCTTGAACCCTTTTTGACATAGATATCCATCAAGATGAGCATACCATGCTCTGGGAGCCTGCTTGAGACCATACAGAACCTTCTTTAACCTGCAAACATAGTCTTCTTTTTTTGATAGTAGAAAACCTTCAGGTTGTTTGATGTAAACTTCTTCTTCTAATTCTCCATTCAAAAATGCTAACTTAACATCCATTTGGTAGAATTTTATTTTTCTTGAACATGTATAGGCGAGAAACATCCGGATGGCTTCCATTCTGGCAACTGGTGCAAATGTTTCGTCGAAATCAATTCCTTCCACTTGTGCATATCCTTTGCAGACTAATCTTGTCTTATATCTGATAACCTATAATCCTTCAACTGTTTTTCTCCCCTTGAAACTTTAATGAAACTAACATCTTGTTCAAACTACCTTCCTATCAATCGTAGACTTGTGCCATATACTGTTGCATAGACTCCTCTTGTACAAACGTTAAGGAGTCAACAAGCCAGATTGTTCAAAATAGTGAGTCACCTAATGGGCTATATTAACTTAAGTCATTATCTAAAGAAACTGTTAATTCATCATGACATTTTCCCTTTACAAATCCTGAAAATGTAACTGTTGAAACCTTGTTATCTGCTTTGTCTTCATGTACCTGTTTCCTTTTCCATACCTTCTAATTCCTGAAATCTCGAGCCATGTGCCCATAGTTATGACACTTGAACCATTCAATGTTGTCCATAGGCGATTCCATATGATATCTGCAACCACGAGCACTATGACCATAGTTATGGCATTTGAAACATTCAATATTTGGCCCATCTAGCATGTATTCTCTTCTGACAAAATCATCGTGGAACCTGTTTCGTGATCCTGCAAACTCGCTTCTAGGATTTTGCAGATAATGATTGTACTTATCAAAAACTTCACAATACCTAGCCATATGTCCATAGTTAGCACATAAAAAGAAATAACCATTAAATAAACGAACATACCTGGAAGATTTTTCATTCTTCTTTGGAGGCAGTGTTGTAGTTTCTTGTGGTCCTTTATTCTTTATTGCTTTGGTCTTGTTCTTTGGAGTTGCAACATTCTTCTTTGGCTTTTCACTTTGATCAACTTCCTTCTTAGAATCATCCCGCGAAGCTGTGGAGCTTGTACCTTCATCAACTGGAGCTTTACCATCTTTAATTTCCTTCATTTTCGCTTCTACATTTGTCTTATCTTGTAAGTATTCTTTTTATGATCCCTTGAGTTTGTTGATATCATCACGAGTTGCATCAAGTTATTCTTTCTTTTGAGCAAGATCTTCTTGAAACCATCTTTTCAAGATCTTCCTTCTTTTTTCTGCCTCCTCAACCTGTATCTTGAGAAGAGTGGTCTTATCTACCTCTCTGTTGGGAACCTGTATCTGTTCCTTCTGCTTCTCATTTTCAATCCTAAGCCTGCTTATTTCTATTGAAGATGTTTCTAATTCCTTTTGCTTTTGGTCAATGGTGGATATGTATCTTTGATCAGATTCCTTCCTTTCAATTTCTTCTTCCTGCATTTGTTGTGTGATCCTGCTAATCTCTGCAAATGCTTTGTTGAGTTCTTATTGCTTCTGTTGGACTTCTCTCTTGAGGTCTCGTGTCATTGTATTATTGATTTCTTCCAACTTCTTTTGAAGTGAATCTTCAATACATTTGTGTTCTTCAACTTCAATTTTGAGACCTTCAACTTGTTCTTCAAGAGTATTGGAACGGATCTTCTCAGCCTTGAGCTCTTTTATAATCTTGATTTCCTCCTTAGAAAATTCTTCTATGGTCAACCCTTCTTCATCATACTCAGAAGGATCTGAGTTTTCAATAACATCTTGACCTGATTTCTTTATTGAATAGAGACTATGAAGATCTTCCCAAAGAGCTTTAGCTGTTGAACATCGACCAACTTTTGTTTTCACAGAATTTGACAAAACATTCAAAATTACATTCATGGCCTTTGAATTGTACCTTTTAGCTTCGTCAGTAGATGTGTCTCCAGAAACAATTCATTGCCATACTCCATGTGCCTGCAAAGATACTTCCATCCTGGATTCCCATATCCAGTAATTATCTGCATAAAAATGAGGGGTTGGTACACAATACTCACTTTCTTGAGATTTTGTTGTAGTTGTACCTTCCTTTGAAATCCTTGTAACCCGCTTCTTTGACTTTCCCTTCTCTATGCTCTGAAAACTGACTTCCAACGGTTAAGCTGTTATCGAAGGAACTAAGCTCTGATACCAATTGTTGGAAAATACTAAGAGGGGGGGGTGAATTAGTATTCATTAGAAATTAGCACTTTTAAATCTTTTTAGGGCATTAGTTAATCTTCAATTATTATTAACATTTATGCAGTAATAACAGTAAATAAAAGAACCTAGGAAGCACAAAGATTTTAGGTGGAAAACCCCCTCTGGGTCAAAAACCACCGAGCACTTTTCTAATAAATTCTTTAATATTCAGCCCCAACTGAAATGAAATAAACAACTTCCTAGAATTCTAGAAAATCATTCTTCTCCAGATCCCACTAGATGGACTCTCCAAAGCCCGAGATTCTTCAGTAGTCAATTGAACGGATGCCCCAACACCCAATGAGCTATAACTCACCCTAGCACTACCCTACCACCCTAAAGGTTTCACAGTCTTGAACCTATTGGTGACTTCATTCACTAGCCTAGCACCACCCTACCACCCTATAGAATAATAAAAGAAGAGTGGACTCCCGTACCAGGGAAAATGGTCCACTTTACAATTATATAGAATGTTGTAGAACAAGAAGAGACAATAGACCATAATCCCAACTATAACACAACCACTTAATGATGATCCTAGACCTCCCAATACTGCCTCTTCAACTCTTGGCAGATAGACACTTGTACAACTTTTACAATGATTCTTTTACAATGATTTTGTACAATGATACTTTTACAATGATTGTATGCAGTGCTTCCCACTTGAAGACTTCATATGGTGAACTTCTTGTTGTTGTTCTACACCTTGATTGCTACTCTTGTCATGCTACCCTTTCTCACTCTTTAGAACATTAGATTATGCATTGAGTCTTCTCTTGATGAATATATAATACCTATAAAAAGTCTTCAAGGAAATACCCATGACATGATAATAGCAAAACTTACCTCATCCTGCAAAGCATATGTCAGTGCTAAACAAAAACAACAAATTAGAATACAAGGAACCTAATGCAATTAATAAATAAAAATTCATAAACAAAATATAATTATTTGTAGCTTACCTCTGTTGCATCATTTTGCTTCACCTTGCTCTTTGTTGCCCTAGAAAGTTTGGTTCTTTGCACCCCTTGACACCACTTGATCTAGTTTTTCTTGCCTTCTAGGATCACAATATTTAATCTACTATATCTTTGTGATTTCAGATCCCCAATATGTGATATTCAGTCCTGTATTATACCTCTGAGTCTTCTTTCCAATGCCATAGGTCTGACCCGATTTGGACTCTTCAAGACAAAGTTATGCCCAATCCCTCACAATGACCTAATTACGGACTAGTTCAGTAGAGCGAACTTGTACAGCGTGCCACATGTCACTGCTTCCCCCCTCGGCTATGAAATTGATATAAAGAAAACTACAGTGCATGAACTATCTGCCACTTTTAACAGAATTCCAATCCTCTTCTCAGAGAGAGAGGTATGACGATTTTCCCAAGGTCACTTCTTTGAGATGAAATTCGGGAGCCTGCAAAATCCCTAACTTCCATAGATCATATCTCTAAACATATGGTGAACCAAGATCTAAAATTTGGTCATGACATTCATCAGGATTATGAATCAAATGGGTTTTCGTTTTAGAATCTAAGACATCGCAGAAATGAAGTTTAGAATGAAAATGCCACAATCACTTCATTTGGAGGATATATGAGATTTCTTTTTATAGAGTTGAGAGGGGCTTCTATAGAGAATGTTGGAGGGATTTTAGGAGCTTAAAAAATTATTAATTAATGACTATTCAATGACCAAAACCAATTATGAGTGCCATTCCACAACCCCATAGGGTTTTAGCCCACTAACTGGGGTTACTAACTTCAAACATGAATATCTCTCAAACCGTGAAGAATTACTTGGCGTGCCATATATCAATGGAAACATATCGATGAGTAGAATCTATCTAGAAGATCCTTGATTCAAAATAGAGTAAGTTGTCAAGTCGAAGTTCCCTTGAAAGATCAGGGTAGCTTCTAGTGCTGCTTGGGTTGACATCAATGACAACCTCAGATCATATTTAGATCAACGGTTTGAACGAGGTTCTTGTAATGTCTTGGAAAAATTTGCAATCCTAGAGGGAAACTAGTCTTGCTCTCAGGAATTGCGTAGAGTAGCCCTGCTCTCTAGAATTGTGCAGAGCAGCCCGACAGACAAGATTGCTCCAAGAAATTGCACAGAACATCCCAACACTAACCTCGTCTCAGGAATTGCGTAGACCCAACTGGCATGTTGTCTTCGGCTGGGAAATTGCACAGAGCACGAGAGGCAGCCATAGCCACTCAGCTTAGGAATTACACAGAAGCATTCCTTCAACTCCTGTTTGTTGGATGCGCCAGTAGGTTTCCCAGTTCCCTCGATAACTGTGTAATTATTCCTTGCATTCATGGAAGCCTTTCCCAAAAAATAATAAAAAAAAAAAAAATCAAAAAAACATTCCTAGAAAATAGGGATCTATTTTTAGGAAGCAGGAGTTACACTTGACTTGATTTTCGAAACTTCCTGCCAAGTCTCACTTTTCCTATATTTATGGCATGCACGTCATAAACATTGAATCTACCAAATCTATTTAAAGGATGCCCCATAGCTCATTCTACACATTCGATCTTGGAGCTCTGGAATTCCCAAGGTATCTAGGAATCTTCTGCGTGGTCTTCACAACTTTTTCGGGTAAGTTTTTCTTTTTAAGTCTTTTGCTACTTTTTCTGTCACTTTTCTTTCCTTGGCTTGTGTGAGTGTTTTTTCCCTTATTTTATTGAATGACCTTTGGAGTTTTAGTTTATTTTAACTTGTAGAAGTATTGTTTCAAGTTTTCCATTGCATTTCCTTAATGTCGCATGCATGACCTTGTTTTTACAATCAAGGTCGCAGTTGTGATGAATCTCTTAATGAGCTTTGTTGTTCTTCTATTTTACTGATTCTTGCACTTGCTTAGATTGCATTCATGTCCATTCACTCATGTCTGCACCAAATTTTCCCATGCTTTGAGATCTACTTGTTTCCAAGTCACCCTTGGGAAGATCTGGGCTACCTTGGCTTGGATATTTCTTTTCCCGACATGCACTATGCATTCCTAGGACTCAAGGCTATGCCTTGGCTCTAGGAATTGTGCAAAGGTTGCCTATCACTAGCCTCTAGCTGTGCTCTATGCCATTTTGGGAGATGATTCTGAGTCTTGCCTCTTGGATTGCGCAATGCGCGATCTTAGCCAACAATCAAGCTGGACTAAATTGCGCATTACGTGGTTTCAGTCCTTAGCAAGTCTAGCTCGACTGTGCTTTGTGCAGTTTCAGCTAGCAGCCCAATGACTGGAATTCAGGACTATGCAATGTACAGTTCCAACTAAAAGTCTCTCCACCTCTCAGAGCCACAACTGCGCAATCTTAGCGAGAAATCGCCAAGTTTGTTGCATGATCAATCATTGAGTTACTTTATGTTTTAAGCTCACATTTTCTTGCCATGAGTGTCTTCTCTATCTTCAGGTACAATAGTTGTTGAACAAATTCTCAGCAGTACAAGTAACATGGCCTGCAATAGAGCTGGATCAAAGGATACAATTGAAAGTAGTACTGGAGATGTGGTTGAACAGGTGTCTATGAGCTTTCCCATGTACGCAGACACACATCTGTTCGTAGAGAAAGACACCAAGATCATATGGTAATATATCAATGCTATATTCATAGGCATCTTTGAGGAAGATCTGGAAGATCGTCAATTCTATGTCAACATTCATAAGTCAGGCTTGTACAAGGTTGCATGTAGGTAACTCACCTTCTCATGCATGGACATGATCGAATGGATTGTCTCACATACTGATCCTAAGACGATGATACTGAGCAGTGTCAGTGGAGTAGAGCTTGCTACATTCAAGGCAGAAGATTATGAATATATGTATCATTTTCTGCAGCTGGTGAACCATATGGATGCACTCTTTTACACTCCCAACAACAATGTGAACACAAGAGGCATCTTGAAGTGTTGGGTAAGGGATCCATCAAAGTTCAAGATGATACCGAATCAGATATACAAGACAAAGACACTTAGGAAGGCTTTCCAACTCTTGTTCATTTTTATATCTCACTTGTATGCCCAAGAGAGCACGGAGACCTTCCCACAGAGTTGGGTGGTTGTATTCGGTCAGTTAGCAAGTGAAGGAAGGCCTTTAAACTGGTTTGACATGTTGGTTGTTCAACTAAAAGTGGATGTGTCAAATGCTTGGAGTCCACCCAATGATGAGCAAGCACAATTCTTCATGTCCACCTACCTACTTGATTCAATTTGTGCCCACCAACAATTTCCTAGTATGGGATGGGCATGGACACCTTCAGAGAATGTTGTGAATATATACTACAATTTTCTTTCTTAGTGCAGCTTCCATGGAGTCATGCTACAACTATCTGACCACTTCATCGCCCCGATGTACAAGATGACATTTGAGTACATTCCTTAACATTGTATATTGGTATGCCTTACTCGATGGCGTCTTCATCAGGATGTACAGCGTAGAGAAGCATCTGCATGTGTTTCCAAGGTTTTCCATTGACAAGTTGGTCGTGAAAGAGGTTGCATACCAAATCCCGATAGGGTTATCAAATGTAATGCACCGGAGGAAGAAGGCACCATGGCCTGATCTTATTTTGCAGATTGGATTGTACAAGATCCAAAGTTTTAAAGATACTGATTCTGAGGCCGAGGAATTCAAGAAGGTTTAGTTTAGCACTAGGAGTTTCAATCCGTACGATCCGCATTTGTTATGCAAGAACCATTGTGTGAGAGTGTAGTATCCATGGATCCACGAGGCATGTAATTGGCCAGAGGAAGATCCTTGGAGGTATTTCTATAACTCCTCTAGGCTTAATGAACTGGTCAGCATGGCTATAGATTGGAAAGCAGCATTCAAGGCAACAACACCACAGGGAACAACAACAACATCAAAAATAGGCAACAAACCTATGCAATACAAAGGAAAGAGGAATATTTCCAATAGCGTATAGACAAAGAAAAGATACAAGTTTAAGGAAGATCCACTTGTTGAGAAAGTAGATTTGGAGATAGAGATGAAGAGGTGACAATGCGAAAGGAGAGTAGCATAGAGAAAGAGGGAGAAGAAGATACTGGAAGAAGCAGAAAGAAAGTTGCAGGAGGAAGAGAAAAAGCTCAAAGAAGAACAGGAGCTACGTAGAAGAGAGAGGGAAGCGGAGCAGGAATAGGAGGAAGTTCAAGGTGCCCAAACAGAGAAAACTACATACAGGTTGAAGACTCAGATCCACTAGCAGCAAATGAAGAACATGGTGAGCAGCCACAGGAATAGGAACTTTCTCAACAAGATGAAAAAATGGCTGAACAGATGGACACAGAGATGGTATAGCTGGAACAAGATCAGGACACTGACCTTATACTAAAAGAAACAAAGGTCACTCCACATGCTTCACCAACTTTGGTAGCAGAGAAAGTACCAAGTGAACAAGGAGAGACTGTTCTCCTTGAGGATGATCCGAGAATAGATGTGTACAACATATCCTTTGATGAGTCACAACACAGGGTTGTATAGGCGCACATAGCACACACCCCGAATGATCATGCATCTCTTGCACACTTTGAATAAAGGGTGATTGATCGTGATGTGCGAAGAAATCTAGACGCCTTGGCTGATGGTATGAAGGCTCATGCTGAAACCACAAGCTCAATTGTGAAGTTCTTAATAGAAAAAATGAGCACATGACTAAGGACTTGCAACTGGCCAGGTAGAGGGAAGAACAATCAATAGGATTCGCTAGGGAAGAAATGAATAAATTGATACTCAGTGAAGTATCAGCTCTTGAGACAGTAATGTAGATACTATATGATTGGTTCGTCACCATGCACAAGGTAGTTGTCCATCTACATCACTATCAGCAGCGCATAAGGTGATGAAGCAGCATCCGTTGTTTGAACCAGAACTATGATGAACTCTCGTGACTCATCACCAGTGTTGAGGATTCAGATGCATGGTTGTTTAGGAGTTTGGATGTTGTGGTGAGGATGTATAGGATCCCATCCATTGGAACAATCACTGAGGCTAGAGAGAAGAACCAAGTCTGACTGGAGATTGACATGTACTTCGAGCAGTTGACGCCCATGGCCATTAGTGTAGACTTGCAGATCAACATAGAGAAAATGAAGAGGTATGTTGTTAGTCTGGCCACACTCAGGACTATGTTGTGCATGTTATAGGATGAGTTGGACAGAGGTTCCAGATCAGTATACTTGGAAGCGATGGAGGCAAGAGTTTGTTTCTAGAAAGATGTCAACAAACAGTACATGGACACCTTTGAACATTACCAAGCTTGGCATTAGTTCATCACCAAAGACCACCAGGAGGATGTTTCCGACTTGGTCTTTCCACAACTGTCCAAGTATTAGTGTTGTTTTGTCTTGCTGACTCAAGCCTATTTTTGTCCCACATGGGTATATGTGGAAAATGTATTATTATTGTAAATGTGATGTAAAGTGAAATTTGAAGTGTCATTACTAGGATGTAAATAGTCATTATGTAATGTCAAGAGTTATATGTAATGAAGTTGAAAATTCATGAAGGTAGTCGAAGATTCAAAGGGGAATGTCAAGGGTCATCTGACCCTTTTCTATATATAGAACCTTGTAACTCATAGAAAAAGCTTTTGGGAGCCAAGATTTTGGCTAAGATTTTCTTAGAGAGGGCCTCGAGAGTGTTGTGACGAGACTTGGCTTCTCCATAGTGAAAAGTGAGTACATCTCTTTGGAGGAGCAGGAAGTGTTGACTATAATGTTCCACTATTGTGGCTAGTGGCTATCATGTTGTATGTATGGATGGAACATTCACTTTATATAATATAACAAAGCCAACACGTTTTCATGCATATGTTGTTATTTTAGTTGGACTATTCTAGTTGCCTAAGCAATGTATGTTATTTAACTTATGCATTTGTCTATGAACTATTTTTTATACAATTGTATGAATCTTGTTGGAGATGTATTGTTGGTTTAACCCATCACCTTGGATTGTGGACTATTCTGCTTCCATCTCGTGATGTAATTATGCTCATGTGTTCCTTTAAAGCTGCATATTATTACAGGCTTCTAAGGGGTACACTTCCTTTTCTCCATGTGTTAGAACCCCCATTTATCTCATTGACTCACCACAAGGTCACACACTTGCTTCTGAGAAAGTCATCTTACTTATGTGTGTGCACCACCACAGTAAAGGAATTACTGTACTACCCATTGTTGGGACTCCTACTCCAAACGGTCTGAGGTCTAGTTGGGACTTCTTACCATGAATATCTCCTGACATGTCGGTGGGTCCATCACTTTCAACAATCACACAAATATAGCTCGTTAGGAATTATTAACCCTTTTTCTGATCATCATCACTTGCCAGGAGGTTATTCTATATAGAACATGGAAATAGTGAATAGAGACATAATTCAGGATCATGGCTTCTAGGAAGTTAAGAATGGCCATTAGGAAAAAAATTGGTAGGAGATCTGGATGTAACACCCCAAGCTCAATCAAGAAGAAATCCTCAAGGAAATTCAAATATTCACCTTTAATCTAGGAGAAGTGAGAGTTAAAAACTTCTAGCCAGATAACAACAAGACACCAAAATGGAGATAATGGAAGTTTCAAGCACATCGGCTGGATGACGACCCCCCTATGGCTTAGGAGGGTTTTTCCTTAATTCTACAACAGAACCCTATATTAAATAATGGAGATATTGATAAAATTAGATGGGGTCATCTCCCTCGGGGTATGTTCTCTCTTAAGGAATTGTACTCCATTATCTCCTCCTCAATGAACCTAGTGGTAGATCCTCTTTGGAAAATGATTTGGTACTCATGGCTCTCGCCAAAAGTCACATTTTGCCTCTGTTTGATTCCTCATGGAAAATTTCTCACTTGGCATAAGCTTTAGAAAAAGGATTCTATTGTACTTCTTGACGTCCTCTTTCTCCTAGCTTGGAGGAAACAATAAACCATATTCTTAATTTTTTCTTTGTGGCACTAGACCTTTAAAATCAAATTGTAACATTATTTGGGACAGTTGATTGGTCTAAGAATAGTATGAGAGAATCATTGGAATTATGGTGTTGGAATCTCTTCAAGAACCCCATAGTAAACAGATATTGGTGTCTCTATGAGGGTTTGATTCTTTGGAACCTATGGAAATCTGGGAACCAAGAAGTGTTTCACTCAAAGGTCATCATGACCGATTATGTTTGGGAAGTGACAAAGCGTAATATCAAATAATCCATCTTAGTTAATTGTTGGACAAAGGAGGATTGGAAAGCTCAAGGTTGGGAGATCGCCATCCTTAAGGAACTATATCTAGGTCCAAACTTAATTGTCTCGAGGTTTTCTTGCCCACTCTCAATGAGGGGGAACTCAACTGACATTTTTATCTGGCCACTGCATAGTTTCTTTAAGATGAAATTTGATTGAGCTTCCAAGGGGAACCCTGGCTTGGTCAGTTTTGAGGGCTTGATATGGAATGACAAGGGGCAGGTGGTGAAACTATTTGGGGCTTCATGTGGTAGCACCACAAATAATGTCCCTGAATTTCTAGCTCTAGAGAAAGGGATCCAAGTGGTCGCTGAGATGGGCTTGGCTAATCTACAAGCCTATGGAGACTCTTAAATAGTCATCTCATTGTTGCATAATCTTATTAATGGGTCTCCTCCACACAAGGTTATCAACAACTAGATGTTGGAGCTTATTGGTGAGTGGGCTGATTCTCGTTTGTCTTCCTTTGAGTATGTAGTCGAAGAACTCGTGAGAAGATAGGGAATCAAGTCGCCAGCAAGCTAGCAAACTGGGGAAGTGATAAAAAAATTCAGGAACTTCTCTATGATTGACCTTTTAGTTATCGAAACATGTAGCTTAATGAGTATTACTAGATGGGGGTTAAAGAGGAGGATTACTTGGTGGGGGTGGTGAATTTGAGACATGTTCGATTCATGTGCAATGAAGGATTACATAAGGCAGATGGGAAGGAGGACATATCGTCAGTCCTCTGATTTTGTAAGGCGTAAGGTGAGGGGACCGGTACAGTGTGTGAGCCTTCATTCATCCTTTCCGGGAATTTTTGTTGGTAAGGTAAGTTGGTTAATGAAAAAATTCTGGGTTATGGAATTTTATATTGCATTGATAGTGTGGAGGCTGGTAATTTTTGGTCTGAGTAGTGTTAGTTTGTCTCAATCCTTCGGCCCTTAGGTAGTCTGGGAGTGGTGGATAAAATGATTTCATCACTTCCTCCACCATGAAAGGTTAGAAAAATTTTCAATTTCTTCTATCTATGTCTTGTTCCTCATTTTTGTCAGCGGATTGAGGGAAATTTTCGTGGTAAGACAGTCAGTGTTAGTATCCCTACGTGGGCTATGCGATAACATTTTCCCTGGGTGTTTTCTGTGTTTGGGATGGTTTTTGTGTCTTTTGTTCACTGGTAATCTTCTATTTTTTTCTCTTTTTGAGGTCTAACCCTCGAATTTTGAGACGCATCACTGGGTGAGCAACAATTGGTCTCGGAGGTTACAAGGAGGTCTGGTGTAGGTCGTTTCAGCTCCTGATTGGCTTAGGTTTGTCTCTCGTCTATTTATGCTCTAGCGTCAAGTCTATTTAGCCATGCCTCTATTCTCAGGTGCTTCCCCCATTAGTCGAGTTGAAGAGCCATCAGTCTAGCTAGTGTGGTTCTTGTTTGTGTGTATTCTCACCTCCCTCCCAGTGGGTGTTTGGTGGTTGTCAGTTCTGGGGAGAAGGCTTATGCACATTTATTTGGGGTGGGTGTCTGGCGCACTTTGGGTCATGACTTGTCAACAATTTCTACATAATGTTGTCAGTCCTGTCTTGGGGGCATCTTCTTTGGCATTCGCTATGTGACCTGTACCACGTAATTATTGTTCCCAACCCATGAAGAGGGGAGATTCACCTGGTTAGGGGGGGTTTCAGCATCAAGCAAAAGATTGTGCTAGGGGGGTAGGGTTGTGGAGAAACCCAAGTGGGGTGGGCGTGCTGCTAGGGGTGTGATCAGAGCATCATCGGGAGCTCGTGGCGGCAGAGGTGGTGTGAGATCAGTGTATGGTGGACATGCAGATGGAGGAGGTAAGAGAGGTAGTGTGGCTCATGGGAGTGGAGCAGGTGAGTGTGGTCAAAGCTCTAATACATGAGTTGTTGGCTGACATATTCACTCTAATTCCTTTCATGACTAGCTCTAGTCTGTTCTGGATTCCTTGGGTGCATATAAGTAGATTAGAAAGGAATAACAGGAGGTTTTCATCGCCACGCTAAATCGTATCCATTATATTTAATGCCATGTTAGAGAAAGAATTGTTGTGGTTTGCCTAGGTAAAAATATGCTTGCAGAAAAGGTTGAGAAGCTAGAAACATGGCTAGATCACTTCAAACAACATGTTCAATTTTCATATCGCCCCCCTCCCCCTCCAGGGACTAGACCAGACAATCCAACGTTAATTACTTCTAATGATTAAGCATGATCACAGGTGTTATTCTAGTTCTGTTTTTCTTTTGGTTCTTTTGGTCTGTCAAGCTTTGGACCTCTAATTTGTCTTTCCTTTTGTTTTTCTCTAATATGGTGATAACATTGGTCCACAAACCTACTAGGTGTGAGACTATTTGCATTCTGATAACTATGTACTCTCATTTTGATTAATGATAGATCCTTGACTTACAAAAAAAAATATAATAATACAAAAGTTATATGCACATTTCCTTTATTCATTATGATTAAAAATTTTAACACACACACACACATATATATAAGTCTATAAATTAAATAGAGGAGATATTATTATTTCATTTTTATTTTACTCTTGAATTTGACTAGTCCTTCTAATTTTATCATTTATTGGAACCACCAAATTTAAAATGAAATTTTCATATAATTAGAAAATAGCTCTTCTCCACTATACATGAATTCCTACTTTTCCATTATTTTTCAAAGTTACAATGTATGATAATTTTTAGAAAAACCAAGGAAGAATTAATAAATATTGTTTATGCATCTATTTTTTAAATCATGAGCAAGTTATGAGATGGTCAATGGTTGAAAGATTAGGGAGAAACAAATGCAAGAAAATCCCTCACAAATTTCACATTGATAGTCTCTACCTAGGAAAGAGTTTAACATCATGTTAGGTGACATGCCAAATTGATCATTGTGCATTGTACTAAACAATTTGTAATTCAGTTGTGACATCCATTTAGTTGTATATGCACATAATGTAAATATTATTTGAATAAGTCCTACCAAAGTTACTACTTCATAACTCAATTACAAGAGTTTTTTGTTTTAGGAAAATATAAATTGTCAAACTTTGTCATATAAATATCAAAACAATATGGTTTTGTAAGATAATTTCATAGAATAATCATTTTAACTTACATATGTGAAAAATATATATTAATCTATTCCATATTATATTAATATCAATTTAAATATCTCATAGTATGCTTTATATGTATTGCTAATACCTTTTATATGCAAATTTTCTAGCAACATAATTCTTAATTTTAGTTGCAGTGACTAGATTGATTAACACTTGTTAAAGAAGGTAATGTATGATATTAATGTTTCAAATCAATCCAGGCTATTTTTCTAGTTATACTAAAAAAAATATTCTATCAAATTGAAGTCCAAAAATTAAAAATATCAAAATCCTATTCCGAAATAGGGCTATGTGTGTTATAATATTTATAATAATCCTAAAAAACTAAAAAAACAAGTTCTAGAATCATGTAGTACATGGTGGAAAATGGTTGCTAATAAAGAGAAATTGGCATAATGGAAAACTATTGCTAATAAAGAGTAATTTCCAGGTTGGAATTGAACAAGGGATGTAGATCTCTTGTGGGAAAGTGGCTTACTCAAGAGATTCCACCGCAACACTTACTTGTATTCATGAGGTGACGAAACTATTACATATATAGGAGTATATTATGATTAAGCATATTCTTACCAATAATGTCGTTGAATTTATAGCTCTAGAGAAAGTGCTCCAAGTGGCCACTAAGATGGGCCTGGCTAATCTATAGGTCTCCGAAGAATCTTTAATAGCTGCATGTTTGCTGCAGAATCTTATTAATGGGTCTCCTCGAGACAAGGGGATCAACAACTAGAGGTTGGAGGCTATTGGTTAGTGAATCCATTATTCTTTATCTTCCTTTGAGTATATATTCAAAGAAAACATGAGAAGACAGAGGAGTCAAACAGACAACAAACTCGTGAACTAGGGAAGTGATAAAAATATTCAGGAACTTCTCTATGACTGGACTTTCAGTTCTCAAAACACTAAGATTGATGAGCTCTGCTAGATAGTGGTTAAAGAGGATGATTCCCTGAAGGGGGCGAAGAACTTCGAGACGTGTTCGACGCATGTGAAATAATTTTTACATAAGACAGATGGGAGGGAGGACAAATTGGCAGTCCTCTGATTTTGTAAGGTGTAATGTGAGGGAATCGATGCGGTGTGTGAGCCTTTCTTTTGTGGGAATGTGTGTTGGTAAGGTAAGTTGGTTGATGACGAAAGTCTGGGTTATGGAATGTTATATTGCATTGATAGTGTGGTAGCTAGTAGTCTTTTGTTTGTGCAATGTTAGTCTATCTCGGTTCTTCGACCATAAGGTAGCCTGGGAGTGGTGGAGAAAATGACACCACTGCTTCCTCCACCATCGAAGGTTAGCAAAATATTCAAGTACTTATGCCTTTCCCTAGTTCCTCACTTCTGTCATTCGATTTAGGAAAATTTGCATGGTACAATGGTCGGTCTTAGTATCCCTACTTGTGATGTGTGATAGCTTTTTTCCTGTGTGTCTTCTATGTTTGGGATGGCTTTTGGGCCTTTTGTCTCATTATAATATTCTAGTTTTTTCTCTTTTTGAGGTCTTACCCTCGAATTTTGAGATGCATCATTAGGTGAGCACCAATTGGTCTTGGAGGTTGCATGAAGGTCTAGTGAAGGTTGTTTCGGCTCCAAATTGGCATAGGTTTGTCCCTCATTTGTTTGTTCTCTAGTGTCAAGTCCTTTTAGCCACACATCTATTCCCAAATGCTTCCCCCATTAGTGGATTGGAAGAACCCACATTATAGCTGACATGGTTCTTGTTTATGGGTTTCCTTGCCTCCCTGCTAGCAACTGTGTGGTGGTTGTAAGTTCCAGAGGGAAGGCTTCTGCACGATTATTTTGGTTGGGTGTCTAATGCACTTTGGTTGACGACTTGTCAGGATGTTTTGCAGAACGTTGTCAGTTCTGTCTTGCGGGTGTCTTCTTTGGCGTTCACTATGTGGCTTGTGCCATGTAATCTTTGTTCGCAACCCATCTAGAGGGGAGCTTCACCACATCAAGGGGGTTTCAACATCAAGCAGAAGATGGCGCTGGCGGGTAGGGCTGTGGAGAGACCCAAGCGCGGTGGGCATGCCACTAGGGGTGTGATTAGAGCGTCATTAGGATATCATGGAAGCAAAGGTGGCTTGAGCTCAGTGTAGAGTGGATGTGCAGATGGAGGAGGTAAGAGAGGAGAGAGGCAGTGTGGCTCATTGGAGTAAAGCAGGTGTGTAGTGTTAGAGGTGTAGGTAGGGGCACGCATGAGTCACTGGCTGACATATTTGATCTAATGCCTTTCGTGACTTGCTCTAGTCTCGACTACTTGTGCGCATATGACCGAATTAGAAATAAAAAGCACAAGGTTGTCATCACCAAACTAAATTGGCTCCATTACTTTCAATAAGATGTCAGAGAAAGAATTGTTGTGGTTTGGCACAGTCAAAATATGCTTGCAAAAAAAGTCGAGAAGCTGGAAACGTGGCTAGCTCACTTTGAAAATCGTGTTCAGTGTTCATATCACCCCCCTCCCACTCCAAGAACCGGGGAAGACAATCGAGCATCAATTACTTGTAATGATTAAGCATGGTGATAGGTGTTATTATGGTTATGTTTGTGTTTCATCGCTTTTGGCCTGTCACAGTTTGGACCTCCAATTTATCTTTCCTTTTGCTTTTTTGTAATATGGTGATAACATTGGTCAACAAACCCAGTAGGGGTGAGACTATTTTGCATTTTGATAATTATGTACTCTCGTTTTGATTAATGAATAGATCCTTGACTTACAAATTTTTTTTACAAAAGTTATATTCGTGCTTCCTTTATTCATTATGATTAAATTTTCTAACTAATTTATATATATAATAACCCTATAAATTAAGTAGAGGAGACATTCTTATTTCATTTTTATTTTACTCTTGAATTTGACTAGTCCTTCTAATTTTATCATTTATTGGAACCCACAATTTTAAAATCAGTTTTTCATATAATTAGAATGTAGCTCTTCTCCGCTCTACTTGAATTCCTACTTTTCCATTGCTTTTCAAAGTTACAATGTATGATAATTTTTAGAAAAACCAAAGAAGCATTAATAAATATTGTTTATGCAACTATTTTTCAAAACATGAGCAAGTTATGAGATGGTCAATGGTTGAATGATTAGGTAGAAAGAAATGCAAGAAAATATCTCACAAATTTCACATTATTAGTCCCTTCCTAGCCAAGAGTTTAATATTGTGTTAAGTGAGAAGCCAAAATGATCATTGTGCATTATACTAAACAATTTGTCATTGAGTTATGACATCCATTTAGTTGTATATGCACACAATATAAATATGATTTGAATAAGTCTTACCAAAGTTCCTACTTCATAACTTAATTACAAGATTTTTTTGTTTTAGGAAAATATAAATTGTCAAACTTTGTCATATAAATATCAATACAATTTTGTTTTGTAAAATAATTTCATAGAATAATCATTTTAACTTACATATATGAAAAATATATATAATCCATTCCATATTATATTAGTATCAATTTAAATATTTCATAGTATGCTTTGTATGTATTTCTAGTAACTTCTAGATACAAATTTTCTAACAACATAATTCTTAATTTTAATTGTGGTGACTAAATTGCTCAAAAATAATATACAAAATTAATATTTAAAATCAATCCATAGTTATACTACCAAAAATATTTTATAAAATTAACATCCAAAAAAATTAAAAAAAATATCTGAAAACCCCTTAAAAATTAAAAATCTGAAAAGCCTATTCCGAAATAGTGCTGTGTTATATAATATTTATAATAATCTTACAAAATTAAAAATACAAGTTCTAAAATCATGTAGTAGTACAGGGTGGAAAACGGTTGCTATAAAGATAAATTGGCATAGTGGAAAACTATTGTTAATAAAGAGCAATTGCCAAATTAGAATTGAACAAGGCATGTCGATCTCGGGTGAGAAGTGACTGACAAGAGATTGCACCGCAAGACACACTTGTATTCATTAGGCGAAGAAACTATTACATATAGGAGTAGCGACGAAAATATTACATATATAGTTAATAGTATATTATGATTGAGCTGATAAGAACCGCCAACCAACAAAGTTTAATTAAAACAAACAATTTTAACAACACATAACAGTTTTAACGACACAAAACTGATTAGGAGAATATTCTAGAGATTTCTCCATTATTGAAACAGAAAAACCATGACCAACTAAGAAAAACGAAGAAAAGGCATCGTCGCTTGTATCCTCCCAGGTATTACATTGGAAAGCTGCTGCTCAACTTTGGAAAAGCAGAGAGAGGAACTTTCCTTGGAATGGTCAATCCACATGCTTCCTTCATATCCAAGTGGGACGGATCACCGTCCACTCTCCAATCAAAAGTGTGTAACAACTGAGCCAATGCAAGCTGAACCGTAGGAATAGCCATGGATGCTCCTGGGCATCCTCTCCTTCCTGCACCGAACGGTATCATATTGAAATTTGATGGATCTGTTACATTGACATGTTCGTCTTCCATGAATCTCTCTGGCTTGAATTCAGAAGCATCTGCCCCCCACACCTTAGGATCCCTTCCTATAGCCCACACATTCACCATCAACATTGTTTTCTTAGGGATAAAGTATCCTCCTACTGTCACAGTCTCTGCAGATTCATGAGGAATCGCTAAGGGCGCCGCTGGGTATAGTCGCAGAGTCTCTTTCACCACACAGTGGAGGTATTTCATGTTTGCTAGATCGGACTCCATTACTTTCCAGTGTTGGCCAACGACCGATTCGATTTCCTCTTTTAATTTTTTCATTGCACGGGGATGTCTGAGCAGCTCGCTCATTGCCCATTCTAACGAAATTGATATTCTATCCAAGCCAGCGCCGAACAAGTCCTGCACAAATACAAATCCAATTAGTGCAAAAGAAATGATGAATGACAGAAGTTTAAGAATGAGGGTCGAGGCATACAAGCACAACAGCCTTGATGGTTTCCCGTGTAATTTTGGTGTCGGCCTTAGCCATGTGGAGCAGCACATCCACGAAGTCTTGAACATGAGGCTCTGCGTCTACGGCCTCTTTCTGGAGATGATTCACATTAACATGGTCGTCTATTATTTTCTCCGCAAATTCATCGAATGTTTTATGAATTTTCTTCATGCGGCGCTTGATACCTTGCAAATCGAGCCAATCCAAATACGGAATGAAGTCGCCAATGTTGAACTCTCCCACTGTAGCTGTCAACTCTGTCATCAGGCCTTTAAACCCTTGGAAATCGCCACCCAAATCATCGTCAGAAAATTTCCTCCCCGCCAGTATTCGCCAAACAATATTGGAGGTGAGAGTGGAGACGGCCTTGCTCACATTCACGCCCATTTTTCCCTTCTCACTCTCCTCCCAAATTGAAGAGATCATCGCAGACACCTCTTCCTCTCGCACACTCTTGAAGGACTCGATTCTTTTGGCAGTCAGTAGTTCTAACACGCATATTTTTCTCATTTGCCTCCAGTGATCTCCATACGGAGCGAACACCACATCTTTAGAGTTGGAAAACATCAATCTCCCAGCGGCTGTTGGGGGTCGGCTGGCAAAAATCAAGTCATGAGTTTTGAGAAACTCTTTGGCCGTCTCAGAAGAAGAAACGACGACGGTAGGGACAGAGCCTAAGCGCAGAAAGAGAATGGGACCATATTTGTCAGCAAGGCCTCTAAGAGAACGGTGAGCGGGCAGTATTAATTGGTGGAGATTTCCTATGATGGGCCATGCATAGGGTCCTGGTGGCAGCGTGGCACTAGTTCTTCTCTTGCGCAAAAACCATATCATGAAGAAAGACCAGAGTAGACACAGAACAGTTGCTGCGGGAGGCCCTCCATCAGCGACTGTGAATGTTGCAGGGAAAGGTAGAGACTGACGCAAATTATGAAAAGCCATATCGCACACACCCTTCCTAAGCACTAAGCACTGAACTCTATGTTTGGAAAGGGAGAAGGGCTACATCTATTTATAGCATTCAATGTGGGAGTGACATAGGATCATGTTATCCTGAATTTATGAGTGGTTCAATCTAAAGTTTAGCAGCATTCATTTGTCAGCAGTTTTCTTTTCCTTAAAGTGCCAACTCAGCAAATCTATAATTCCCATCAAATATATCTCATCAAAGGTATCGTTCACCCACGTTGTATGACAAATATCAAAACCAAAAGAACTCATAAAATTATGGAAAGGTATTCCAGCAAGGGTAATTTGATACCATCTGTTGACCTCCACGAAAATTCCAAAAACGACGAAAGCACGTATGACTCATTTCAAATTATTTCTGGCTCTCTTTAAAGATTCCAAAATCAGGGCGTAGCTTTAATACTTTTGCCCTAATAAGATTTAATATTGTTTTAATATATTTTTCTTTCTTCTTAATAATTATTCCACCAGAAAATGGTTTTTATATCTTTTAATAAGATAAGATCGATATTTTTTCATAAGATCAGGTCAAATTCTTTTCTGGACGTCTAATTTCATTGTAACTCCGTCACCACGTATACTTTAAATAAGATAAGATCGAATTTTTGTCTTATTTAACTGTAATAATTTCATTACAACCTTAGCCCGTATCCACGTATATTTTTAATAAGATAAGATCAAATTTTTATCTGTTAATTTCATTGCAACCCTACCCGGTTTCCACGTATACTTTTAATACGATCAGATCGAATTTTTATCTTATTTAATTGTGAGAATCTCAATGCAACCCTAGTCATTAGATAAGATCATTTTTTTATTTTATTTAATTGTGTCGCTTTGCCCGTCTCCACATATACAGATAAAATCAAATTGAAATTATATATATGTGTAATGGTTGTAGCTTCGGTTAACGACTAAGAAGGTGATTAACCTACAGTGAGATAAAAGTTCCACTTATACAGATAAAAACAAATTGAAATTATATATATATATTAATTAAAAATGGTTTAAGCTTGGGTTGATGACGAAGAAGGTGATTAACCTACAGTGAGATCATATTAATACAGTCAGATTAATTGAGATTTTTTAACTTTATTTTTATGATGTAAAAGAAAAGAGAGAAGCATTCTTAAATTACTATAGTTTTGCTAACATAATAAGTTAATAATGTTTGTGGCAGATATTTTGAAAATTATAATGGATAATAATGTTTATGGTAAATATTTTGAAAATTAAAATGGATGTGAGTAAAAAATAAGCAAGCCAATATAAAGTGTTTTTCATTTTCAACCCTCTTGTCACTTAAATCTAATCTTCAACCCTCTTGCGGCTTAAACTTAAGTTGGGATGCTGGCTAGAGTTAAAAGCAAATTTTCACTGATTGCTATAAGTAACAACAAATGCAATATCTTTTAATATATATATATTTTTTATATATTTATCTTTATATATTATTGAAATATTATATTTCTATTATACCAACCTTCTTGGCTTATTGAGTTAGAAAAACTATAATGTTCTAGAAAAGCTTCTTTGGCTCCTTTTTGATCATAGAAATAAAATATTAAAAAGGCTCTATCAATCTCTTCCAATAAACCCCATTGGTCTAAATGGACATTAATCATCATTATCATTCAAAAATAATAAATAATACAATATAAGATTTATTATTCCTTTCATCTAGTTTTGCCCAAATAAAATCTATTACTCCTTTAATATTTTTTTTTTCTAAGTAATAGTTTTTTTACACTTAATAAATTTTCCACCACATAATAGTTTTTTATATTTTTCCTAAGATAAGATGGATTTTTTTGCCTTATTTAATTGTGTTGAAGTCTAATTTCATTGCAACCCAAACCCATCTCTCTCACACACACACATATAGTTGTCTTAATAATGATGATGATTAATGTTCACTCAGATCAATATGGTTTATAGTACCTAAAAAAATGAGACTCTATAATTTTTTATTTATATCATAAAAAAGAATGAAAATACTCATTCCTAAATCACCATAGTTTTATTAACTTGAGTCAAGAAGGTTGGTAGTGTGGAAAATATTTTTACAATTATAACGGCTGTGATTAAGAGCTTGGCAATCAAAAGAAAACCCTTTTCATCTTCAATCTTCATAGTATCCCAAAGGTGACATACTCTTTAGTCCAAGGTTTTTTGGGAATTCAACAAGGATGAATTTCATTTTTCAGCTCATGAGAATTGGTTCTTACATTCACAATGTTCATTTTCTTCTTATGACCAGTCATGACAGAATACCTTAGCCTCATTTTTCCCTCTAGCTCCCTATCATTCCACAATTTATCCTTAAATTTGGAAGCAATGACATTTTTAATATTATCCTTATTTTCCAAGATGATCTCTTCCTTTCCTTTACTCCCAATAGTCTAGCTAGCACTAAGCACCCTTATGTCAACCTCACTTAACTCTGAATCAATTTTGAGAAATTGTTGTAATTATTTATTATGTATATTGCCTATCTATATAAAAACAAAATTTAACAATTAAATTTTATGTTTAGATATATAAATAGATATATTTTTTTATATGTAAATAATTCTTTTATACATTTAACTTTTGTATTTTATGGAAACATCAAACTTCAATTATAACGATTTGTATATTTATAAATTTATATTATTTAAAGATGTGTCATATAAAAAAAAAACACATATATATATTAAAAATAATTAAAAAAGACAATAAAATTTTAAAACCATTTTTTTTTAATTTACATATTTAACTTTTATTTTCTATTGAAATATTATGTATTATAATGATTTATATATGTATAATTTTTTAATTTATATATATCTATTTTATATAATTAAGTTTTTTATTTTATTGAAATATTACACCTCTATTTTATATATATATATATATATATATATATATATATATATAATACAATATAATTTAAAGTTTTTTTATTTATATATATATACTTCACTGACTAAAAAATTAAATAATGGAATATTTTTTTAAATTTAAATATCTGTTTTTAGATTTTTTATTATTTCTATTATAATGGTTTATAAATATATAAATTTATATAATTTAAATGTGTATGACATACCATGGTTTAGATGAAAAAAATAAATTAATTAATTAGTTGATTAATTAGAGATAACCTAAAATAACAACCAAGAAAAGAAAAAATTAACAAAAATAACATTGAAGAGGATACATTTTTTATATAATTATATATATTACAATTATTCTTATTTTAATGAATAATATATATATAAAATTGAGCGATCAATAAGAATTATAAATAAATAAAATATAAATATGTAAAGTAAATCAACTAGAAATCAAAATGATAATAAAATTATTATAGCATAGAAATAAACAAAAACTAGAGTAAAGGAATATATCTATGTATAAATTGATAATAGTATTGATAAATTATTTAATAATTCCGAAAAAAATAATAATAATAAAAAATAAAATAAAATAAAAAATTATTTACATATTAAAAGGAATATAAAGGACTTAATATTGATAATAACTAAAAGAATCCAATGAAAGACACAAAAAGATAAAGACTAAAAAAGGAATAGGCTTAGGAATAAAGGGATGGGATCCACGAAATGTTGATATTTTGTCCATCATCCCTATTTTGCGTATTAGATATTTTCTTGATTTCAATGATCTCTCTCAATTAATTTACGGTAATGGAAATGATCAGTCCTAGCAAGGACCTAGGAATACTCTAAACAGATGTGGTGTTTTGTCGTTTCAACATGTTAAACTAAATTTGAGGAATGAGTCCTACAATGTTTTAGGTCAACTGTGTGCTCCTGAATCCTTTGATTTATGGAACAGGTCGTTTCTCCAATGTAGGGGGTCCCATAGGAACATGGAATCAAATAAACATCCTTCATATTTTTAGGTTTCACAGGGTCTTTCACAAATCTTAAGGAGCCACAAATGGTTTTCAAGGGTCTAAATATGGAAGAAACTTTGTGCTTCCTTAGAATTTGAGCAATCTTGTTTGTAGTCCCTTGGATAAAGGGAAGTTGGACACTATAAGTCACTTTTTTAGTCTTAGGACCTCGACTTTCTTTTAAAAAGGCTCTAACACCCTGGTATCTATTATAGTCATTCTTTTCAAAAACATTAAGAAGATGGGTTTTCTCATTCACTAGATGACTTTGTCAAAAGCCCGAGTGGCTAATGTGTTGAGAACACCTAGCTTTTGGACTAGATAGTGATGGGAATCCACATGTAAATATTGTTCAGTGTGATTTGTTTTTACGAAAAATCTGGCAAGAGAAAGAACCATCATCTCTCTTCGAGACAAGTACATCAAGGAAGGGCAAGCTATCAGTAACTTTAAGTTCCATGGTAAATTGGATGAATCTTAATTGATTGCTGAGATGCTGAATGAGGTCACCGTATGAAGAGCATGCGACTGACCATAAAACATTGTAGGAATCGTTCCTCAGCTTTAGCTAAACATGATGAAAAGAAAAAATGCCACATTTGTTTAGAGGATCCTAAGGTCCTTGCTAGGATTGATCATTTCTATCACCGTACATTGAGGGAGACCATCGAAATCAAGAAAATATATAATACACTAAATAAAGATGATGGATGGAAGAACAAAAGTTCGTGGATTCCATCCCTTTATTTTTAGGCCACTTCTTTTTTGTTATTTTTGTGCTCGTAGTTTTTTCTTTTCTTGTCTTTTTTGTGTATTTCATTCAATTCTTTTCTTTTTTTACCAATATTAAGTCTTTTATATTTCTTTTGATTCCTTTTTCCAATTTTTTTTGTAAATTAATATCTTTTAATCTATAAATAATTATATTTTATTTTTATTATTTTTACTTTTATTTTTTTCTTTTAATTTTTAAAATATTTATTTATTTTGAATTAATTTATTATTTATTAATTTAATTAATTTTGCATGTTTTTTATGAGACTTTTTTTGAATTGCGAAATAATTTATAAATATTATTATCAAATTATACCTCGGTATTATTCATTGTGGTTTTTGTTTAACTCTATTTTAGAATTCTTTTTATTGTTATAATTTGGTTTTCAGTCAGTTTACTTTACGTATTTATATTTTATTTATTTATTTGTAATTTATTTTATTAATTTTATAATTTTAGGAAGGATCTCCTAGAATAGATTTTAGAGGGACCAAAAAGAAATGTAGCAAGAAATCCATAATATAGCCCAAATATAATGATCGGACCTGAAACTTCTACCCATGAAGATAATGGACCCCATAGTTATTCATCCTTCAACTTTTTTTTCTCTATAATATTATTTATTAAAATAATATTTTTTGTAATTTCTTTTGTGTATAATAATAATTATTAAACTATAATTAATATATATATATATATATATATATATATATATATATATATATATATATATATATATTTTTTTTTATTTTTCGATCTCATTTATTTATTTGTAATTTATTTTAATAATTTTATAATTTCTATTCATCCTTCAAATTTTTTCTCTATATATAATATTATTTATTAAAATAATAATTACACGTATATAATAATAGTTATTAAACTAATAATATTTGTTATATATATATATATATATATATATATATATATATATATATATATATATATATATATATAGATATATCTTATTTTTTGATACTCTTTAACGTTACTTCTCTCTTTTATTGTTATTTTAAGAAATTTATAAAATTAATTAGCTAATTAATTAATTTAATATATATATCTCTCTATATATATTAAAGTTATTTTATTGATACTTATTTTATTTTTATTTTTTCTTGTTTATTTTAATAATTTTTTAAGTTTGTTGCAAAGTTCTTTTTTATTATTTATTTTCTGTGAACAACATTAAGTGGCTCCAAACGTGTCAATCTTAAAACAACGATGTGATTTATTTGGAAAAGACTTTACTTAAGATATGTTTATTTTATAAAAGAGCTTACAAAATTATAATTTAATTATAAATAATTATTAGTTGAATGGTAGTGATTTAACCTCTATGAAATATTCTAGAATATTCTCAATAGTATACAGAAATCAAATGTTGAAATTTATTTTCGAATAGTTATGTCTTTTTCCATTTAATTAAATTGATTAATTAAAAAAATGTTAGATGAACAAGTCTCATTCTAAGTGGGTTATAGCTTTTTGGGCATGTGCTATTAATAAGCTATGGCATTGACCTATGGTATTATAATAAAGTCTATTTATAGATTAAGAATCTCCAAAATAAAGTGGGGATAAATCTTCCAGGTCAAAAATCTTGTTCCTTGTTGTAGAGGCGATTTTTGGAGAGAACTATGCAAGGATAATTTTAGGGGCGAATGTTCGCCCTTTGGTGAAATTAAGGGGTTTTAAATTTTTAGTGGGCAATATTTTGTATCATAGTACATTTTTACAAATCACCTCAAATAGCCCACCTTATTTTAAGGGAGAGGGTAAAAAAGGTAAATTTAGCCCTTGAAATTAGGACTTACAACCTTCCATTCGCCCATTTTCAAGAATAGGTTTTATTTAAGTGAATCCATTCACCCATTTTCAAGAATAGGTTTTATTTAAGTGAATCCTATGGGCCAAATACCATATTTATAAAAGAGGGATGGTAAATTAATAAAAATATAAATAAATGAGAGGTATGGTAAATAAATAAAACATTTTTTATATTTACTGGGTGTAAACAAATAAAAATATAAGTGGAGGTATGGTAAATAAATAAAACGTCTTTTTATACTTACTCAAAAGGTATGGTAAATAAATAAAAATATAAATAAACTAGAAGTATCGTAAATAAATAAAACCTCTTTTTATATTTAGTCCATAACCCTCATTCTATTTATGAAGGCTCAAGAAAGAGGTTTTATTTAAGTGAATCCTATGGGCCAAATACCATATTTGTAAAAGAGGTATGGTAAATTAATAAAAATATAAATAAACGAGAGGTATGGTAAACAAATAAAACATTTTTTTTATATTTACTCCGTAAGTCACCTTGTATTTACAAACACTCAAAAAATGGGTTATATTTAGGTGAAACCTATGGCCAAAATACTGTGGGACAAATACCATGGACTAGATTGTTATTAATACAATGCAAAAAACCATTATTAACCCTAATATTAGAATTAATAAAAATAAAAATGGCACATGGTATTGACCCATGGTATTCACCTGGAATGTAGCCTATTTAAATGGGGGAATTAAACCAGCATGTAGCCTATGCTAAGATTCACTAGGACTTTACGAAGTCTTATTATTTAGTGAAAGACTCGCCAAGATCTTACAAGATTTTATAATTGAGTAAAATATTCTAATAAAAATAAAAATGGCACGTGGTATTGACCCATGGTATTCACCAAAATGGCACATGGTATTGACCCATGGTATTCGCCTAAAATGTAGCCTATTTAAATGGGGGAATTAAACCAGCATGTAGCCTATGCTAAGATTCACTAGGAATTTACAAAGTTTTATATTTAGTGAAAGACTCGCCAAGATCTTACAAGATTTTATAATTGAGTAAAATATTCGCCATGCCTGGTGAGAGATTCGCCAAAAAATTATATATACATATTATATTATTGATAAAATCGCCTTCCATTTTTCCTATATACCATGGAGATTCGCCAATTTATTATATTTATAAATTTAGGGGGGGTTCTTAAAATTTTCCCTGGAACTATGTGATGAAGAAGTGAAACCCCTGACGTTTCGAGTGAACACTTCATCCATCATTTGGGACAAGAAGCAATTTGATGTGGAACATTGTACAAAAAAAAATCCTTCCCTGGACTAGGGCGATGTTGCCTTTGCTGCATAGAAGAAGAGACCAACCCTCGTCTTTTCCTACATTGCACCTTTTCAAAAGAACTTTGAAAGGAACCCAAAAATTGCTACAAGACTCTTTCAGTTGGGAAGGTGGCACAATTTAGGAGCTCTAAAATATTAATTGAACACTTAGAGACCTAAAAAATATAAGGCTCTTCCATTCCATGTTGCATGGGGAATTTGGATTGGTTAGAACCATGCTATATTTGAAAATTCATCTACTTCTCTTCAATGCACGAGCCTAGTTTTTTTTTCAATAAACAATAATGAGTATTTATATTAGATAAAATTTGTGCCCGATTACGACAAGTACTCATGCATTACATATTTTGTCATGAGATTGTGCCTTATTATGAAACCTATTGAATTCAAAATCTTCTGACGTGTTACAAAATTTAATAAAAATGACTACATATTTGGATGTATACAACTAAAAAAAAGTGCCTAATATAGATAAAAATTTACAGCAGTACATTGGTCATTTTTTGGTCTCACCCTTCTTTAGAATTTGATTAATATTTGGGAATTGGTTTGCCTCTTTCCCACTCCTTGAGCTAAGTTCATTTGTATTGTTTTACATAATTTTAAGTTGCTCCTGAAAAGTCATAATCTGTTGCCAAAGCACTTTCAACTCATCCATTTGTCTCATTGCCATGCCTTGAATCCTTAGGAGTTCCTCTAACACGGTCGATTCATTCCCCAATTCTTTTTGTTTCCTTGTTGTCATGACCATCATATCAACTTGCAGAACACCAATTTGTTCAATCAAAAGATTCATTTTCTCCCTACAGATTCACCTATGATTCCTTTCTTTATCGCTGGCACTCCCACCTATTCCTTCATTGCTCTTCATTTTCCCTTGACTCTTCTTAGCATTACCTCCACCTGTTTCTTAGGACCAAATTGTTCCCCATACTCTATTGTTCTCATCCTTTATCCAAAATTCTTACAACACACCCTCTCCATAGAGGTTGTTTAACTAATATAATCCAGAAAATCCTTTGGTAATCCTATCTAAATTGCTAATATTCCAAATTTCCACCAGACACCATATGTCTCTGGTCAATTATGGTATGTCTCTAAGTGAACAAATGATGCATAAAAAGCTCAATTCTTTGTGTAAAGGGGGTGTTTGATGTAAAACTAAATGATTCAGATATTCACATGACACAAACAGAAGAGGATTTTCCTTGAGTTTGTTGATGCAAAAGGATCCTCTTCCATTGACTTGCACATGCTCGATGTTCCTTGGATTATAATGTGCCTTCAAGGATTCCCACATGCACAAATATAATGAAACACACTTTTTCATAATGGAAATATTAGAATGGATAATCATCGGTGAAATTGGGAGCGTCTTTGCAGAGGTAAGTCACATGTTGTGAGCTACCTCTCCAAGATGTGGAATGTACCAGTTCATGCAAAGATTATAATTTATATTCATGCAGGGTGCCATGATGGTAGCTCACGCTTCCTTTTTAAATTGAATCTTTCCCCTTATTATAATCATGGACATAAACGATTTGAATGGTCGAATTGGACCTATTGTCTTATGGTAGATGCCATGGCCTACTAGACCATTAATTCTTATATTCCCTTCCTGAAGATGACAAGTCTGTTTGGAAAATTTATTTGCTTCTAAATTATGAGCTTGGAGAACATGGAAGTATTCTCCCTTTGGAATATCTTCGAAGAGTCTTATGATCCTATTCAGTCAATTCCCCAAGCGCTTATATCTAGGCAAAGTCTCTTTAGATAGATGTTGTATCATGATTAGAGAGTTTCCCTAAATTTTGAGGTTAGATACTTGAATGGCTCTAGATAGGATTAGACCTTGGAGTAAACCATGCAAATTTGCTTGGTTGTTTTTCATTGATCCTATACCATAAGAATACTTATTTTCCATGTTTCCTTTGGGGCTATACAAGACCCCGCCCACTCCTTCCACCTGTTATTCATAGTTATACAAAGCCTAGTTGTCTTGGAATCTAATCCACATTTGGCTCATAAACATTACTCCAACAACCAATCTAATGCACTAATACAAAGCATCTCCTTTAGGATTTTTGCTATGAGGCCACTCATGGAAATCCATCTCAGGGAGGGGCAGGGGGAATCTTATTCCTCTCAAAATCACACAATATTTCATTCTAAGTAGGAATGAGATTGGCCACTAACAATTTTTTTGAAATTAAGGGACTTATGCTTCTTCTTTCAAGTTTCTAGGGAAGGGAAAATCCACATATACATGTTTATGGAGATTCACAACTAGTTATTAATTGGATGAATGGTGTTTACACTCTATAAAACTATGCTCTTCAACCTCTCTTCGAAAATGTAAAATTTAGTTGTACATATTTCACTCACATTACTTTGATCATGTTTATAGAGAGAGGAATTGAAAATTCGACTCCCTCTCTAATGCTAAATGGGAGTTGGATTGTCACATCTAAAATATCTAGTGGAAATCTCAAAATGGCCAATTAGAATAGTGTTAGAATATTTTCATGAATTTTGGCTACAACTAACATAACTTTTAGATTTTTTTTTTAATCTCTTATTACTGATCACTCATAGGAATATTGTCTCAGGACTCACATATCAATTGTAGACTTGGAAATTGAGCTACCTTTTTTTGGCCTCTTCCTGATGTTTAAAAATATGTTGTTGATGTAATTGTAACACCCTCTGATTATATCTCTTTGCACTTGAATTGGTTAGGATAGACTATTTTTTGACTACCTCGTGGACAAACATTCTTGGTTTTTGTTGGGACAAAATATTTTCTGATTCTTTTTATGGAAACCTATTCTTGGACCTAGTAGAATGGAATGTCTAATAACATTTACAAATGTAATTTTATTACTATGAAATAAAATTACTAGATTCTTGAGAACAAGGACTCTTGGCTTTAGCTTGGACAAAAATTATTATTATTATTATTATTATTTTATGGACAACTAGCCTTAGCCTAAGTCGTATGGAATTCTTAATAACATTTTATTTTTTGGACAACTAGTCTGAGCCTTAGTTGTATGGAATTCTTAATAACATTTACAAATACAATTTTTCTAACGTGAAATAAAATTACTGATTTTTTATGTGTGTGTGTCTATATATATATATATATATATATATATATATATATATATATATATATATATATATATATATATATATATATATAGATATATAAATTTGTTTTTATATAAATTTTCATTTATATTGTGATTTTTTATATTAATAAAAATAATGATAAAGAAGTAATCTCACTTATTGATGATGATGATGATAATAATTAACGTTCATTAAGACCTATATGGTTTAATGGACCTTAAGAAGCTAAGATATTATTTAGAATTCTTTGACATTTTATTTTGATGCTCGAAAAAAATTGAAAGATGTGTTCCAAGATCACCATAGTTTTGTTAACTCAAAAGGTTAAGAAGGTTGGTAGTGTGACAAATATTTGAAAATTAGATCAAACGAGTATAAGTTGGAAAATCTAATAAAAAATGTTTTTAATTTTCAATTGTCTTGGGATCACATAAGTGATGTTCTTTCATCCAATAACATTTTGAGACTGACTAATTCCTAGTTTCAATACAAAGCTCATTAAAAGTAGTTCTTATATTAGCAATGTTAATTTTCTTCTTAACATTTTTCAAGATAGAAAGATATTTGTGGTTTTTGAAATTGGGATTGACCACCTCCTTATAATATCTTAGTTTCCCTTTTACCTTTTACTCTTTATTGACCCACAATTTCTCCTTAAATTTGGAAGGCATAATATGTTGCCGAGTGAAGTTTCCTATGCTTTAGTGTTGAAACCCTTCAATCCCAGTGTAAGTTAACGAGTAAAGTTTCTTATGATTTGTTTTCGACACCCTTGAAACTCGTTGGGCTAGTGAGATAATTGGGCTAGGCCCGGCGTTTAATGCATGAAATTAAATTATTCTTATTTACAATAGATTTGTAAAATAGATCAGAGAAAAAATATTTACAGTAACGTAATAAACAAAAAATCAACCATATAAACAACCATATACATTGTTAAAAGTAAATAAACAGAAATTAAAATAAACTAATGACAAATTTATAAATAAAACTATAGTAGTATTTTTTTATCATACCTTGCCAACCATAGGATCATATAGGTATGTTATCAATTCTGTTATAAATTAACTAATGGTTTCATCCACTAATATTAGAGAAACATACTCCTAAAAAATTAAGAATATAAGGTAAACGTATTGGGTAAATACATTAAAAAATATATCAGCTATCAAATGTTGATTTTATTGATAAAAATGTGAGTATAACATATTGTTTTAGTTGATTCTTGCAATAATATGGAATATGTATCAACTTCAAATGTCTAAGATGTAACAAAAATCATACATAGACACTCAAAATGCCAAATAACAAGCAAGATAAAATGTTGGGCGACTTGGGCCCTTTGAATAATATTGGATCGACAATGTTTTCTACAAAAAGTGAACCAGTTGGCACTGATATAACAAAATATCAAACCTTCTAAAACCACTAATTAATGCAAGAAATAAATAGCAACTTTGATAAAAGAACCTAGAATTTGATGAGCTCACTTTTGCCTTATCACTCTTGAAAATATTTATGCTATCAAAAAAATAGGTAAGCTCTAGGACTACTCTAAAATAAATGAATTTAAGGAAAAAGGACGACTTTAAAAAATTATGCTCTCCTCACTAGTATTTTCAATCAACCATTTTGTGCATTCTATTTATTTATACTCCCCTTAGGTAGTTGGAGGGAAAAAATGTCTCATAACTAATGTTTGTGTTATGTTATTATTATTATTTTTTAATTCAGGAGAACGTGTTAAGAAAGGGTTTTTTAATTAATTAATTTTAGATTAGTAGGTGGGGTCCTAGAATATGCCCATAAAATATTTCCATTAACCTTGTAACTCTCATAATAAAACATGTAAAAATATGATATCATCGGGAATACCACCATCATAAAAATCATACATATGAAACATGCCAATATCCACAAACATATATAATCAAGCATGTAAAATTGTCTTTGTGTCTCCCATGAACCAGTATATCGTTAAAACATAAACTATAGTGAAAAATCATATGTTGTCCAAAAAATATGACAATGTCATAATATGAAATGACTATATTTAAAATCAACTAAAAACCCATGATATCAAAGAAATAATTCAAGTCAGCTCAAGTGGCCTGCTAGAGGTAGCCATCTAAGATGCACCTTTTTGCTCCTTCTTTCTCTCTCCTTGTACCTCCAGGTGCATTTCTTGGAAGGATATTTCTCTCTTCCCTCCTCTTTCAACTATGGGAATGTAAGAATGAATATGAGATGAGGTGGATTCAGAGGGAGAGTGTACAAGCATAACAAACAAATGGAATTTTCCCAACTCAAGGTGTGCAAGGAAATTGAGAAGTTGTCCAGTATGAAATGAAGTAGCCAAAGATAAAGAAGAGGGTATCTAAGGAGGGATGATAATAGGGTGGACTAAAATATGAGAAATGGTAGGCCAATGAGAAAATCTGGACGCAAGCTTGACAAGATTGGATTCCCAACAATCATTCTAAAATGGCTACTCTTGGGTTGCATGTGGTTCAAGAATCTCCTTTATACTCAGATGAGGAAGAGGCACTTTTTGATAAACATTTGGGGTAGGAGGAGGGAGAGTAGGACTTCTAAGGTATACGTGACCAATTTGATTTAACTAGTTGAAAGTCTAAATTAGAATGAACAGAAAGACTAATCCTTTTATTCCTATTTTACCTCCACGACATATTGGTTCTTTTGTTATATCCTCTTTTATTTCCCAGTGAACCTATGCTAAATAAACTCATACTATATTGTAATCAAGACAATTTTTCATGCAACCATCATTTTTATGAACATAATATGGCGAAATAATTATGCTCATAAAACATTGTTTGAAGTCAAGTTTCACATCCTACTAGAGTGTTTTGTATATTCACTCAAGGGAAATATGTAACAAGGGGAATGGAATTGTCTATGCATGCATCTAAGACAAGCGCGATGAAAACATGTGCATTAACATGATGAATTAAAATATTTTGATGCCAATATGAACAGCGAATCAAAACATTATAGAACATTGTATGAAAGCAATATGTAAGGTAATTAGTTTTGAGATGTTACCCCCCTTGAATACGTCATAAATCAAAGTATATATATATATATATATATATATATGATAACATGTATAAGGAACATAGCATAACATATTATATTGTATTTATATAAAACATAACATGTATCAGATGTTCCTTATAGAACGTAGTGGAAAATATATAAAATCTTTCTAGCGGAGTAAGAGTCAAGTCAATAGTTATGAATTTATTTTTGCTTCATAATGAAGGCTACATATATTAATATGGGAGGGTGCTTTTATATAGGGGATATGATTGAAATTAGCAACATGTCCATAAAATAATGCTTTAATTTGAAATATTTGGTTACTTGAGCAAAGTAAGGGATGAGCTTCTCATTTTTGTCTTTCAATGTACAAATAAACTTAAAAAATTGTTTAGGATTTTATTCTAGGTGATGTTATGAAAATGGCCATAGATGAGGGACATTATTTCAACATGGGAAATGACCCGTGATAAGTATGATATAAGTGAAATTTCCCTTTACAAATGGTAATATTTTTTTAGTAATCAATAGTTCAAAATTGATGATATATATATATATATATATATATATATATATAAAAGGGTAATAGCCTATTGTAATTCATGTCATGGATGAGGATTCGAGCATTATCATTAAAAAACTTGGAGATATGGAATGGAAAGTATATATTTTAACAAACTTGTATGGTGTATTTCCAAAGCCACGACGCAAAGCATGGAATATTATATAACTTAGGTATGTATGATGAAAAAGAAGTGTAACCAACATTGAATGTAGGCTAAGGGGAATTGGAAAATGATAGTTACAAATGATGAGTCATCATAATATAATATAGAGGAATGCATGAGCTTAAACATGGCATGCAACACGGGTTTGTTTTATTATATGTTGCACCAAGAGGAGGGTTGTATATCCTAGTGAGGCCATAAAGAAAAATCACAAGTTTGCAACAACATAATAGTGTAGTCATAGATGATCCGTCATTGTTTATCAAGCGCAATTGTGCCAGCCATGGCCGTAGGTTGGTCCAAATGAGCTTAATATAGAGGCATGTTGTAGCATGAATGATCTAGAGGTGTATGATAATCTAAAACTAAAGGAGAAATATATTAGAACTCACAACTCTATATGTATAGTAAACACGGTGCTCTGAGTAGTCGACTCGGTCGTACTTCAAAAATGGATACGCAGTGCTAGCCGCATGTGGGGAAAAAAGAATCATAGGTAGAAAATGTTGAGATTTTTGGTTTTATTAAATTGGGCAAAAATCTCATGTATGTGACAACAATAGGATTAGTTTCTATACTAGCTCCAGCATTTTTTGAGGAGGAGTTAATGCATCCTATATTTGTTGTGAGGGAATTTATGATTCAGTTTTATACTCCAGCTATAAAGGAAATGTAAAATCCATTGAGGATATGTGTGTGTAGAGAAAATAGGGTGAGCTGAGAGTATGTGTGAGGAATTAGAATTGTTGTAATCTCCTTTGAATAATAAGATTGCCGATGCCTCTGTTCTGGTGGACGTAGCCCAGATTGGTTGGGTGAACCACGTTAAATCTGTGTTATGGTTTTGTGTGTGGTTTTTTAATGTGTTGTCTATGCTTATTTTTATTTCCGCTGTGCTTTGTTAGTCTAACAAGTGGTATCAGAGCGGCGCAGCGGAGGCGTGGCGGGCCCAAGTCTGCTGGAGGTGCATAGACTGTTTATGCGTTGGACCAGCACGTTGAACTATACTCAGTGCGGTGCACTGGAGGTCCTACGTGCACAAGTTTAACAGAGTGACGACTGGCTGTGATTAAGGCTTAAGGCGTTGACCTGCTGCATGGGACAGACACCAGGCAACGTTGAAACCTTTGTGGCACGTCAACTACTGGTTGCAATTGCGTTGTTGGAACGTGGTTGTGGAACTGTGTATGCCAAATACCAGAACGTTGAAACTGCATGTGACTGCGTATGCCAAATACCAGAATGTTGAAACTGCGTGTGACTGCGTATGCCAAATACCAGAACGTTGAAACTGCCTGGCGCGGTTTTGTCAGGCACACAAAGGACATTCACGGTGATCAGTGAAGCGTGTTTTCTGGATGTTGATGTCCCAGCTTTATAAAGAGCGAGTATTGGCATGGACGAAGCAAATGTTTACGGTGTCTAAGTGTTGAAGTCGTATGCCAAAGACTGCGTTTGGAGACACTATCGTTGTGTACAGTTGCAGAAGTTGGAGCGCGATTTCTTTATGAACGGGTTGGCGCGATTTCTTTATGAACAGGTGCGCCAATTGGCGCGGTCCCAAGGATAATACTTGTGCTAGTACGCCAGGATCCCAATTGGCGTGGCAACTACGGGTATACTCGCGCCAATTTTGGCCACTTACACCATTTTTCAATTGGCACGGATCTTCTGCTATTGAGGAAGCGCCAAGTCCCTTTTCGGCGCGCCAATCCATTTTCGTTTTGGTAAAACGCAATTTTTAATTGTAATCTGAAATTTGTACAGCAAAGGGATTTTATGATAAGGTAAAGGCAGTGTAGTATAAGGCAAAGGCATTTTTTATATATTAACTTTATTTATTAAAAAGTTGGAACTGGAGATTGTTTGTTTGTTACAACATGGAAAAAACTCAAAGTGCTCGTTTTGAGATCGAGAAGTTCAATGGCAAAAATAACTTTGAAATCTGGAAAGTGAAGATGCATGATCTACTTGTGCAACAAGGCCTGGCGAAGGCGCTGTTGGGAAAATCCAAACAGCCTTACACCATGACTGATGATGAGTGGAATGAATTGGATGGAAGAGCTCTGAGCGGTATTCGACTTTGTTTGGCAGATGATGTTTTATTTAACATCGTGTCAAAGAAAACTGCTACTGGTTTGTGGACGAAGCTTGAGAAGCTGTACATGACAAAATCCTTGACCAATAGGATTCTTCTGAAGTGACAATTGTACAGTTTACGCATAAAGGAAGGTACATATATTACCGATCATTTGAATGTCTTTAATACTCTCCTGGTGCAATTAGAAAGTATAGAAGTAAAATTTGAATCAGAAGATAAAGCTATAACTTTATTGTGCTCATTGCCCGAGTCATGGGATCATTTTGTTACTTCTATAAGTCTTAGTTCATCAGAAACCATTGAATTTGATGATGTCGTTGGAGCTTTGTTGTCTGAAGAGACAAGGAAGAGGTCAAATTCAGAAACCTCTACATCAGAAGCAATGATGGCTAGAGGTCGTTCTAGAGAAAGATGCTCTGGTAAGCACAGCGACTCGTGTTCAAAATCGAAAGGGAAGAAGAGTAAAGTAAAGTGCTGGTTTTGTGGCAAATCGGGACATTTGAAGAAGGACTGTTGGAAGAGACAGCAGGTATCCAAAGAAGACTCTTCAAAAGAGAAGAAAGAAGCAAACACGACAGATACAGGGTCTGCATCCAAGTCAAGTATGAGTGATGAAGTGTTATCAGTTGATTTGTCTAGTCATGATCAACATTAGCTGTTAGATTCTGGTGCATCAAATCACATGTGTATTCATAGGGAATGGTTTAAAACTTATAAGCCAATCAATGATGGAGTAGTTTACATGGGAAATGATGTCACATGTAGCATTGTGGGAATTGGAACCGTTCAGCTTAAAATGTTTGATGGGACAAATAAAATTTTAACTGATGTAAGACATGTACCTGAACTAAGGAAAAACCTCATTTCATTAGGAGTACTGGACACAAATGGATATAAAACCTTTGTTCAAGGTCGAGTAATGAAAATTTATAAAGGAATTTTACTAGTAATGAAAGCAAAGAAGGTTGGAAATCTTTATATATTAGAAGGAAGAACAGAGTCAGATCATGTTTCTACAGTGTCTGAAAATGACAGTAATTCTATTCGTTTATGGCATCAAAGGTTGGGCCATATGAGCGAAAGAGGTTTAAAAATTTTATCTGATCATAAGTTACTTCCTAGTCTAAAGTCTGTTAAGTTAGATTTCTGCAAACATTGTCTGTTTGGAAAACAAAGCAAGCAGAAGTTTCAAACTGGAAAACATACTATTAAGGGAATTCTTGATTATATCCATTCTGATGTTTGGGGTCCATCTCCTATAACCTCATATGGCGGATCGTCATATTTTGTATCTTTTATTGATGATTTCTCTAGAAAAGTATGGGTCTACATGTTAAAGAAAAAGTCTGATGTGTTTACAGTTTTCAAACAGTTTAGAGCATTAGTTGAAAACATCACTGGAAGAACTATAAAGTGTTTAAGAAGTGACAATGGTGGTGAGTTTACTTCAAAGGAATTTGATAATTATTGCAAGGAAGTTGGGATTGAAAGACATAAAACCACTATGTATACTCCTCAGCAAAATGGAGTTGCTGAACGCATGAACAGACTCTTTTAGAGAGAGAAAGAAGTATGCTGAGTAACGCCAATTTGCAGAAGGAATTGTGGATAGAAGCGGTTGCTACAGCTTGCTATTTGATAAATCGATCACCATCAACTGAAATAGGATTCAAAATTCCTCAAGAGGTATGGAAAGGTCATCCTTGTGATTATTCTAAACTGAAAGTTTTTGGTTGTGATGCATATGCTCTAGTTCCAAAACATCAGCGTTCTAAATTAGATCCTAAATCAAAAAGGTATATCTTTATTGGATATGGTGATGGGACTAAGGGATATAGATTGTGGGATCCTACTACTCACAAGATCATCATTAATAGAGATGTTAAATTTAATGAATCCTCACTTGAAAATTCAGATGTAGATGATAAAAGGAAACATGATAATGTATCTAAGCTTCAACACATTCAATTTGAAACCAGTCCAAATATTGATGATGAGCAAGATGAACATGGTTCAGATGTAATTCATGAACAAGTTTCAGATGCAGGTCATGAACAAGTTTCAGATGTAGATCATGAACATGATTCAAATGCTGATCATGAAGAAGTTCCTACAGATACTAATCAGCGAATTGTGGAAGTACCAGAAACATCTTTAAGGAGGTCCACGAGAATTAAACGTCCTCCTAGAAGGTATGATGATTATGTTACTTCAGTTGCTTTAACCGCTAACGATGATGAACCTTTGTGTTATCAGGAAGCTGTAGAAGGTTCTAAAAGTGAAAAGTGGAAAGAAGCTATGAAGGATGAGATGATGGCATTAGACAAGAATGACACATGGGATCTGGTAGAACTTCCTAAAGACAGAAAAACTGTGGGTTTGTAAATGGGTGTACAAATTGAAAAGGGGTGTTGAGGGATCAAAGGATAGGTACAAAGCAACGCTGGTCGAGAAAGGTTTTTCTCATAAAGCGGGCATTGATTTTCATGAGATATTTTCACCAGTTGTAAAAATTGTTTCAATTTGAATGTTATTAGCATTAGTTGCTTTACTTGATTTAGAATTACAGCAACTAGATGTTAAAATTGCATTTTTACATGGAGATTTAGATGATGAAATTTACATGGAACAACCGGAAGGGTTTGTTCAAGATCGCAACAAGAAATTTGTCTGCAGGCTCAAGAAATCATTGTATGGTCTGAAGCAGTCGCCTCGACAATGGTACAAGAAATTTGATTCTTTCATGTTGAGTCAAAATTATATAAGAATTGAATATGATCATTATGTTTACTTTAAGAAATTAAGTAATGGCATGTTCATTATCTTAGTGTTGTATGTTGACGATATGCTTTTAGCAAGCAAAAGCATAACAAAGATCAACAGGTTAAAGGCTCAGATGGCTAGGACATTTGATATGAAAGATCTAAGAGCAGCAAGACAAATTTTGGGCATGGAGATTTTCAGAGACAGGAGCAATGGTAAGATGTGGCTATCACAACAGAAGTATATTGAGAAGATACTCTTAAGGTTTGGTATGAACAATGTGAGCCTATTTCAGCCCCTTTAGCTTCCCATTTTAAGCTTTCTTCAAGTTTATGTCCTAATACAAATGAAGAAAAGGAATATATGTCTCGAATTCCATATGCCAATGTAGTAGGTTGTTTGATGTATGCGATGGTTTGTACTCGACCAGATATTTCACATGCAGTTGGGGTTGTCAGTAGGTATATGGCAAATCCAGGAAAAGAACACTGGTCAACAATGAAATGGGTGCTTTGATATTTGAGAGGCACAAGTGATTATTGTATCACTTATAACAGAAGTAGTGAATTTGTTTGCGGATATGTTGATTCCAATTTTGCAGGTGATTTGGATAAGAGAAGGTCGACTTCAGGGTATGTCTTTACTCTTGCAGGTGGAGCTATTAGCTGGATGTCAAAGTTACAGAATATTGTTGCTTTATCCACTACTGAAGCAGAATACATAGCTGCTTCGCATGCTTGCAAAGAAGTGGTTTGGTTGAAAGGTTTGGTTGGTGAGTTTGGTAGGTTGCAGGACAACATCAAGTTATTTTGTGATAGTCAAAGTGCAATTCATTTGGCTAAGAATCCGGCCTATCATAGTAAATCAAAGCATATACCTATTAAGTACCATTTTGTAATACAGGTTATCACTAAAAGGGGCGTTTCTCTTGAAAAGGTGCATATGAAGGAAAACTGTGCAGACATGTTCACGAAACCAGTTTTGTTAGAGAAGCTACGTTGGTGTCTGGCTTCTCTTGGCTTGCAGAAAAGATAAAATAATAAATGAACAGGGTATCAGGCTAATTGTTGTCAAGGTGGAGATTGTTGAGATTTTCAGTTTTATTAAATTGAGCAAAAATCTCATGTATGTGACAACAATAGGATTAGTTGCTATATTAGCTCCAGTATTTTTTGAGGAGGAGTTAATGCATCCTATATTTGTTGTGAGGGAATTTATGATTCAGTTTTATACTCCAGCTATAAAGGAAATGTAAAATCCGTTGAGGATATGTGTGTGTAGAGAAAATAGGGTGAGATGAGAGTATGTGTGAGGAATTAGAATTGTTGTAATCTCCTTTGAATAATAAGATTGCCGATGCCTCTGTTTTGGTGGACGTAGCCTAGATTGGTTGGGTGAACCACGTTAAATCTGTGTTATGGTTTTACGTGTGGTTTTTTAATGTGCTATATATGCTTATTTTTATTTCCGCTACGCTTTGTTAGTCTAACAGAAAAATCTCTTTCGAACTCATTCGTGAAACTATATCAAGGTGGCTAGACATAAATGACATTGCCCATAAGAGACATGACACATTACGTGGGGTTTTCATGCTCTGAGTGTTAGGTATTGCCTAAGACTTCACAAGGTCGAGGATTTGATTGATAGATTGGGGTTGTGGGTTGTATCCCAGCTAATCCTATTGCACATAACCCCATTGAAACATTGCCAAATGTACCCAGGTAATGAAATTATGAAACAAAGCAGGGTTATCAGGAATAAGCAGAGATTTTACATTATCAAAAACAACACCAAATCTTACACATGAATGAAAATCATGAATATAGGGGATGGTGATATAGGAAAACCATGAAAAGGATTAACTCTTGCATCGCGTCCAGCTGACTAAATAAGCCTAATATTTTCCAGAAAATGACTAACCAGAGAGCAAGTGCTGACTTCTTGCCATACTTGTAAGCACAAGATTTATTTTCCTTTAATCGGTTACCGATGGTTCCTTTGAGTGGTTGTAAGATCACGACTAATATTCCAGAGAGATACAAACCTCAATGTCATTTAAGGAGAAAAGGTACGCAATGAGAGGCCAGCAGGCTCAACTGTTTGCTTTCTCTGAGAGCCCTGACATGCTACTTGAGGTGTTGCACATTAAACTCATTTCGTATCCAATTAATTTGTTGATTCACTATATGATGCACCTACTGTCATGGCTTCATAACTCATATAATATCAATTGCATAGAACATTACAAATCGGTTAATATTCATATTGTCAACATCAATGTGTTTGACGACATTAAATTAATATAGTACATGTTATGTAATGTCCGCGAGGGTTTCTGACGTTTGCACCAAGCGTAGTTTGCGAAGTATGGTTTCACCACGGCATAAATGCCATAGTCAACAACATTTCGATATGCATTAAGAACCATTGACCAGGTCATATTGCGGGTGTTAACGGTAGCCTAACAAAATGTTCTGTATAAATTGTTTTCCCACATGTACACCACGGGTGATCTCTCAACACTATAACTTGAGTAGAAAACAATTTATTAATGTCTTGGATGAAGTCTTACTGCCACACCGTTGTGCCCGGGACAAGTTCTCACATGATCAATGATGCTTAATAATTTGGACCATCAACTTTCATGGTTGTCATCTGCATGACCAATGATGCTTAATACATGCATATGTTTTAAATCATTCTTCACCTATTTATTTTCAAGTTTGGATTTAACTATTCTAAATATGATATTAATAAAGGATCCATATTCTTATGCAGTCTCCAAATATAAACTTGCATACTACTTTGAAATACAACTTGAATGGAAATTACTTGTGAGCATATTTGTTTCTATTGAATAGAGATTTTAATTAACGATTAATTTCCTCTCCTTAAACCTTTTAAGGAACTTATTTCCATAATTTTTCTCCTAATTGACAATCCCAATTGAAAAACAAAAAAAAAGAACGTTGAGAAATGTGCTACAGAATTACTCATATACATAAAAGTTTGATACCAAAAGCACAAGGAATAGCTCAAATTTAATGTCATTAACAAATTTATTAACCACATAAAGTGTACTATACAGTTCGAAAAAAAGCTTGGGGAGGAAGGATAAGTGTTGGAATTGCTTTCCATAATTTATTACCAAAAAAACAAGGACCTATGCATTTATATTTCTAGCTTAATAAAAATATCTAATGAAAAAGTATGGATTGATTGCACTTGTCCTAAACTTATTAAGTTTTGCTTAGTTATTGGTTTGCTAAACTTTCCATATGACATTAAGGGGTTTAATCATCATTAAGGTTTGTTGTTTTGTTAGTTTCATTGTGTAGGTAAGAAAACTTCTTCAATGTTTTTTTTTCACTACTACGTTGTAAGTAGGTTGGGGCTAGCCCACATGTTCAACGCAAGAATGATTTGCCCAATAGGGGATATCGTCACCAGGATTGTATAAGACTTGATTGAGCCTGGAAACCCCATTGTACAGATCCTTGCTCATAATTGGGGACATATTGTTGTTTATTAGAAGATTAAATATGAAAGCTAACACATTTGGAAATCATTCATGATCATCTATATGGTGAATCATTTGACTCTCAATTCACTTTTAAAACATCTATTTCTCATGTCAAAGGGGAATTGAACACAAAGATTGATTATTGGTCCAAAATTATGGGCAACCTGAAACCTAAAACCTTGATTAAAAATGGGGCCATTAGCACGCTAATAATTCCTTAATTAAGGTTTTAATGTCTCATTATTATTAAAATCCCAAAGGGAATTCCATTCACATGCATAACTATTTTCCTTGCACGAACATGGATGGGACATGGGCTTTCCAAACCCTTCACTTGCATCAAGTGGCTATGCAAATGGTTAACTTGCATGGTGAAAGTGACTACCACATGCTATTTGGATTCATGGAGGTATTGAACACCTATATAGAAACTATAAGGAGTTGGATTTGGTGGTGCTCTTGGTTGCAAGTAGTAGAAGAGGCCAGTAACTTGTTTGTGATCTTCATCCTCTATACTTGTTTCTCGCAGCCAAGGTAAAGCCCATTGGGTGGCTTTTGAGAAATAATTTTCTCAAGTCCCATTTGTTCTTCACACTCCCTTTCACGGATTTAACTAGAACAAATGAATTTGTTTAAGCCTTTAGATTCAAGTATGTTATTTTGGTATTGGGTGAAAGGAAATCTAGTAAAGATTTGTGTATTGTTTAGTTTCAATCTCGTGGGATGTCTTCATCAAATAGGGTATATATGGATAATGTAAATGTTAAGGAAGTTTGCCAAGCCCTGCAAAGGTAGGAAGGTACAATTCTTGCAAATAGTAAAGCTCTTTCGGCCATTACCACTAAGTTGACAAAGATGGAACAAGCCAATGTAGTTCGTAATATAAAGGTGATGAACCTCTTGCACATGCAAAATGTGACCAAACTAACTCCTTAGAGGCAAAATGCAATTGTATCTGGGCTCTATTTCTAGCATGGTGTATGGATACCTTATCTCTCTCCTCTAATAACTTGGTTTCAAGTAACTCTGAACACTTCGGGCAGGTTGAAGAAGATATTATCCAACAAATTCATAAGCAAATGGATATTGAGTAGCTAAACCCTTGTCTTTATGAAGGCCCATGCACTCGAGATAGTGCAAATTAGTAATATGTTTTATGTATTTATGGGTTATGTGATTTTTGGGTCTTTTGTAAATTAAACCACCTATTAAAGAATTTGGAATGGTATTGTTAACATAAAGAAAAACCAGGTAGAAAACATCTTAATAGTCTCCACATTTTTTCAAGTAGTAGACTCATTTTGTACACACTTATGTAGTTTTAGTTGTTTGATATTGCATAACCCTTTTATGTGATTACAAGTACTACTATTTTGGTTAAAAAAATTAAAATATTTTAGTTTCAAAAATAGAAAGGATAGACCACTTTTGTGGAAATTCTCTAGAGGACCATCACCATCTCATGGTAGAGAGTCCAAAATTTGTGTCCAACGTTGAGGTCAAAACAAAATATTAGGAGGGCACCTGGTTTTTCCATCAAAAATTGACCTTCTATGGTTGGTAGCTAGAAAGCACACACCCTTGCTCATTACGACAATAAAAAGAAATCCACACTGATATTCATATCGACTTTTGTTAATCAATGGTTTCAAAGCAATGGTGTGACTTCTTCCTTAGGTCTTAATTTCTCTCAAAAATGTTGTTTGAAAAATACCTCATGTCCTTTTAATCCTAAGAGTCTTCAATTATGTGTTTTTATTGTTGAGAATTCACAAGTTATGCCGAAGTTGAAGATTTACTTATCAATGATTGATGAGATAATAAAACATTGCTTAAACCACATTATCCTTTGCAAATTTAACGTAAAGTGGCCAACTTCTATGGATCTTTACAAATGGTCTATTAATAAATAGGAAAAAAAGTTGATGGTAAAAATTTTCTCTAGAGGTCTGAGTCATTCCCACTTTTAATACTTCAAATGATAAAGATTGATCCTAGAAAAAGGGTTAGGATAGCACTAGTAGTTTCCTCAATCTATGATTCTTGGAGTTCGATTTGGCTAAAATATTTGTCTCTACAATGCCAACCTGGGTAACATGTCAAATCTCCCCATTTATTGGTATCACAAAAAATTTCGACAGAGATAAAATATCTTCATGATAAATTTCTCAAAACTGACTTATTCAAGTTACAGAGAAATCATCACACAAATATGTGTAGAATTTGACATGGGAAAATCTTTACCTAATCCTAAGACATATAGTATGAAGACCATTGTTGGCCCCGTGACTCAGAATATGAGAATACAACTTTTTGATGCACTATTTGTTAATTGGCACATAGTTTAAAGGATTTTGTAGAACAACTCCAATGTATTAAGGGAATATTTTTTTGTTAAAGTAATAAATCCAATCAACGATAACAACGAATGGATAGGGAGTGTTTGACACCTACAACATCAATGAAGATGCTTAATCCTCCATCTAAGAGTTATGATGGGGATATATAATTATTATATCACTTTCTTTTGCGAGTAGTTTGAGGTGAAAATCCCTTTGGTGGAATGAAGAGGTATTGTGAATTGAACGAGTGAAACCCAAAAAAATAAATAGTTTCTCCATCTATTCAAAATATGCAAAGTATGCAGAATCTAACACCACCTCCACGACACCACCTCCACCTAATTATGCGAAATATGTAAAGTCTAACACCACCTCCACCTCTATTAACTATAGGACCATTCAATGATTAGAAAAACATCCTTAGGAAAAATGAGAAAACAAAGCTCTATTATAAACACAAAATTGTATATCCAATGTTCGAAGAAGTGCAAATCAAAATTTTCCGTATGTATTAAAGCAAGGTATACCTTTTAAAAATTTTATTTAAAAAACTAATGCAATTTTTCAATATTACATTTATGGAACTAAAAGTAATTAAAACTCTTATATGACATACATTTCAACATATGAATCTGATCTTTTAGATGAATGTGGAAAACTTTGAAGCAAATGTCATGGAAATACATGAAGATTATGCAAGCAATATGATCGAAGAACCCAAGATCGAACAATGAAAGTTAGTTAAGCTATCAAGTTGTGTTGTAGCCACACACATTTGAAGAATGGTTCCGGATGTGCCAACTCCTCGAGATGGAGGAAAGTTTTCAATGATATACATAATCCTTTCATAGACATGGGACTCGGTTAATTCGGGCTCTTTATCTATATATTTTCAAAGTAACAGAAAAATTCTTGGATAAATTGAAATGTATAAAGTATGTTTTTTTTTATGGAAAGGTACTCACAATTAAAAATTATTGAATACAATGAAACATTTTTCTATTGTGTAAGTGACAAGTAATCATACTTTTATAAATAAAATTTTATAGATTTATAGGCCCATTGCCTTATAGTTTTAAAATAATATTTTATATATTTGTAAATAATGATAAATAGATATGAAGAAAATGGAAATTTTCAAAAGTTTATAAAATAAGATTTAGAAAAAAATAGTATATAATTTTTTATTTAAATGTATTTTAGATAAGTGTTTATTTGAAAGCTTTATATAAAACAATATAATCGTGGTTAATTAAATGGAGTGTAATTTACAAACAAACTTTAATGAGATGTGTAATGATGATATTAGTTCATTTATATTTAATGTTTAATTATAAAAATAAAAAATAAATATAAATTATATAATATTTTTATTTATAAATTAAAATAAAATGAATATATGGATCAAACTATAATATGTTTACCAGATGAATGAATATATAAGAAAATAAATGTGTATTGATGAGGGAAGAAAACAATTGTTGTCGAGCTAAATAGAAGTCTAAACATAAAAATCTTAGAATTGTTTTTAGATAAAGATTTATTTAGAAATTTTATATAAATTAATATAATTACATAATTGGGATTGAGGCGTTCGGGCTCTGCAGTCTAGGGTTTGAACATCTGTAGTGACGGCAGGCTCTGTAAATCTGCAGCACTCTGCAATCACTGACGGATTCAGGTCCTTCTCTTTAACGGACTGAGGGTACACACCCTCATGGAGCCCCAGCCGGGGGGGGGGGGGCGCGATGAACCTCCCCCACAAAGCGACAATGAACAGTTCTTGAATACGGAAGGAAAGGGAGCTACAAATCAGAATGGGAAAAATGAAGTTCCGGAAAGCCAACAGGCAAGACAAGATGAAAAGTCACCAGAAGTTCACTCTGCTACATGCAAACCAGTAGCCTCTGTTCGCCCAAGGGTTGAACTACCAGGCCATCGAATCGATGCGAGGATCCAGTTCATGAAAGATCATGCTCTAATAGGGAAATTCATTGGTCTGTGGCCAACCGAAAAAGCTTTAAGAAGCTGGATAAACGCGAAATGGCACCCTAAGGGGCATATCACCCTGCAGCTGGGGCCGAAAGGGTTCTTCACTGCCATCTTCAACTGCTTGGAGGACAGAAATAGGGTTCTTGACGGCGGGCCCTATTTCTTCAATGCAGCTGGTTTGTTTCTCAGAGGATGGGTGGAGCGCTTCAACCCAGATAAGGAGGACCTCAGCTGGGCTCCGGTGTGGATCCGCTTATACTCACTTCCAGTGGAATACTGGGAGGAAGACTCCCTACAGGCGATAGGAAACACCCTGGGTGAGTTTGTCAAAATAGCGGAGGAAACGAAAACATGCAGATACACTTCTTATGCTAGAATCTGCGTATACATGAATCTCAATCAGGCTCTTCCAGATGCGGTAAGCATTTCTCACTTTGACATTGAATGGATACAAACGATTGACTATGAACATGTGCCCTTTTGATGTCGAAGATGTCATGCCCTTGGGCATTTATTCAGGGACTGCCCTCTAACACAGAAACCCCCTCCTGCCTTGGATCTGGAAGCCTCTGAAGCAGGTGGCTTCATCAAGGTCACAAATTGCCAGAGAACCCACAAGAAACATGCTCCAAAACCAAAGGTAGCGCAAACCAGTCAACCAGGGCCCTCAACAAGCAACAGTTTTGATGCCTTAGCCAACCAGACGGAAATGCAAACGAATCCACCGGAGCCAGAATCCATGAGCGACGACCATTCAAAGGAAGGAAAACCCACAATGTCACAAGCAGATACTCAAGGTAAGGAGGCTTCGATCTCAGACAAACAAAAAGAAATATTATGGAGTGCTCAAGCCATGCAGTTGGAGATCCCAAACCCAAATGCTAGCTTAGAAGAGGAACCAATGGAAGAACCAGATTACTCTCAATTTATGGAGGAAGAAACAGAAACAATAGACATTGGGGATCTGGACCTTCCCGGTCTAGAAAAAGCTTGCACCACAAACAACTTCGACAACATTCCAGCAGGACAGCTTAAGAACCTAGAAGAAGTGTTATCTCGGGCGCAGAGGCAGAAATCTTTGGGTATACAGACAGGAGGCCCATGGGATGGTCGATTCATAGCCAAAGATATCAAAAAGCGAGGAAGGAAAACCATTCTTCAGAGAACAATCAAGGTTGGCCAAATCTTAGTGGAATCAGGCAGGTATGCCAAGTTAACCAAGTACTATCGTCCTGAAAACACTCTTTCTCAATGAAGCTAATCTCTTGGAATATAAGAGGGCTCAATGGCCCCAGGAAAACCTGAATCCTTAAAAACATGATAAAGCAAGAAAACCCTCAGGTTTTATTCTTGCAAGAGACAAAATGTGATTCCAATGCACTTGATAGACTAGCTGCTAAATTCTGGCCCGGGAGTCATAACATAGCAGTAGATGCAGATGGTGCCTCGGGAGGCCTAGCCATTATATGGGACTCCAGAGCCATCGTGCTCAACAACTTTCATGCACACAGGAATTTCCTCCAAGCAATTTTTCATATCATAGGCACAAACCAACATGGGCTCTTAACTAATGTTTATTTCCCACAGGAAACATTTCGAAAAGCGGAGATCCTAAACTCCATCTCGGCTCTCAACCAGAACAGACCGCACCCATTATGGATCGCAGGAGGTGATTTCAATATGGTCACAAGACTGGAAGAAAGGAGAGGGGGCAGATGTAGAAGTTCTCAGGAAGGATCGCTTTTGAAGGACTTCATCCAGAATAACTGGCTTATCGACCTCCCTTCTAATAATGGAGTTTTTACTTGGAACAACAGACGAGCAGGGAACCAGCAAATCGCTTCTCGGTTGGATAGGTTTCTACTCTCTGACAATGCCATTCATCTTGGGGGTGATTTTGTGGCCTCCATCCTGCCCTTCACGGGTTCCGATCACTGGCCCATTTCCCTCCAATGGTCTCGACCAGGAAACAATATCCGCAGGCCTTTCCGCTTTGAAGCCTTCTGGATGACCCACCCAGACTTCCACAAATTAATCAACACAGAATGGAAAAGCTTCCATCCTCCTCCAGGCTCCAAAATGTTCCAATTCCAACAAAAGCTTAAGCACCTAAAAGGTAAGATCAAGCACTGGAATCACACTTCATTTGGAAATATCTTTCAGGGGAAAGCAAACATTGAGTTGGATATGAAGCAGCTACAGCAGAAGATCATCACAATGGGCAGATCAGAGGACCTGGCAGAACAGGAAAAAACCCTTGAAATGCAACTAGCAGAAAAGGAAAAGCAGGAAGAAACGTTGTGGAGGCAAAAATCAAGAATCAGGTGGCTCAAAGATGGAGAGAAAAACACCAAATTCTTTCATAGCACCACAATCCAGCGCAGGATGCATAACAATATAACTCATATTCAAAACGAGCAAGGCATCAGAGTGGAAAAGCATGAAGAAATAGAGACTGAACTTTTAAATTATTTCAAGCAGGTGCACAGAGAACCAAACATAGACAGATCTCAGGCCATAGAAAAAATTACCCGCAATATTCCCAAACTTATTTCAGAAGAGCATAATCAAATGCTCCTCAAGCCTGTTGATCTCCAAGAAGTGGAACTTGCAGTGCGACAACTAAAAGCCGGCAAAGCCCCAGGACCGGATGGATTCACCTCTAATTTCTTCCATAATTTTTGGGACCTAATCAAGACGGAGGTCTGGCAGGTGGTTGAAGAGTCTCGCTCTCTCTGATGGATGTTTCCAGGGGTAAATGCTACATTTATAGCCCTGATCCCCAAGGTGGATAAGCCAAGCAAGCCGGACAAGTACAGGCCGATAGCACTCTGCAACATAATCTATAAGATTGTCTCTAAAATTATAGCTTCCAGACTCAAGCTCCTGCTTCCACTCATCATCTCACCTGAGCAATCCAGATATGTTGAGGGAAGGCAGATCACGGATGGGATCATCCTTACTCATGAAATAATTCATTCTCTGAAGATCTCCAAGAAGCCAGGTATGCTACTCAAACTAGATCTTTCAAAAGCTTTTGACAGCCTAAGTTGGAAGTATATTGAAAAGATTCTTATAGCATTTGGTTTTGATGCTTCCTGGGTCCGATGGATTATGAGCCTCATCTCATCCTCATTCTTCTCTGTTCTAATTAATGGCATACCCTTCGCGACCTTTCATCCTACTCGTGGTATCAGGCAGGGCGACCCCCTCTCCCCTTTCCTGTTTGTCATTATGGCGGAGGGTCTAGGGCGAAGTATCAAACATGCTCAGCAAGCTTTCCGTCTCAAAGGCCTCTCCTTTCACAACTCCCCTGTTTTCACCCATCAACAATTTGTTGATGATAATATTCTTTTCAGGCATCCCTCAGTCCAAGAGGCTAGACAATTTAAAACTCTTTTTACGGACTTCTCGGAAGCCTCTGGTGCCTCCATCAATCACTCCAAATCTTAAATCTTCTTCTTTCATACTCCCTCAGCCACTCAGTCAGCCATTTTACGCATCCTAGGCTTCTCCTCTACTAAACTTCCCTCCTCGTATCTAGGCGCTCCGCTCATAGCCTCTGGCTTAAAGCACTCTTCCTGGAGAACCCTCCTAGATAATCTGGAAATGCGGCTCTCCTCTCGGACTCACAAATCTCTTAACATGGCTAGCCGTCTTGTTCTAATTAAAGCTATCCTTCAAGCTATGCCCTTATACCGCTTCTCCATCCTTGCGGCTCCCAAATGGGTTCTTAAAGAACTCAAAACTATCCAAAGAGCATTTCTCTGGGGCAGCAGTGGACTTCGGCGCAAGTGGGCTCTTGTTAAATGGGAAACTGCTTGCCTTCCAAAGAAAGGAGGCGACATTGGATTAAGAGACCCCACTCACAGCAATGTTGTTATGGGGGCTCGAATCTGGTGGAAATGGCTTTCGGAACCTCCCACTCCTTGGGCCTTGTTATGGACAGCCAAATATGTGGGAAATTGTCCAAGGGAGGAACTCATCAGAATATCAGAGACTAGCAATGGCTCAATCATGTGGAACTCAGCCAAACAGCACAAGAACCTCATACAGCAGCACAACTTTTGGGAAGTGAAGAATGGTGATCATGCCAGATTTTGGGACGACTCTTGGCAACAGATGCCCAAACTCAGGGACCTTTTCCCACCAAATGTACCCCTGGAACAGGATATGCACCCCCAAAACACGGTGAGGAATTTTTGGCGCAACACCTCACATCAAGATTACAGAGAGTGGCTCAAAGCGACTCAGATCATAGGACAGGGGACGAGGCAAGACCAGCAAATCCTGGATACAGAATTAACAAAAAGGAAAATTCAGCACTCTGAGGAAAAAGACATTCTTAGATGGGGATATGAAGAAAAGGGAACCTATTCCACTAGAGAGGCCTACAATATACTTATCAAGGAACAAATGAGGCTAGACCCGCTCTGGAGCAAAATATGGGATCCATCCATCTGGCCGAAAGTGTCTACCTTTCTTTGGCTCCTCTGTCACAAGAGGATTCTCACATGGGACAATCTGAGAAAAAGAAACTTCAGTGGACCCTCCATATGCCCCAACTGTAAAAAGGAAGAGGAAACCATTGAACACCTCATGTATTACTGTCCGTTGGCACACAAGCTATGGCAAAAAATCAGCTTCCGTTGTCAAAAAGAAGGAGGATCCAATGGAGATATAACTGCTGCAATACGCAACTGGTACCCCCACCCCTTTCAAAGCAAGATCCTGAACTTTCTCTAGAAGCTCATCCCAAGATTTGTTATATGGGCCATATGGAAAGAGAGAAATGGTAGAATTTTCAAAAATCAATCCAAAACGCTGGATGACATATGGAAAATCATTAATCAAAACATTGAAGAAACCATATCTCTAAAAACATGGTACCAAGAGGATCTCCCCACTCTCCCTCAGGAACAAACAATATGGAATAATTGGAACTTCCACAGAAAGCAAGAACAACTGATCAAAGGAACAAAGCCTCCGAGAGGTCCCTCAACGGCGAAATGGTTCCCTCCCCCCATGAACATGTATAAGCTAAATTTTGATGGTGCATCAAAGGGTAACCCAGGGAATTCTGGCTTTGGAGGGATCTTCAGAGATTATAAGGGAGCTAATATCATAACCTTCTTAGGCTCACAAGGGTGGGACACCAATAACTCAGCGGAGTTAGAAGGTCTTTGGCAGGGGCTACTTTTAGCGCAAGATAGGAATCTCTTCCCGCTCTTAATAGAGGGAGACTCTCAAATTCTCATCCAAATGGTCTCGAGAATTCTACAGGGCTCCCCCTCCTCCAAGGTCAGTAATAGTTGGAGAATGGCTCAACGGCTATTGCATATTGAGCGCTGGTTTTCCTCCCACAGAGCGATCTCCTTGAAACACATTCGGAGGGACGGGAACAAAGTTGCAGACCTCTTGGCTAATATGGGAGTTGAATGTGGGCGGCATTTACATGTTGGATCACCTGCAAATTTAATTTCTGAATCTCAACTCCTCGACTTCAATAATCTTGTGCAGAAGGAAATGCCTGAGATCGAAGAAATACTCTCGGATCCGGGTGGCACCATCAACCTTACTGTTTCCCATGCAAGGAATTAATGTCCGGTACTGCCAGCTGCAGAGCAGCGTGGCCTCCCAGGACTTAAACTCACGCGAGCTGGGGAAGGTTATTAATGCTGGATCAGTTGGCGGATTCGCATTTATGCTCTGCATTGATCGACGCAACATTCCTACAGTTATAATCATGCTGCTCCATAGCTATTTCACCATGCCTTGTGCTCAGTCGCGCGGCAACGGAACCTGGTTTGCGGAGGCTGTTGGTGATGGACTAATTCTGGTTCACTGCCGCGAGCTCTAAGCCAACTCTATCAAGGGAAATTTCTCCCTTGTTCTGGATTCACGCATTGTGTTGTTTTCTGCAAGTTCTGTGGTTGTCTGTAAGTTCTGTTATATTGTATTGTCAGTTGTAAGCTCTGTTGGGCATCCCTCTCGCCTCAATCGACTTTGTTCTGTTGGTTCTCCCGTCCATAATCCATTTGCGCCCTACCTCCTGTCTGTCATCATGGTTCGCTCGGGCAAGAGGCATCGTTTAGGGGAGCGTTGTGACAGTCGCTTGTATCCTCCAGTCGGTCATGCTATGGAAACTGCGCCGGAACCCTTCAATCCCTCCCCCGTCCATGAAGCTGGGCCATCTTTATGCTCTGTTCGTAAGCCTATTCTGAACAGTGCCTTCCAAACCACGCACTTTAAATTTCAAAGTAATTTTCACAGGCCCCTTATCACTGCTCACATCACCATTATTCTTTCGGAAGAGGAAAATCAGGTCTCCCCTCTGGCCTGCATCGCCCCTAATCCTTCCCAAAGCAGTGAGCATTCCTCGGAAAAAGACAACTTGGAGAATTGGAAAAATGAGAAGTCTGAACAGGAGGAATTTCTCAAAAATCTTCCTCCCCTTGAAGATACAGGACCTGCGGCTGAGGACGGGACTCATGGCGAAGCAGGCCATGCCATGGCAATCCCTGGCAGCGACTTGGGCGGCAATGAAGGTCTGAAGACTGGTGATGCAGGTCTGGCTGAGAAGAAGAACCATGGCCCGACAAAGGAGAAGTAGCGCCACCTGGGACTGCCTCCTTTTTTGTTTTGGCTACTGTTTCAGGCTCGCGGTCAAGGTTCAGTGCTAATGTCCTACTGTTTTTGGCTTCCAGATGGGGATTTGGTGACACATTATGTGCTGGTTTGCAATGATTTTGTGTTTCTGTGCTGGCTCAGTTCTCCTTCTCGGCAAAACATGTCTCTCTTTATGTCTGTTATCTGGTTTCTTGATCTTTGTAACTGGTTTCCCCAGCTTATGTTTGTAAAGGGGCAGTTCTGTTCTGTCGAGCGCTTCCAAGCCTCGATACTATGTAAAAATATTTTGCCTTACAGTTAATAGAATTTAGTATTTGCAGAGAAAAAATATATATATAATTACATAATTATTTTATTATGCTTTAGATGAGTATTATTTAGAATATTTATATTAAATAATGTAATTATATTTAGTTAAATGAAATGCAATTTATAAATATATGTGAATAAAATGTATAATGCATATACTTAAAAATGATTTGATATATGATATGAGTTAACATAAATTTAATATTTTCAAAATGATTTGATACATGATATGAGTTAACATAAATTTAGCGCTAAGGGTTAGTTTAGTTGTTCAAAATCAGTGCCTCGCTCGCCTAGCTAGTGGGCCGCGGGGCTAGATTCCTTTTGGGGTCGATCAGCGCAGATTGACCTTCGGGGTCGATCAACCAAGATTAACTATGGTATATGTGAACCACAACAAAAAAAAATAGTTAACATAAAATTAATATTTAATTTTAAAAATATTAATAGTTAAATATAAATGAGAAATATAATATAAGTGTTTATAAATGAAAATAAAATTAATATATAAAATTAAAAATAAAATTAATATAAATATTAAAACATCTATAAGATTATAATATTTTATTGTAAATGAAATATGTAGTATTTATAAGAATATAATATTTTATTGTAAATGAAACATATAGTATTTATATATAGGTGTTGTTTTCTTAAACTAATTGTTTTTTAATATTTTTTTAGTGATTTATATTTTTATTAAATATTGATCTTTATTATTTAAAAATAATTTTTGATTATATATATATATATATATTTAGCGCCCTGAAAAACCTATTTAACCTAGGAAATTCACAACAACGTTCAACCAAACAGTTGATTAAGCTATTCCCCAAAAAAATACAATACCAACTGGATTAACCTATTTAACCTAGGAAATTCACAACAACGTTCAACAAAACAGTTGATTAAGCTATTCCCCAAAAAAATACAATACCAACTGGATTAGTGGTAGGATTCAAGAACCAGGCCTATTCTACTCTATATAAACGCACAAAACGTCATCGACAATTCAGACATGTCGCCTTCATGGTTGTATTTTTGGTAGTCCCCTCGATATGAAATAAAAACTTGAAATACTTTACAGTTAAAATCTTTAAGATATCTTAACAACCGTTAGGTTCATTGAATATGCGTAGCCGTGCCGTTTATGCATTGTGATTAACTAATATTATATGTCGTACGTGCATTTCAATAAGTAAAACCCGAGAGGCCAATCAAATGTTTTATGCATATGCAGGTGTTGTTATTCGTTAGAGGGAATCTTCGAAGAAGTCCTTTTTTTTTGGATTTTTTGGTATCTGAATTGTGTGAAAAATTTTGCGGTAATATTGATGTGTATTATTTAAATTGGTTTTTAATTGTATATATGAATTCAGTATCTCTGAAAAACTCCTAATGCATTTCAATTGTGTAAGGATTACTTATCAAATTTATAATTTCAATCAATTGTGAACAAAGTTTAAAAAAATTAAATTAAAAAACCCACCATATTTTTTATAAAATCGGAAAAAATACATTTTTGTTCACATTATTAGCATGCCTATTGACATAATATATTGACAATATTGTTTGATTTTTTTTTTACCTTTTTTTTATTTTATTTAAAATAGAAAATAGTTAATTTCAGGATACCATTAAACCCTTTATTTTAAATAGAAAATAGTTAAATTTCAGGATACCATTTAATGGTGGTTCTTCACTGTTAGTTTCAAATTTTAGTTATGGCATGTGCCATAACTAAAATTTCAAACTAACAGTGAAGAACCACCATTAAATGTTATCCTGAAATGCTATGCTATAAAAGTTGTTATTTTTATGTTCGTGATATTTGATTTAAATGATAGTTTGATAACTTATTTATCACCGACTTTTTCATTATATTAGAAAATTCATTTATTTTTTAATTAATATATATATATATATATATATATATATATATATATTAATTACGTTTCAATTTAAATAATAAATAATTTTAAAAAAAAAAATTGTAATTATTAGGTGTATGGATGTGATTATTTAAGAATAAGATTATTAATTTTTTTTAATTTATACTAAATTAAATAATTATTAATTTGTCATTTAATAATTCAATTATGACAAATTTTTCATTATATTAGAAAATTAATTTTTTATTTTTAATATATATATGTTTCTAATATTTAATTTAAATAATAAATATTTTAAAATAAAAATTTGTAATTATTAGGTGTATAGATGTGGTTATTTTGAAATAAGACTATTAAATTTTTTAATTTATATAAATTAAATACTTGTTAATTTATCGTTATTATTAATTTAAATAATAAATATTTTAAAATAAAAATTTGTAATTATTAGGTGTATAGATGTGGTTATTTTGAAATAAGACTATTAAATTTTTTAATTTATATAAATTAAATACTTGTTAATTTATCATTTAATAACTTAATTATATTATGATAGACTTTTTTATTATATTAGAAAAATTATTTTTTAGTTTATATATATATATATATATATATATATTGTTTTTAATATTTAATTTAAATAATGAATAATTTAAAATAAAAAATTGTAATTATTAAGTGTATAGATCTGATTATTTTGGAAGTATTTTTCTGTTTTAACTAGCTCAAAGTAGAAAATTAATATAGCCAACATTAGAACGAACTCTCATGAGCTCCATAGTGAAACTGGTCGTTGGGTAGTTCCTAAAACACCATGGATGGAAATGTTATGTGAGAATATGAACATCGAGGATGAAAATCACTTCCTCTTAGAGTGTTGGGTGTACAACCACATTAGATCTCAGTTTCAAAATCTTTGTTGCAATACCGACCTTCCTAGCCTTTTGTGTTGTCAAAATTACAGTGAGCTCGGGAGGCTTCTCTCCAAGCATTTTGAGCATGGAATAAAATCTTAAATCAAACTAAATAATTCGTTTCTTTAGGTCCAAAGACCAAAATTTGGTCTCAGTGGACGTTAACCACCATCATCATCATCTTAAACTTTTTTAATTCATATAGTTGTTAATTTCAATTTACTGTAAACATCAAAACATTTTCCTCATGAGATTTTTATATTAAGAATTTTATATATATATATAATTTAATTAAGATGTTTTATATATATTAATAATATTAAATATAAATAATAATTAATTTAAAATAAAATTTTAATTATTCGTGGGATAGATGTGTTTATTTTGTAATATGATTTTTAGAAATTTAGTTTATATAAATTAAATGATTTTGGACATCGATAAGCATTTAATTTATATAAATTAAACCACTTTGGACTCCAATTTATGGTAAGCATCAAAACATTTTTCTCTTCATATTTTTTCATTGTTTTAAGAAATTTATCTCTTATTTTTAATTAACAAGGGTCAAGAGAGGAAAATACTTATTAAAATATAATATTATTACATTTTATTTAATATTTATGTCACATGGCAGCGGAAATGTTACACTTTATTCAATATTCCCCCATCACCATGGTTAATTTTATAGTTGAGTTTGTTTATATTTAAACTTTAAATATAAAGAAAAACTACAATAATAAGTGGATCCGTTGACGGGAAATATTGGGTAAAATGTAATATTATAGTATTAGATTTTGCCCAATATAACCTAGTAAAAAGTGGATGGAGGTAGGCAGAAATATTTTTTTTTTTTTTTTTTTCTCGGTAAAAGACTATCTATTATATTAAGTGGTATTTACGTATGAGCAGTACAAACTGAGAGACAAGACCAGGGCCAACTATGGCTCCTGAGATAGCAAGTTTTGACATGAAATATTCCCTCGCAGGGGCATCTACCAGACTCGCTAAACATGCTGACACAAAAGACCAAAAGAACGTGACTGTAGGCTGACATAGAGCCGCTAAAGACCAAAAGAACATGACTGTAGGCTGACATAGAGCCGCAAGGAGTTAGACAGTGACCACATGGCCCTCGCAGGGGCTTCCATCCTTCAAACTTGCATCAAAACGTTTCCCAACGAGATAAAAACTATTGCATGACCAATCCATGAGAGAGAGACCGTTACAAGACAAAATGAAGAACTGCATATGGACATAAATAGTAGTAGACCCTGTAGTAAACAGAAAGAAAATACCCGCTGAAACGATTGGATAAACCCGGTGTCGAGAGAAAAGAGAGTGATCTTGAGGCTGCGTCTGGGGATTAGTCCTCGGGCTCTGCTTCGTAGATATAGCACCAGCCCTGACCTTCCGGCATTCCATCCCGCAGCTCCACTGGAGGCTTGGCAGCGATTGGGGGTGCCTGTTCCTAAGGGATAGGAGGAGATTGCTGGATTTCTCTTCCTGAGGTGCTGGCTTCAATAGGAGACTGCAGCACTGGACCCTCCTCCCCTTGGCCTTCTTGGGGTAGCACAGCCTTCTCTGGCTGCTTCCCTCCTTCACTTTCTTCCGGGGCCTTGGTGAAGAGCACCGAGATATGGGCATTGATGCCCGCATTTTCCCTCGAACCGCCCAAGGTGAAGATGACAGAGCCAAAGGCCGGAAGCCCTGACTCTCCCTCGCTCGAACTACCAACCTCCAAGAACTGTCCAACCTGTATTGGTGTTGCTTTCGCCCTCCGATGGCAATAGCAACAACAACAATGATGATGCTCCTCTTCTGCTGGGCGTCGTGAGGCCGATCCTCTCCCTGGACCTCTCCTGCTCGTCTGTCGCTCTCGAATCTTGGCCATGGAGCCTCTACCACGTTTGTCTTGTTCCCAGACCTCTGCCGAAGAGATGAAGACCCCGCGTAGCCCGGAGAGGGAGAGTTGTATCTGAATTGCGGCAGAAGAGTAATCACCAAGTGAATTATGCCACAGACCTCGCTCAGGATACCACAGGCCCCTGAATTCGCAGGACTCCGCCACAGACCAGGCCCAGAATGAACGTCTTGCTTCGAATTTATCCCTATTCTGATCAGCCTGTCTTTCTCCCTCAAGACAATCCCTTGAGTGGCAGCCACAGAATGTTGTAACTGCTCTGCAGGGTGGTGGATCATCCACCCAATCCAATTCTTCCTGAGACTGCAATATTCCTTGCTCACCATTTTCATGAAATTGCAATACGCTATCCTCCCTTTGAAGAGTCGCTGCCGGACCTCGAAGCGACCCCGCCTTAACTGCTCGTTGTACATCCATCTTTTCCCCCTGCTCGGCATTGAATGCCTGGAGCTTGGGCCTCCCAACTTCATTACCTGACGGCGTATAGCCATTAATCCTTAGCGCTGGCACGGGGCGGCACATGCTGGGCATGTGTCTCGTCCATCTGTGACGTGCCCTCACCCGCATCCGGGAAGGTAGGCAGAAATATTAGATAAAATGTAATAATTACATTTTTTCAAATATTTCCCCATCTTGATCATATCCAAACAAATGCCCAGTGCCAACATATCCATGAAAAGTTTTACTTTTAGAGGCTACATGGATTCAACGTCATTGTTTCTATAGTTAATTACATATCTAAATATAACATCAAACTAAGATGGATCTAGGCTAATTTAATTTCCCCCTTAAATAGGTTATATTCCACATGAATACCATGGGTAAATATCATTGGTTCTTAAAACCATGGGTCATTTAGCTGAAAGGATGAAGATGGGTTACACTTTTGGCCAAATGTGGTGATGAAATTTCAAGTTTTTCTTCTTTTATAGAATTGAAGCCCTCAAAATTCATATAGACATTGAATTTTCATTCAGAGTGGAGAATTATGTTGTTGTCCTAAAGATATTTTATGCAAAAATATTTAGTGTCATATAATATGTCAGTTTTTCAATAAATGAAATGATTTTCCTTGCAAACATCTTAAGAGATATGAGATATGTGTGTGTTCACGTTGCATAACTTAGTATAAAATGTGTCATATATATAAGCATAGTCTACATGGAAAGAGCCAAGTTTTTCATATTAATTTTTTTTTAATGCAAAAATAAAATTTGCTTGGAGTCCATTATCATACAAAATAGTGTTGCAGAAAAATCTGCAGAAAATGAGCTAAAACTATTTTTTTAAGGCCCTCAACAACTAGGTCAAATGCTTAAAGCCTACAAAGCCTCTCAATACATTTCTATAAGCAAATCATAAAATTTAATTAAAATAAAATATAGACAACTTTTTCTAATTTTGAAATTCTTAAAAATAATATTTTGTTTATTGTTTTGATTTTAAATATAACATATTTTTATACTTAATCATTTTATAATATTTTTATGTCGAAATTTTCAATAAAAATAAAACAAAAAACTAATTTCATAAGCACATTTAAATCTACATTACTCAAATTCAAATTACTCAAATAATATTTTAAAATTTATGGTTTCCTTATGTTTTTATTATTTTAAAAATATATATTGCAAACTTAAGTCAGACTAAAAAATTCTATATATGCTCCGCACTTTGCAATTGAGTGCAATCATATTTCATAGGTTGAAAGAGATTTATAATCACAAATACCATTATATCCATTACACTTATATTTACGAAATGCAATCACATTTTATAGGTTGAGAGAGATTTATAATCGCAAATACCATTATATACATTACACTTATATTAATTATAACTTAGAACTATTACAACTACATTAATTATCACACACTTTTGTTTTCTTGAAGAAGTAGATATTACTGTGTATGATATATATGTGTGTGAGAGAGAATTTTATAAAATATACATTTCCAACAATGTCAAATTCACATTTATTCATATAAAAAATTATAATATTTATTAAATCAAGTTGATTAATTTTCTTATGTTTAATCATTTTATTATTTAAATTATATTTATAATAAATTTATTATTTAAATAATAGCATTGAAAATTTAAATCATATTAAAAACTATTTTTTAACTTACCAAATTATAATATAAGAATCTTACAATTTCAATTACAAATGGGATAGAATCCCTTTTAAAATTCACCAAAATGCTAGAAATGCAATGAGAAATTACTCCACACCATTGTTAGTTATCTATTCAAATATATATATATATATATATATATATATATATATATATATAGTACTTCAAATTTTAATGTTTGCATATCATTATTGATATTTACATAAATTTTAATTTTTCCAACTTTAAGGCTCGATGGAGCTTTAGTGCTCAAATGAGTCATAAAGATTGATCGATCTTCTAACGTGGGGTTACATAGGAGCTCAGTCGAGAGTTAGTTTCAATGGTTACATAGGAGCTCAGTCGAGAGTTAGTTTCAATGTTCGATTGAGTTGTTTTTTAGCGCTCGAGACGCTCAACACTTAAATGAGGTTACACATTTAAAACGTTTACATTAAGTTACATTACACATAGGCATTAGATCTCAACTCAATGAAGGAATTACATATATCCCTCATACTAAAAAGTAATTTTTTTTTTTTTTAATTTCAATTGTTTTATCTCACTTGCTGTAAAATAAAGATGAAAATTGAAGTATTTTATTTATGGCTAACATTGATTGTTAAAGTGTGTGTGTGTATATATATATATAAAGTAACGTTAGTACAATATCTCGCATATACATATATTAGTCCACACACACACACACACACACACACACACATATATATATATATATTATGTAATGTTATGTAGCAACATCTCCCTCATTTATTGGGTTGTAGAGCACCTCTCAGCGCAATAATTTCTTTTTATATTTATTTAAAACAAAAATTACAATTATTAGGTAGATAAATGTCTTTATTTTGGAGTAGGACTTTTAGAATTTTAATCCATCTAAATTAACTGGCTGGTAAACCTAGAAACCAATTCATGATAAACGTCAAAACACTTATCCCATGAGACATTTCACATTGTCTTAAAAATTCACAAAAATTAACTAAATTACAACTTTATTTTAAATTTTTATTGTTGTAGTCCATAGGGTCTTGGATAGACAGTGATTGGGTGCGTTATTAAGGCTCTCCTATGTTGGATGTATGTATAGTATATTTGGTTCTAGGTTTTGTATGTTCTTTGCTTTTATGCTTCAATTTGGTACGAATTGGGTGCATTTCCAGTATAAATGGTTTGTTTCTTCGAGCAATGAAGGGGTTGGGCCCATGCAAAGAATCACTGCATTTGACTGCTCTTTGTTCATAGTTCAATCTAGTTATTTTGTTGTGAGGTGGAGGGATACCTTTATTATTACTCCCCCAAGGTTTTATTGTGGTTATCAAAAGTATGGGTTTGGGGAGGCTCCTAAGTCTTACATTATTAATCTGGGGGGAAAGGTATTTTCTTTCTGGTGTGTTTGGTGGGTGGTTCTATGTTTGTTAAGAATTGGAGTCTCTTAGGGGTGTAATAAGTTTCATGGGTGCTCCTTCTTTGTAAGGACCTAGGGGATTGTTGTGGTCTAAACAAGGCACCCACTGTCCTGCGACAAACCCACCTAGATGTATTTTTTGTTAACCTTAGTGAGCTATGACCTCGACAGGCATATTGGTCTTCTCCACTCAAACCCTGGTCAGCTCATTGTCTATAACCTTGGGTAATATGGGAATGAGAGCAACGGAGTCTAGAGTCTAGCTAGGGGAGATGGAAGCATGTCAGTGTAGGTTCGAGGTGAATTTATCTTTGTAGGGATGCTTCGCTAGCGATGAAGACCCTGCAGAGGAGGAAACTAGCAAGGCCATGTGGTTTAGTATCCATCTTTGAACACGATTGTTGAACAACTGAGATGAATCCAGACAACCCTAGATATCCTTTGGGAACATATATGAGGACATAAATGAGTTGGTGGCTTATATCAATGACATTCAATACATCCAAAATGAGATACTGGAGCAATCGGTGAATGTGTGTTGAAGCCAACATCGAACCAATGACCATCTAAATGAGATTGAAGCGAGATTGAAGCACATTGATTTACATGTCCATGAAGAACACGACCCAATGGTTGCTACACCCATTCATTCTGTCCAATTGCCACCTTGATATGTAGTCTACTAGATGCTTGCTAAATTTTTTTCTCTTTTCGTATCTATGGCTTTTCAGCCCTTTGAGAATAAGATATGAAAGGAAAAATCTTATGCACTGTTATGAATATAATTCATATAAAAACAATAAATGTAATATAATAATATAATAATAAATAATAATAATTAATTAATTAATTAATAGTTAGTTAGTAATGAAGAGGCATGTCTTAGAGACATGACCATTTATGAAATGGCACCTGCATAGGTATACAAGTCAACCCTCATTGTAATCATTACACACATCTTTTATACATTCAAAAATTCTTATATACAATTACTACTTGTCCTATTATTGATACTTACATATTTCAGTTCTTCTGAATTATTTCGTTGTGTATACGAACCTTGTTTGTTACATTGGTATCAGAGCCACATTCTATGATCTCAACCTTTGGCCATTAAAGTCTTTGTCAACCTTGTTGTCATGGAAGTGAAGCGTTTCTCTAGACAGAGCTTGGAGTTTCACCATTTTTGCCTAATTGTCCTTGGTCATAAAATAATAATAATAATAATAATTAAATTTATATATATAACAAAAAGTCAGAAATGTCGAAAAAAAGGGGAGAAAGAAAATAAATTAAAGAGAATAGAAAGTAAAAAAATCAAAATATAAGAAAAAAGAAATTAGAAAAAGAAATAAAGAAAAATAAAGAAATAAAGAAAACTATATATATATATAGAAAAAAAGAAAAAGAAGAATAAACAAAGAAAATCGTACTTACCTTCCCGCTGCATTACCACCTGTGCTTTAACTTCAACCATGTACAAATTAACATTGCTAACCCCTAACACAATGTTGTTTCCTCTCCCTGGAATTATCCTTGTGCACGTCATTCCAACAACTCCACTATCATTGCCCTTCATCTCCCCATTACATGCCCTGCCCCTACCTTCCATAAATTTTCTGATTTGGCCCCTCGGTGTGCATCGACTCCCCCATCCTCCACAGTTGATTCTCCATTCGACATATGACTCCATTTTTAAACAAGCAGGCAACACCATCATTGTTAATCATTCATTCACACATCTTCCCATTGTTTCGTCTTCCTCCAGTTACCTGTCTCATGTCTTCGAGTTTTGTTGCACTACCATTGGCAAAACTCCCTGTACATTTTGCTCCCATCGTTCTCTGCTACCATTCATCCTTCCCGACTAATATCCACTTCATACATTGACCACCACCCTTATCTTGAACGCCACAACATCATGGCTTCCATTGTGCTCCCCATTGGTTTTGTCCCCTGTCGATTTTTCCCTTGACCATCACATCCAGCTATTCCTCCTGACCACATTCCTATCCAAGTCGTTGGTTCGCTCTCTTCTGACCACCATCCGATGACTCTTAGCAACTGACATTGTCTTAGTTCCCTGTTGTTTTCTTTCAATCAATGATCACATCTGTCTCCACCAATGTTCATACTCATCAATTAAAATTCGTTGAATTATATATATATATATATATATATATATATATATATATATATATATAGAGAGAGAGAGAGAGAGAGAGAGAGAGAGAGAGAGAGAGAAAATACGTTATAATTATATTATATAGTTGTGACTATATAATAAATTAATTTAATTATACCATTTTGATTAATTTAATAAGGGAGAAGAAGGTATTATTATAGAGATTTTAATAAAAAGTCTAAAGAAAGTAGTTGATAAAGTGTGAAGAAAATGAAAAAAATGGGAAAGGAGTAATTATAAGGTTATTATTATATCTCCATGTAATTACAAAGTGATTATTATTTAGTTAAAGTTTTAGTTGTTAAGGTGATATATTGTAAAAAAAGGGAGTCATAAAAAATTAAAAGAGGGTTAATTAAAAAAAAAAAATTAATTATATTTTGAAGAAGTGAGTTATATATATATATATATATATATATATATATATATATATATATATATATATATATATATATATATATATATATATATATATATATATATATATATATAATGCTTTGTCAAGGTGTATGAAATTGTTGAAGAATACAAATGGAGTCTAATCCGGAAACAAGGGAAGGAATATTTTCCTTCAAAGGTATTTCAATGATGGATCACAAATTAATTACATTAAAATGAAGTATTCATAGGAGCTTCACTCAGTAAAACTTTGACATATCACATATGTTTGTGAAATACTAAACAATACCCCTAATTTGACTACATATTGGAAAACACCTCTAAAAATCACATTATTTAACCCCCTACCAATACAAACCCAAGATGCCTTCCTAATTTAAAAATCTCTTACTTTCACTAGATATTGTAGGTATCCATTTTTCATCAACATTTTGTACACCTCTTTATATTTTTTGATTAACTTTGAGCTCCAATTTTTTATCTGCCAATAGAAAAATCCCTTACCCCCAATATATTATATCAGTTTTTCCTCAATATATATCCCCCAATATCAATTCACGTGGTATGGTATTTCTCCCCCAGTGAAGCCCCCATGGAAGTGTCTAAGGAAAAGCAATTGATATCACTATCAGCACAAGCAATGAGGAAAATTACGTCAATATTAATTTGGGAAAACAGTTATTAATTCAAAAGCCAAGTATTGGTGAAGGAATAGATATTTGTGGCCAGAAGGAGTATGAAATTAGTGATTTACAAGTGACAGTAGATCATTATGAGTACATATCTCAATTCCATGTTGCAACTATGTTTAATAAGAAGATTGACATAATTTTCAGTCAGCCTTGGTTTAAGGAATTAGGTACATTCATGTTAAACATAGAGAAACACTTTTTTATGTTTCCTTATAAGGAAAAGATGATCACATTCCAAGAAATGACCATGAAGTCAATATCAATCACACGTTCATTACAAGACCTTAAGGAGATTTTAAAATTGTTTTTCTAAGAGAGTCAACCAGAGAAGAAAAAGGAGCTTGAAGAAGTCATATCTATTAAAAAAGAAGAAAATTCTCATTTCTAATATCATAATCAAAAGCTCCTTCAACAAAACAGAAAGAGTAAAGCTAAAAAGCACAAATTAGAACAAGAAAAGGAAAGTTTTGAGAAGAAACTCAACGACTGTGTATGAAGAAAGGAATAATAAAATTTGTGTTTAAAAACCCTTAATTAAAGGTTATTAGAGCGAATCAAAAATTTAAAAGATGAGAAAGATACTAAGAATAAAATCAAAAATCTAGAAAGTGAATAGCTTTTACGTCTAAGGAATCATAAACAAAACCTCCTTACACAATAAAGAAACTTAAGAGTGACAAGAAGTCACTAAATTACAAGATAGAAGAACTTCAAGAAGAAGTATTGAAGTATCCACTCATTTCAGTCCAAGTTAAAGATAAAGAAATAAATATCGATCCAGTCAATATCACTACTCAATAAGAAGAGAAACCTATAGAAGTTAATACCAATTCAAATATTGCAGTTCAAACAATTGAAATTCCAAGTGATGATTCAATAACCAACTCAACAACAATAATACCTGAAGTAAATCGGGAAATCACCTCAAACGGATTAGGGCAAGATCAAACTGCAAGAGATCCTTATCGAAATTTGAAACACAAGAGAAGAAAACTAAGTCAATCTACTTATTTGAATCATTTAGAATGGAAAAAACATATCTATGTTCCAAGAAACACTGAATTTTGCAAAATCCAGTCTAATGATAACAATTCATTACAAATTTCTAGTGACTAAAAGATTCCACAAAAGGTTAATATTGGATGGTCATATCCATTCTCAGTCTGACAATTTTATTTATCACTCAAAGGATCATATCATCTTGTATTAATGAAGATCAAAGTTCTGAGGCGAGAAGATATTCAAAATGGGAAAAGAGATCCAACCCTTTCATCGGTAAGCTTTGAGGACAAAGATTTTTGAAGAGAAGGGCAATGTTATGAATATAATTCATATAAAAATAATAAATGTAAATATAAAATATAATAATAATAAATAATAATTAACTAACTATAGTTAATTAGTTAGTAATGAAGAGGCATGTCTTAGAGACATGACCATTTATGAAAGAGCACCTGCCTAGGTATATAAGCGGGCCCTCATTGTAATCGTTATACACATATTTTATACATTTAATAATTTGTATATACAATTACTACTTGTCATACGATGGAGACTTACATATTTCAGTTTTTCTGAACTATTCCGCTACGTATGTGAACCTTCTTCGGAGTAATTGGCCAATGTGCGTCGAATTCAACATCACACCAATGACCGTCTCAATGAGATTGAAGTGAGATTGGAGCACATTGATTTCTATGTCCATGCAAGACACAACCCAATGGCTACTAAACCCATTCATCCTGTCCAACCGCCACCTTAACATGTAGTCTATTGGATGTTTGCTCATTTTGTTTCTCTTTGGTATGTATGTATTTTTAGCCCTCCGAAAATAAGATATGAATGGAAAAATCTTATGCACTATGATCCAGCTCTCCTAGCTACCAAATCCAGTAGGAGTGACGTTAGGAGAGTCGTTGACCGATACTATGTAATTTTCACTTTATTGTTAATATAATAGAAACTTGTTGACCGAATCTAAATAAATAAATAAATAACTTGGAAATAAATCTTAACCCTACATTTGTGAATACTACTATGACTAGCATTTGCACCAATATGTGAAAGGGCACGCCAATTATGTTTTGTGGTTTTTTTAACCCTTAGAATATATATGCAATAACATTTGAAATATAAGGATTTCTAATGTATCACTAGATATTGGGGATCGATTGGTCTAACGGGCTTAGAGGTCAGGTATCTCTTCAAAGGTCCAGTGCGTCAAGGGGCCCGACTATGTAGTATGTCATTTTATAAAAAGGGTTTATATAGATATATATATATATATATATATATATATATATATATATATATATATATATATATATATATATATATATATATATATATATATATTGTAAATAACTAGAGTTGTGTCGATGTCAATATTGAGATACAAGAGGACAAAAAGAGCAGATCAATTAAGGCAAATAATAAGCAAGTTGGAAATTGAAGATAATTGTATATTGGGATTACAAATAAATAGAATGTCAAAAATAGAGGGAACTAAGTATTTTGATTACCACATTAACCATATAATTAGTATTAACTTGGCAACACAGATTCCCAATGATTCCATATACCTCAAAGTTCCAAGAAATTTCTAACAAGATACTTGCTAAATAACCCAATCACTAAAGCAAACACTTCAATTGCTACAAAATATTAATCTAAACACACCTTAGAAGAATTCAAAGGCCCATACACCTCAATTTTTCTAGGAGGTTTTTGGCAAGCTACTTACCAACTTTGATACAATATAATTGTCATATTTTTCTTCTCAAATAACACTCTATTAAGCCTATTGTTCAATTTTTCATTTCTTTGAGAGGACGTGAATTTGACATATCCAAGAACCCATATTACTTTGTATTCCATATGAATTTACATTTAAGTTATGCTGCAACAATCTAATTTCATTTCTAGATAATATCAGTGAAATTAAGTTGAATAGTTACCTTTCCAATTGAAAACAATGGAGTAGTTCTCTAAGGAGTCCTCACCTCAACTGATTGGGAAAATATGGAGGTTCTCTGAGTCCTCACTTCAACTATTCTTGGGATTTTTGACAAACAACTTACCAACTTCAGAGCTTTGTGACAAGCTACTATCGACTTTGATACATTAGCTAGCTGTTATGCTATTTTTCTCCTCAAATAGCATTCCAACAAGCCTATTGGTCAACTTTGCATTTCTTTCATAGAACATCTGGATTTGATACAAACAACCCATAATCCTTTGCATTCCACATCACTTACATTTATGTTTCGCTACATAATCTAATTTCCTTTTTAGTGAATGTCAATGAAATTAACAAACTTTAATTAGTTTTCCAATATAATTTGTGGGAACACACAAAATTCACTCATATCAAAACAATTAATTTATACTAATGAAAACCATATACACATGATAAAGAATAATGAAGACTCATATGAATAATTTTACTATATATGTCACATATACATGGTTAAGCATAATGAATCATGTTTCGAATTCAATAATATTCGTTGTCACAAAGGATAGTGATCCTACTATGTTCCATAAAATTTCACATTAACATGTGATCCTGGAACTGCTAATAAAAATCAGGTGGAATAAAATACTATATGACCAAAACCATTTAAAACTCCATTGGTTATTCACAAATTTGACACCTAGGCATGAACAATTGGCTTATATTTACCCAATTTTTTATTTCCAACACCAAACTGGTATTGACATCAATACTCGTTTATAATTAGCACCAGAAGTCAATATAACTTTGAGTTATGTGAAAAAATGTGATCCAGGACTTCAGAGCTCAGGCTATAACCTGATTTGTTGCAACTCCCCTACCCCCTCCTATGTAATGACCCACCTCACATTTACCCACTTTAACAAGCCCTCTAGGTAAATGTGAAATGGGGTGCTGCTATGACATGACCCATCCTCCTAGATCTAGTTGAGGAAGTGGGGCCTACACCGAGGCTTCCTGACCACAAATTGACTTCTTACAAGGACTACAGATCACCTAAGAGTTGAAGAAACACCCTAGGTGGTCAATCCTTGAGCTAGAAATTTTTTTTAGTGACTCCCAACTACATCGTTGACACTGCCTGCATGTTGTTGAAGGCTTGCAATCACACTCAGAAGCCTTGGTCCATGTGTTTACGACCTAAATTGCTCAATTAGGTGCCTGTGGTCCCAAGATCTGAGCCACAATTCCAAGTCAGCCTCCAAACCCCTGCCTAGAACTACCTGAGACTTCTCAGAATAATAAATGACATAAGGATGGTGCTAAACATAAAAACCTTGAACAAGAACGTGACATAACCAGGCCTAACCATGATAGTCATTTTGTCAAACATATGGTGGACATGTAAGCTATATGTCATGAATGCATATTTGATCCCAGGAGTTTGAAACTTATGTGAGAATCACCAAGAAGGTCTAATGCCCTCTCATAATAGATGCAATAATACTTGTTATCCCATGCATTCATTAACCATCAAATACTTATCAAATCCTGAACAAATCCATAGATAAAGCAAATTACATATGCATTCTTATAACAAACATATAACCATATTATTAACCATGAAAGACAACCATCAAATCGTCATAATAAAAAGTACAAGTGCCCATAAATTACAATAGGAAACTAGCTCTTATTAACTGATGTAAAAGCCAACCAAGTCAGGGACTTCCATGTACCACACAACCACAAATTAGGATGAACGAAATATTTTTTCAAGAAATCACCCTTGTGGCATATTCCAAACATGAATGTGAGATCTCAAGACATAAAAATCCAGGGATTTCCAAAGATTAAACCACCTCCACCCTCAGGCTACCGTGATCTAACCAAAACCGGTCAAGAGATCGCGAAACCAAAACAAGCTTGGATTCCTTAAAGTTTCTTCACCATTACCTGGAGGAATTTTCTTGTCTCGATCCACCTGTCAAGGGCTTCTAGGAGATTAAACCACCTCCACCCCAACCCTTGGGAATTTTCCTAAGACCATGTTACTCGGTTCCAAAACCTTTCGACAATCCAAAGCTCAACTAGAAAAAAATCCCATCACACCATGGCTATACAGGAAATGGCAAGGCAATGATGAAACCACTGTCAAACCAGGAACAACATATTCGAATGACAACAAGTGAACCAAATAAACCAATGCATGTACCATGCGTTCACACATCAATTAGGAAATCAGACATGAAACATGTTACCTGCAACATATTCCTACTCAAGTTGATTGATCCTTCCTTGCTTGTCCTCTTCCTTCCTTTGTTTTCATTGTCCTTCCTTTGCTCTCCTTTCTCCAACGCTAGAATGCTTTAAGTGTGCAAAAGTATGAGAGAATAGAGAGAGCTCCAAAACTGAATTGACAAAAGCTGTGAACTGATCCTCAAAATCCTTTTTATCATTGAGGCCTCTATTTTTCTTCATTTTCCTTCAATTTCCCTCTCATGCAAAATTGTGACCTTTCATATTACTCTTCTCCTATTTTACTTTATTTTCATAAATAAGATGCCAAATAAACTGAAAGTGACACCCACTAGGATGTTTTTCCCAACATTCAGCTTTGAATACGTGTTCTGTGACCTTGATCTTATTTTTCTTTTATTATCCTTTATTACATGAACTTTAATCCCGATTTGTTACAAACCCATCCCCCTCAGGGGAACACCGTCATTGATGTTCAATGGCATCTATGACCAACTAAACCACTAAAAACCAAAAAATATTTCCCATGGATCTTTATAACACAACTCATTGCAGTATTTACAATAACAACCATACATAGATATGTACATATACCAAAAAATTCATTTCCCTCAACCGGAAAACAATGAAGCATATAAAGTCTGCATCTGATCAACCATCTCCCATGTAGCTTCATTGGGCCCAAAGTGCTTCCTTTGCACTTTAATTTGCTCGATTTCTAAGTTTCAGAGCATGCATTATTTCCACTGCCATAGCACTGAGGCTCTCGCTGGAATTCTCCTTCTAGCTCCACCTAGAATACAAACTAGTCAATCACATGATTAGCATCCTTCACATATCTTTTAGGCAATGAAACATGGAAAACATCATGGACATTCATTGTTAACCGTAGTGCAAGTATGTAGGCCACTGGTCAAATCCTCTCAAGGATCTCAACAGGCCTGCAATACCGAGGTGCCATCTTGGCACATGAACCAATCCTCAAGGAGATCTTCTTGGGCTTGATGTGAAAGTACACATGTTCCCCAACTTGAAACTCCTTAAAAACCCTGTGTTGATCTGCATAACCGTTATGTCTATCCTATGCTATCTTTAGAGTCCTCTTGATAACCTGCATTTCCTATTCCATCTCAACTGACATGTCTGGTTCAATCAATACCCTATTCACTAGATCACTCCAGCTGATGGGGGTCTTACAACTATTCCTGATAGATTAATTTGGTATAGAACCCTTTACTGATGTCAATTTCAACAGAGATGCCATAATTATAAATTGCAATCTTCCCATGAGAAGGATCAATTATAAGGAATTGGCCTAGGGAGTCTCCAGTGCCTTGAAAGATTGAGTAGTGCCACAGGTTGAACAGGCAGATTACGAAGTTGGCCCCATATTGGCAGTTTGGTAATGACTATTTTTAGAAGGGTTAAAATCTAAGAACTATGAGGTTAGGAAGCGTCCAACATTTCCCCATAGTCAAGGCCCTTTAGTTAAATTTTTATGGTAGTCTTTTGATTCAAAAAACACCATAATGAAGTAGCCTTTGGAGCAAAAAATAACCTTACAACCCTTGGTCCATGAAGAATAGATCCATTGGTAAAGATCAATTGTTGGGTGCCATAAACCATTGAAATGACATATTAGAGTTGAATCTTCAAAGAGTTGATGGAAGTCCTCAAGGGCAGGTCGACAGATATCTATGAAGGGAATTTCCTCATATTTTTCGACCGAAAATGGCCTAGGAGCCGCTTGAGAATAAGTTTCGTTTGGGAAGGGTTACAAATAGACAACATCGTTATAATAAAAGGCCCAAGAAGAGGAAGGCTCACCCACAATCCCCCTTCGTAAATGAAGGACTATAAAAATAGTGGCATCTTTCGCAATATTATATACTAAAAGAGGGGAAAAAGTCTATTAATTTCTTACCTTCAAATAATAGATGTTGATTGACAAAGGGAATACCCACCTGAAGCTCTCGGGAAATATTAAGGTCCCATACCAATTCTATGGAACAAATTCCAAGGAGAAATGAATGCTAAGTGGGGAGTTTGACAAAGATTTTAAAAGAAATGTGAGAAACTAGGGGTCGAGGGTATGGGATGCCCCTACCATCGCTTCCAATGTTACCTTGAATGAGGGTTCCATTCAGATCCATAGCATATAGGGCTTTGGTTCTACCACTTTTCTTATTCTTGACAAGTTACTTGTTAGCTTCCTCTGTGATGGTCAAATTCATAGTCCCCAAATATGTTCTGACACCCTTCTCATAGATGGTTCTCAGAGGTCTTGCAACTCGCCTCCTAGATTGTCATGGTTGCTTGCTCCAAAGACTGCCAAATCCATGAATGAATATGAGATTTTTAGTTAGACCAAGGCCGAAGAAGTTGTTATTTCAATTTCCACAATTTGTGTTTTCTTAATAGCAGGTGTGAGTATAAGGTATTTCATCTCCGAACAAATGAGCATGAGTCATAGGCGCCATGGATGAGAACTAGGGTTTTCAACTTCAAAGGTATTCAAAATAACTCTTTCAATTATCTATGATAAATTTGGAAAAAACTTTAAAATTATAATTATAATGACACTTTTTTAATCGAAATAAATTCGTATTATAAAAATTAAAATTATAGTTATACATTTAAATTCTAATATTGATTCTTATATTGAAATTAAAATTATAATAACATATTTAAATTCTAATTACGAGATGAGCATGGGAGAGATGCTTTTTCCTAATGTTACATCTAAAAATAATAAAATAATACTTAAATTAACAAATTAAAATAGTAATAACAATTTTTTTAATGTTGACCATAGAAAAAAAAAATTAGTATGATGGATATATTTAATTTTTTCACTACTTAATATGGAGTTGATAGATGGCATGTACAAATAATATCATTGATATTACATGATATGCAATTCATTTTATGTTAAGTTAATATGTAATATTTAAAACAAAATTATTAATAACAAAAAAATATTTGTGTTGACCATAAATAAAATATTTCGATGGCCATATTAAATAACATAATTTTATACTTGTAATTGGGATTATGTTGGGTGGTTGGGCAGAGTGGTTATTATCTCCCTCACCCAGATTCAATTCCATGTGAGCGACATGATAATGAGAATTATCGTTGTAATGATTGTATATGCATATGAATATTGTTGTATTGATGCTCACTCTCACCTTCACGCTAAGAGAGAGAATTATTTCCCTTTAAAAGAAATTCAATTGGGTAAATATCTTGGGTGGTTGGGAGGAATGATTTGGATCCTCCTCACCTAGGTTCATTTCTCGCAAGTGACATGGTGTGATCTAGTGCAATATACAAAAATCACTATATCCAACAAGATACATTCATTTCTTCGCAATATCCAAAAAGAGACAAAAACCATAAATAAATAAATCTTACTTTGGTTCTTGTTCCAAGGCGATCACAGTGTTTCTCAAAACACGACCAACACATCACCAGCATGTTCGTCCCATCATTTTGTGAATCTTGAATGTAGACTTGACCACCTTATGGAAAGTGCATCACTGCATCGAACCTCATGCCAAACATTAATGGCAAACATGGGCTTCTACTATGAGCCCTCATATCTGCCACTTTAATCTCCTTTTTTACTGCAATGTCAAATTCCTTGCAAAATTTTGAGAAAAATAAGTATAAACTCAACTAGGTTCTGACACTCCTAATTTTGGACCCCTTGAAAATCTCCAAGATTCTAGAATATACACAATATTCCTTGGGAATATTCTTTAGAATATTCCACATAATATTCACCTTAGAATATGTGCCCACTTGGGCACGGTTCCCACTTGGTCCCCTGCTTCCTGCATCTTTCCTGCACTCCGAATTCAATATTCTACCTTATCACTATTCTGTTAGCCTCTATCTTCATGCCAATGGTTCATGAGGGTTTATATAAAGTGCATACGAGTGGAGTTGCCAACAGTGGCCATTGGTGTGTTGGTTGTTTCAAATGTTATTATAACGTATTGTTGGATGGCGTGGTCGGAGGTCCCTGAGTCAAACTTGCAGGTCTCTGGTTCTCTTTTTTAAAACATAATACAAAGAATTATATATATATATATATATATATATATATATATATAGAGAGAGAGAGAGAGAGAGAGAGAGAGAGAGAGAGAGAGAGAGAGAGATGGCCCCCATGATATATTTAACAATGGAACATAGTGGTGCAATCGTTAGCCATTGGGGTGACATTATCAAGGATGGGGGTTCGACCTTTGGCCACAAATTTTTTTGAGTTGTTAGACCGGAGTGGCCAAACATGGGGTGCCATGTGGCGCCCAGTGATTTGGCCACATGCTAGTCATGGGTCAATCCACATCTCTGTTTCCTTGGCCAACCGAGTGCTACCATGTGGAGGCCCCGAGTTGGTCCCATCGCTTGATGATGATTGCGAATGGTACAGAGGATGCCACCTCATGTTGTTGACTTTGACTTTTTCCCATGTTTAACTGAAACTTTGATCCACCATAACTTTTGCATACTAACTCAGATTAAGATGCCATTCACGTTGTTTGAATTGGTTCGCCGAGCTCTATGATTTCTCGATGTTTCCATAAACTTTTGGGCACTTTTATTTTTGAGGTTTTCCAGAGTCTCCTGGATCATGATGAAATTTGATGTAATGGAAGGAAAATGTATATTCCTCGTATGGATATATTGAAATATATCTAATAACAAAAAGAAAATTTTATATCAACTTTTAAATTAAAATACCTCTTATGTTTCCTCTAGATTGGGTTGTTGGAATTCGAGACAATGGTCGAGGGGTGTGGCCATCCCACCCCATGCATTCACACATGCAAATAGATATTACCACCTTTCAATCTCATGGTAGACTTCTCTTTTAACCAAGCACTCTAGATTAAGATACCTTGGTCCTTTGATTTTTCGTTAAGTCTGTGACATCCCCTCGCTGCAAGTGGGACAATTCCTTAGTGCATCACACATTGAGGGTCTCATATTCGACTCTAAAAATTTAGGGTTTTGTGGCAAAGCGTAGATTTCCACTTTGGTGTGGAGGACAAGTATCTCCATGGCCATGGCTCGGCATGCATCAAAATTTTTAGAGGCTTAACTATTTGGTACATGTATCTCTAATGCATGCACTGGATGTTGAACAATAGTGAGAGCAGAAGATAAAGAAAAGTAGTGGAGGCACTTTTCGAGACATTGGCAGAAACCACGACAACAATCATTGCAGGGGAGGGAGGTGAAAAATATCAACTCACCATCACGGCGACACAGGATCATGCCTTGTGGGCCGACCAACACTGGGTAACTCTTCTTATGTTCAATTCCTTCTACTTTGTTAATTTCATTACTGGTGCAACTTATGTTTGGTGGTTGTTAGTATGTAGTGCTTAAAGCATAGTGGGGGTGAGCATTGGTTTTGGTATTTCTCCTTCATAGTGGTTGTTAAACTCTTCCCGACGTCCTTTATTTGCCTCCCCTCAATTGCTTCATTTCATTAGAAGCCACCACAAACTTCCTTGACAATTTGTGTTTCCCTGGGCTTTATTTATATTTGGTTTTCTAATTTATGATCCCACATGTTTTTGGATTTTCTAGGCGATATTTTTATTTTTGTCCCTAGAAACCTAGTGTAATATGCCTTGACAGAGTATGCACTACCACTGATGGTTTGGTGGAATGGGTATTCAAGATCAACCGCGAGCCCAAGACAAAGCTTAAGATGCATGAGCCATTTTTCACTCCTCCACTCCTCCAAAAATTCAAGAGGAAATTTGTCAACTTGGAACCTTGACCACTAGTGACCAATAAGCCTACTCAAACTTAGTAATTGAATCTAAATAACCAATTGGTTTTTGGACCTTTGTCATACCAGGGAAGACAAAGCCAATACTTGAACTTCATTACTCTCTACTAGTAGATGAAGATAATCTTGGGTAGGGCCCTAAAGGAGATAGATGAAGACATCAATGATATAATATCTTTCTTGAATGAAATCCAATGTGTTCAACGTTACCAATGCTCATGTCTTGTTATTTTGGATGCTCAACTTTCTCACATAGAAGGTCATCTCCAATGTGATATGAAACCTCTAGCACTAGTAGGAACCAATGCCTAAGTTCTAGCCCCAATGACTTAATTTTATTCTCAATGTTATGTTTGGCCACTTGGCATTTCTCTTTTACTTCTTATAGTTCGGTTTATGTTGTATGTCATAAACTTCATAGTGATGGTTTTTAACATTTTCAATCATCTAAATAATTATCCATGGTTAATAGTTTCCGTTTCCCTTGAGGCAGATTATGACCGAACATAGCATAGATAATGATATATATTTTTCTTTTTAACGAAAAGAGTAACTATTTTTATAGTAAAAGGATAAACTAGTTTCTAGGCCAGAACCTATACATTTTTCAAAATTTCATGAGCTCCACTGATCATTCTCATCCAAAAGAGTTTTTCCCTACACCTAGGAGTTCTTTTAGCTACACACATGAATTGATGTCTACCATAAACTCTACAAAAACCACCTAATAACATAACATACTTGCAATACATCAACTAAGTCTGAAGGAATGACTTGGGCCTGATGGCCCAACTTTTGGGTCTACTTTGTTAGGATCTTCAACTCTTTATGGCAACTCCAAGTCTGGTTCATTTGCTCCTTGACTCATTTTCCTTACCTGGACCGCACTAGTCTCCATATTCACCTAGTTATTCTTTGATCCTTCACTGAGAACAAATTCCAATCTACTCATTTTGATGTTTAAGACAACTTCCTCTACCTGCATGGATGCTTAGAGTTTTTCTAAATTCTTCTAAAGCAACTCACATTTCTTTCCTAGAAGAACTGGTTGCAAAGTCCTTTCCTAGTCTCTCAAATCACTCTGCTAATTCATGAGCTTCAAGGAGGGCACTACCAATTCTGTCAACTTATCAATTATTTGGTTCATTCATGCTTGAGCCTGTTCAAGGGATTACTAGTCTGTTGTTGTCATTGAACCCAACCTACAAAATAATGCCCCTAGAATACCAACTACAAGATGCCATCTTGTATCACAATTGTAAGACAAGAGTGATAATCGCACAACTTCTAAAGTAGAATAAATAGATGGAGCTCCTTTCCTGAAACAACATTTCTCAATGGAGGTTATTAATGCAAGGCTTGCCCCATCCATGGCACTAAGGTAGCAATCCACTCCAACAACTTCCATTAATGCACAATCGTTGCAAAGGATTATCACATTTATTTTGAATCATCTGAGTCTTGGGTGCCTCCTCGAGACACTAAGCATATTAATTTGGAAATTCCCCTCTTGCTATCCACATATCCCAATCAACCGCTAAATGTCTCTCCTCTTGGTTTCATGTAAGATCCTTGGGTAGGTATCATAAAGACTTGCATACTACATCACCCTTTCCCATTAAACTTATGCGACATATTTGATCTATGTTGGAGCAGGTGCCAGATTTGATTCAAATGATATAAATGAATTTGATTATGGGTGTTCCAGCTAATTATCCAATGAATAAAATCACCATTTTGTCAACCAAGGTACTCTCCCATTTCATCAATAATCTATTTACAAATCATGGCAATGGGGTGTAAGAGACTTGGAGGTAATATATCTCCATCACACTTCGTTCCAGCCTAGCTCATTTATTTTCTAATGCATCTACTTTAATGTTCAGATGATGGAACATATGAAAAAATTTAACCTCCTTAGATTGCCTCAATTACATATATCCTTAACAGAATGGGTGGGTAGCAGTGCTTCAAGTTTCCTTTAGTTTATGAACCTATTTGATTACCGGTATTGAATCTCCAAATAGCATCACTCATCAGATTCCTTTGGCTATGGAAATTTTGGGCCCTTTCCAAAGAGATAAATATCATGCTTGATTATTTGTTGTCATGACAAAGCCCCAGACAAATTGTATCTTTGTTTGATTATTAGGGTAAAGGACTACCCATCCCACTCCCGTCAGCCTGTGACAATGATACATATTGTTGTCTGAAGATATTTTGAGGAAATACAATGTCAAATTCACAATGCAAAGGACTACCCCTCCCGCTCCCTTCAGCCCAAGAAAATGATACCTATTGTTGTATGAAGATATTTTGAGGAAATGCAATTTCAAATTCACAATTATATATATTCACTTTCTATTGCTAGGGACATGTGTAAATTTATTTCATTTTTAATATGGAGTTAATATATAACATTTAAAAAATATTAATAACCAAAAAAAGTTTAATGTTGGTTATAAATCAAATATTTCAATATGCATGTTGGAGTAAAAAATTTAACATGGATGTCAATAGAGAAGGTACATGGGAGGAGGTGAACGGTGGGGGAAACATGCAAAACTAGGGTATGAAGCAGGGTATGAGTGTTGGGCACCATGGAGGGGAAAGAAGGGGGGAGTTCCACTCCCTCCTACAACCATGCAATCTTGAACCGCTTCAAGAAGCCAATAGAAGCAGAAACCGGGAGTATCGATAGAGAAAAACAAGAAAACAGTAGAGCACGGGGCCAGGTAGAAAATCAGGAGGAAGTTAGAAGAGAGAAGAGAATAGGAGGAGGCAGTTAGAAAACTGACCACAGGAATCTGACAGGACCATGTAAACCTAGGTCAACAATCACACCTCGAGTGGTGTTAAGTGATCCAGCACTACAGGCGCATAGGGATCACATGGTGGCTTATGCAATAATATGAAAATTTATGGGGATATGGCCAACGGAGAAGGCCTTGCACGCTTGGATAAAGAACCATTGGAAACCTAAGGGAGAAATAAATCTGCACCTTGGATCCAAGGGTTTCTTCACAGTAGTGTTCTCAAGCTTAGAGGATAAAGACAGAGTGTTCGAAGGAGGACCATACTTCTATGCTGATGCAGACCTCTATATGCGGCCTTGGGTGATGAATTTTGTCTTGAAGCGAGAGACATTCACTTCAGTGCTGGTATGGATAAGACTCCACTCCCTACCTTTAGATTATTAGCTGCCGAAATCCTTAAAAGCCATAAGAAATAAACTAGGGCATTTTTTAAAAGTATCAGATGCCACTCTACGAGGAAAATACACCTCCTTTACCCGAATATGCATAGAAATGGACCTTTCTGGAGCTCTGCCGAATGAAATCATTCTAGAAGTTTATGATGAAGAATGGGTGCAGGTGGTGGACTACGAGCATGTCCCTTTCAGATGTCGCAAATGCCATGAACACGGGCACCTCTTCAGAGACTACCCTTCAAACAAAATGGAGAACAGTATTAAGCCACCTCAGGCAAAGATACGGAAGGCTTTACCAAAGTGGGAGGGAGAGGGAAAGGAGGGAGAAAGAACCAGAAGAAAATCAACAAGGAGAAGCAGCCAAGTCATAATCGATTCAAGATATTAGAAGAAGAAGATGGGAACAATGGAGCGAATCAGGTAATGGAGGACAGTCCTACAGAGAAGGAAAAGGATGATAGCATGGAGGATAGACTTAAAAACAACCAAAAAAAGGAAGATCTACCAAGCACTATGGAACTTGACAGGGACCATGAGATGACCCCAAGCAAAGTGGGAATGGAGGATCATGAGCTGCAGGAAATTCTTGAAAGGGAAAATCTAGATCTAGAAAAGTTCCTGGAGCAAGGAACTGCCAAAGGGGTGGATTCGCTACCTCAAGAGCAGTTTAACAGAGTACAATAGCTCTTCCTCTGGAGATCTCAAGCAAAGGGTTCTGGGGTAGAAAGGAACCATGATAGTCAAGAAAACGAAGGGGTAAAAATGATGGAGGCAACATTGGGAAAAGCTCCCAAGAACCTAGGTAGGAAAAGAGGAAGAAAAAGACAGAATGAGCTACTGACAGAGTGCGGAAAACTCATGATCAAATCAGGTAAGATGAAAGATCTAACTAGTTACTCATTTAGAAATCTTTCTTAATGAAGCTTACAACATGGAATATTAGATGTCTAGGAAGTAAAAGGAAACAAAGAAATCTTAGCAATAGAATGAAAGAAGAAAAACCAGATATGGTGTTTATCCAGGAAATAAAATGTTCAATAGATAAAATAAGAGAGATACATAGAAAATGGCTTATTAAGTATGAATATCTAGAAATTAAAGAAGACAACAAAGAAGGAGGAATTCTCACACTATGGAACCCCCAGAAACTTGGAATCCTAGATGCTGAAAAAACTAGGAACTACTTATCAGTGGTTATCCAACCTTTGGGTGATAAGGAAGTTTATTTGAACACAAATGTCTATCGTCCACAAAATCTTGAAGATAAACTCAGACTTCTAATCTCACTGGAGGAGCTAAGAGAAAGTTATCTGGTTATCCCCTGGATTCTGGGAGACAACTTTAATATGATCAGATCTCTCTCTGCAAAAAAAGGTGGGACCAGATCACTAGTTAAAGATTCCATAGCATTTCAGAGCTTCATAAACAACATTAAGCTAGTAGATACATAGACAAGAAATGGTACCTTCACCTGGAATAATAAGAGGGGAGGGGCTACTCAAGTTGCCTCTAAACTAGATAGGTTCATTATCTCTAAGGACCTCATCCTTATGGGATTTGACTTGTAGGCTTTAATCCTCCTTTTTGGAGGCTTAGATCATTGCATATTCAACTTGAGGCTTCCTTTATAGGCACTCCGAGAAACAGACCTTTCAGGTTTGAAAACATTTGGCTTACACATCCTGACTTCATCAGAAACATTGAAAAATGGTGGACATAAGATATGAACATTCAGGGAATTCTGCATCAGAGATTGAAACACATCAAACTCAGGCTTAAAGATTGGAATAAGAATGAGTTTGGCAACACTTCGAAGCCAAAAAAGTAGTTGAACAAAAACTACAGGGAATTAACCAGAGCCTCATCACAGATGGCTTCACTGAGGAAAGTAAAATACAAGCTGACTCTCTTCAACAGGGCTAGGAAGGTTTATGCAAGCAAGAGGAGATCTTCTAGAGACATAAATCAAGGGTACAAAGGATAAAAGAAGGAGAAAGAAATATAAGGTTTTTCACAAGTCTACCATGGATCATAGGTCTCATAACAGGATTTTAAAACTCAAAGATAATCAAGGAAAACAACTCAATACCCACAAAGAAATGGAATCTGCTCTGGTACAACATTTTCAAAGCATAGTAGAGGAGCCTCTCATAGACAGATCACAATTCATCAAGGAATTCACAAAGCACATTCCTAAGCTTGTGACAAGAGAAGACAATTACAATCTTAACAAGCCAATCACTGAAGAAGAGATCAGCGAAGTCATCAAAGAGATGCAATCTGGGAAAGCTCCAAGCCCAGATGGTTTCAATGTCGACTTCTTCAAAGCCTTTTGGGAAATAGTCAAGCAAGATATCCTTGATGTGGTGGATGACTCGAGGAAAAACAAAATTGTTTTGAAGGCGCTCAATGCACCTTTCATATATTTGATTCCAAAGTAGGAAAATGCCATGACTCCAGATAGATTTAGACCCATAGCATTATGAAATGTGGTATACAAAATCATTTCCAAAATAATTGCAAACAGGGTTAAGCCCCTTCTCCCAACTCTTGTGTCTAAGGAGCTAACTGGATATTTGGAAGAAAGGCAAATTCTAAATAATATCATTCAAGCTCATGAGGTGGTACACTCTCTCAAGAGAAATAAGCAGGCAGGTATGATCATACAACTTGACCTAGCAAAGGCTTATGATAAGCTAAGCTGGGCATACATCAAGGAAGTTCTCATAGCATATGGCTTTGACCATAACTGGATAAGATGGGTAATGGCCCTTGTTACTACCTCTAGTTTTTCAATCCTGCTTAATGGATCACCATCAAAAACCTTTAATCCTTCGAGAGGACTCAAACAAGGAGATCCGCTCTCACCCTTCCTCTTTATTCTCATGATGGAAGGTTTAGGCAATGCGATCAAATCTGCCAAAGCAAAAGGCAAAATCCAGGGTCTTAAACTCACCCTGAATGGGGATGCCTTGACTCATCAACAATTTGTGGACGATACCATGCTGCAGGGTACCCCCACGGTCAAGGAAGCTCTTGCCTTCAAGAAAATCCTGAACGACTTTGCTATGGCTGCGGGTACAGAGGTAAGCCTTACCAAATCAAAGATTTTCTTTTTTAATACTGACATTGCTATTTAGAGAAACCTCACCAAAATTCTAGGTTTTCAAAGAGATCAACTTCCCTCCAAATATTTGGGAATACCTCTCACAAATAAACCCCTAAGCAAGGCAGTTTGGGAGCCGATCACTAATAAACTACAGGAAAAAACCCGGAAATGGACAAACAGGTCTTTGAATTTAGCAGGATGGCTAGTGCTTACAAAAGCTGTCCTACAAATTGTCCCCATCTTCATGTTTTCAGCCCTTCCAGCTCCCAAAGGAGTTGTGCAACACGTCAGAAATATCCAAAGAGATTTTCTTTGGGGCAAAGGGGAAGATAAAAAGAAATGGGCTTTGGTAGATTGGGAACAAATCTGTAAACCCAAGACACATGGAGGTTTTGGACTTGATGACCCTAAAACCCTAAGCAAAGTTTTAGGGGCAAAACTTTGGTGGAGATTGCTAAAGGAATTGGTATCCCCTTCGGCCAAGGTATGGTGTTAAAATTGGAAACCAGGGAAAAACTTCATGTGGGTCATCTTATTCATGGCTGATAATATTTTTATTAGATTCCTCTCGTCGAGAGGTGTAGGATTGATATAAAGATCATCCGATTCCGATAAGTATTCATGGAGATATGAATTTATTTTGATTATGGAATTATTATCAAGCCTACCTACAACTCATGTAGGCTCAGAAGCCCAACAGTCGCATCTATTCACCCACCAACGTTGTGTATAAATATAAGAGGACTTTTCCTCATTTGGACTCTCTCATCTCATAACATCTCTCTCTCTCTACTGCACAGATATGAGTCTCTTCTCTACTGCGCTGAAATGGGTCCCTCTCTCTCACACATGTGAAGCAGGAAGCTGTTGAACTTGAAGCTGCAACTGCAGAAGTAAAGATTGACTTGCGTGGCCTAGAAGATCTCCTCTTTGGAACTGCTCTGTAGGTTCATCTGAACCTCCTTTGAAAGCTGCAACTTTTGGTGGTGGAATGAAGTCAATCCGACGAACGGTTTTCAAGATATCGACTGCCCTAGTTTGAAGCCAGAAACTTCTAAAACTGAAGCTGCAACTGCAGAAGTAAAGATTGACTTGCATGGCCTAGAAGATCTCCTCATCTGAACTACGTTGTAGGTTCATCTGAACCTTCTCTGGAAGTCGAAACATTTGGTGGTGGAATGAAGTCAATCCAACGAACGGTTTGCAAGATATCGACTGCCCTAGTTTGAAGCCGGAAACTGCTGAAACTGAAGTTGTAACTACAGAAGTAAAGATTGACTTGCGTGGCCTAGAAGATCTCCTCATCTGAACTGCGTTGTAGTTTCATCTGAACCTCCTCTGGAAGCCGAAACTTTTGGTGGTGGAATGAAGTCAATCCAACTGTCGGTTTGTGAGATATGGTCTGCCCTAGTTTGATAATGAAGCCGCTAATGCTGATGCTACTGATCTAGGGTTTGCTACTGCTGATATGAATCAGATTTATTGTACTATTTCTCTCTGCTGAATTATTGAAGATAAAAGAAGATTTGATCAAAGGGTTTCCCCACACATTGTGGGGTTTGTCCTTGGCTAGCCGCCACATCTTGTGTCTCTTGTCTTGGCTTATTTTCTGTCAATCGTTTAATGTTCTATCTGCACTTTACTTTATGTACATGTGATTGCTAATCTGTGGAATATAATAAGAAAAAGAAGTAAACTATTATAAGCATAGAACATACCATAACTTAACATGGTATCAGAGCTGAGGTGAAGACAAAGCCCGAGCAAGAGCAAGAGCAATCATTGAAGAGAAGATTGGCAAGGCTATCCTAAAAGAACTATGGGGTCCTCAACACTCTTTCCTGCCGAAGACAAGCTCCGTGAGAAAGCTGACTATCACGGATGGAAGATGTCTATCGATCTAACCCTAGAAGATCAAGGAGTGCTGGACCATGTAAGAGGCAATATTGTTGAGCCTCCATCAAATGCATCCGCTGCTGCCTGGAACAAATGGAAAAATGGAGAAGTCAAAATAGAAGATCATCCGGGACTCTATCGACAAGCACTTGGTGTCCTACATCTCTGAACTGGACACCTCCAAGGAAATCTACAATAGACTGGTGAGTTTATTTAAAGTTAATGATGCAAATCAAGTTTTGTTTCTTAGAAATAAGCTGAGGTAAATCAAGAAGAGTAAGGATGAAAGTATGCAAGCATACTTCTTAAGAATCACCGAGATCAAGAATGATCTCCTACCTATTGGGGAAACCATTACTGACAGAGAAATGGCACTCACAACTCTCGGAGGATTACCATCTGAATGGTATGTGTTCAGGACTACTCTTCTGAACAATAATGTAATTCCTAGTTTCGAGGAATTAATGGCTAGATGCATTCAAGAAGAAACAAGGGAAGAAGTGCAAGAAATGCCCATGCCTAAAGGTCCTCCTGCTGCTTTTTCTTCTCATGCTAAGAAAAGAAATAATTCTGGGTCTAAATCGAAAAGAAAGGTTGGATTTAAGGGTGGAAGAAAAGGACGATGATAAAGCAGGTCACTATGCAAGGGAATGCCCTGATAGAAAGGACTCTCACCGTGACGATGATCGAAATCCCTCTGATGGCAATCAAAGGAATGACAAATTCAACAACAAAGGTAAGAGGAGAGCTGGGAATCAAGGAAGAGGACAAGCATTCAAGAAGGCTAGAAATTCCAGGATGTATTAAATGCACCTGACCTCAAAAGGAACCTAGTGTCCATCTTGGCAATGGAAGATAGAGGCTACAAGGTAACCTTCAGCAATGGCAAGGTATGTATATGAAAAAATAATGTTAAAGATGCCTTTACTCTTGGGTTTAGTGTTGATTCATTATATCAGGTCGATGGAAGTCCGCTAGGTGTCATGTCTTGTGACACAACTCTTTAGTTCGAACTTTGGCATCAGAGGTTTGCCCACCTTCATTACAAAGCTCTACCCGATGTAAGACAGATGGTAACAGGGATGCCCGAATTCCAAGTAGAGAAAGAAGGTGTATGTCCGGGATGTGCCAAAGGAAAGCTCAAAAGGGGACCATTCCCCTCAAGCCAAAGCAAGACCTCCGATATATTATAATTGGTTCACTCAGGCATACCTGAGGTTGGCATTAAGAGGGAGACTACTACACCACATACTCCTGAGTAGAATGGTGTGGTGGGAAGGAAGAACCGCACAATTATGGAAGTTGTCCGGGCCATGCTACATGATCAAAGTCTTCCTAAGTTTCTATGGGCTGAAGCTGCAAACACTGCCGTATATGTACAAAATTGATGCCCTCATCAAGCATTAGGTTCCAAGACTCCTGAAGAAAAATTCACCGGTAAGAAACCTGATGTTTCTCATTTTTAAAATTTTTGGAAGCCCTGTATACTTTCATGTGCCAAAAGAGAAAAGAAATAAATTGGGAGCATCTGGAAAGAAGGGAATTTTCGTGGGCTATGGTGAAAATACTAAAGGCTATAGAATCTATGTAGCCGGTCAAAAGGAAGTCATAATTAGTCATGATGTCACCTTTGACGAAGATATGGCTCTCAGCAAGGTGATCAATCTTCCGACTTTGAGGAGCTCTCAAGAATCCGACACCAGGGAACCGAAAGAAAAGGATGATGAATCAATGCCTGATGTAGAAGAACCCATGGATCTAATTGATCCTCATCCACATGAGCCTTCCTCTTCTAGGAAGAGGCCTTCATGGCTTAGGGGGATACTTGATGATGTTGAAGGACATGCTGCACCTTGAGGAACCTTCCATCAAAGTAAGAAACTTAACAGGTATCAGGGATACCTGACTATCATGAGCACGATCATACAAAATGAGCCTTCGTCATTCTCAGATGCCGTCAAGCATCAAGTATGGAAGGATGCTATGACCGAAGAATATGAGTCTATCATAAAGAATGATGTTTGGGAAGTAGTTCCCAGACCCTGGACAAGACAATTGTTACTTCAAAATGGCTTTACAAGATAAAGCATGCAGCAAATGGAAGTATGGAAAAGTATAAGGTTCATTTTGTTGCTCGTGGTTTATCCCAGAAGGGAGGTATAGACTATGATATTTGCACCTGTTGCAAGATATACGACCATCCGCTTGATCATAGCCCTTGTGGATTCACAAGGATGGAACCTACATCAGATGGATGTTAAGACCGCGTTCTTGCATGGTTCTATCAAAGAAGAGGTCTATGTGGAGCAACCTGAAGGATTTGAGATTTATGATTGAAAATCTCATGTATGCAAGTTGAAGAAGGCTCTCTATGGGCTGAAGCAAGCACCCCGAACATGGTATGAGAGGATCGATAGCTACTTGATGAAGCTGGGATTCACTAGGAGTGAAGTCGATCCTAACCTTTACTTTAAGGTTGAAGATGAAAAGCCTATCATACTGGTGTTGCATGTGGATGACCTCTTTCTACAGGTGCAAACCCTCTCGTTCACAAATGTAAGAGGGAGATGGCTTCTGAATTTGAAATGAAGGACCAAGGAATTGAAGTGTGGCAAAAGCCAAGGGAAATTTTCCTATCTCAAGGAAAATATGTGGTAAATATATTGGAAAGATTCAGTATGATGGACTGCAATCCTATGACTACCTCGAGGATATTAACTTTTAGAAGTTATATGGTAGTGATGTCGGACCAGACTTGGGAAATGCCTCTGAGTTTCAAAAAACTCATTCGCATTGATGTTCTTGGTGAACCTCCGTCCGAACATATGTTTTGCAGTTAGCATTGTGAGCTCATATTTGGTTGAGCCTCACTGGATTGATGCCAGGAATCTTCTGAGATGTCTTCAGGACACAATCTCTCATGGATTAAGATACACTGTTGGAGATGTGAGAGTACTTGGATATACTGATGTTGATTGGGCAGGCAGTGTGGTGGACCGTAAGAGCACTTCTGGATACTGTTTCACCTTGGGATCTGCTTCGATATCCTGGATGAGCAGGAAGCAGAAGTCGGTGACTTTGAGCACCGCCGAAGCAGGATATATTGTTGCTAGCATAACCTCGTGTGAGGCAGTCTGGTTGCGAAAGCTCTTCAATGAGCTGTTTGGATTTACATTGGATACCACTATGATTCTTTGTAACAACCAGAGGTGGGATTCGATTATTGAGGAATCCCATATTCGTCGATTGCTCCAGCAGATAGACATCATCTGGGATATGGTAAGTTGATGAGCAAGGAGGCTCCATCGCATTAAGATGATGTATAGGTTGATACACCTTGTCAAAGCCCTGAGGAAAGATCTAATTTGTGATTTTCCCAAACGACTTGGAGTCATCAAGAAACCCTTGTACAAGGGTCCTGCATGTTGCATACATTGAGCTCTGGGAGCTCTGAGGGCTTGTGGTTCTTACTGGAGCAACATACGACCACAGGGTGACTCACCCTCCCCTGGTGGTGCACACAGGAACAAGATGATTCGCTCTCTTGTGGAACAAGATGATTCGCTCTCTTGTGGAACAAGATGATTCGCTCTCTTGTGGAACAGGATGATTCGCTCTCCTGTGTAGCAGGATGATTAGTTCTCATGTGAGGCCTGGATTGATGTGTTCTCTATGGCGATTGTAGCAGGATTGATGTGTTCTCCTGTGAGGCCCGGATTGATGTGTTCTCCATGGCAGCCTGGATTGATGTGTTCTCCATGGCAATTGTAGCAGGATTGATGTGTTCTCCTGTGAGGACAGGATTGATTAGTTCTCCTGTCGAGGCATCCTACCCATGCAGTCTGGGACTCATCGGAAGTACCTCTCATCTGATCAATGAGCAGGGAAATGAAGTTAGGGACCATAGTAGTACCGATGGACGCATCGTTGTAACTACCGTACTCCCTACGCTAGGATGACCTCCATTGATCTAGGATCAATGATACTGGTTTGGGACCAGTGGTAGGAGTTGTACCATACTATGACGCTGACTTCGGGTCGGTTGAGACTGGTCTGGGATCAGTGGTACATACTCTGAGACTGACTTTGAGTCAGTGGAGGACGATATTGGTCTGGGACCATTGGAGTTGTACTCACTATGACGCTGACTTTGGGTTGGTTGAGACTGGTCTGGGACCAGCGGTACATACTCTGAGACTGACTTTGAGTCAGTATGATACATCCTCGATCATTTCTTCTTCTTCATAATTCGGAAAAAAGCAGAGTAGAACAGAACAATGCAAGAGCAGAGTAGAACAAAACAAAACAGTACAAATCGGTGCAGGGCAGAACAAGACAAAGCAAAACAGGCAAAATAGAGCAGAGCAGGGCAAGGGTCAGGCTGTACAGGGCAGTGCATTTGATGGATGAATAGTAACGACCGATATATAGATTGCAGATGAAGTTCTCCATGGTTGAGAGGGAGTGTTAAAATTGGCAACCAGGGAAAAACTTCATGTGGGTCATCTTATTCATGGCTAATAATATTTTTATTAGATTCCTCTCGTCGAGAGGTGTAGGATTGATATAAAGATCATCTGATTCCGATAAGTATTCATGGAGATATTAATTTATTTTGATTATGGAATTATTATCAAGCCGACCTACAACTCATGTAGGCTCAGAAGCCCAACAGTCGCATCTATTCACCCACCAATGTTGTGTATAAATATAAGAGGACTTTTCCTCATTTGGACTCACTCATCTCATCACATCTCTCTCTCTCTACTGCACAGATATGAGTCTCTTCTCTACTGCACTGAAATGGGTCCCTCTCTCTCACACATGTGAAGCCGGAAGCTGTTGAACTTAAAGCTACAACTGCAGAAGTAAAGATTGACTTGTGTGGCCTAGAAGATCTCCTCTTTGGAACTTCTCTGTAGGTTCATCTGAACCTCCTTTGAAAGCCGCAACTTTTGGTGGTGGAATGAAGTCAATTCGACGAACGGTTTGCAAGATATCGACTGCCCTAGTTTGAAGCCGGAAACTGTTGAAATTGAAGCTGCAACTGCAGAAGTAAAGATTGACTTGCGTGGCCTAGAATATCTCCTCATCTGAACTGCGCTGTAGGTTCATCTGAACCTCCTCTGGAAGCCGAAACTTTTGGTGGTGGAATGAAGTCAATCCGACGAACGGTTTGCAAGATATCGACTGCCCTAGTTTGAAGCCGGAAACTGCTGAAACTGAAGCTGCAACTGTAGAAGTAAAGATTGACTTGCGTGGCCTAGAAGATCTCCTCATATGAACTGCACTGTAGGTTCATCTGAACCTCCTCTGGAAGCCGAAACTTTTGGTGGTGGAATGAAGTCAATCCAACTGTCGGTTTGTGAGATATGGTCTGCCCTAGTTTGATAATGATGCCGCTAATGCTGATGCTACTGATCTAGGGTTTGCTACTGCTGATATGAATCAGATTTATTGTACTATTTCTCTCTGCTGAATTATTGAAGATAAAAGAAGATTTGATCAAAGGGTTTCCCCACACATTGTGGGGTTTGTCCCTGGCTAGCCGCCACATCTTGTGTCTCTTGTCTTGGCTTGTTTTCTGTCGATCGTTTAATGTTCTATCTGCACTTTACTTTATGTACATGTGATTGCTAATCGGTGGAATACAATAAGAAAAAGAAGTAAACTGTTATAAGCATAGAACATACCATAACTTAACATATGGAAACAGAAATATGCAAATAATTGGCAAGAAAAGGAGTAAATTTGAATGTCTGGGCTCATCAAAGGCTCCCACATTTGGAACAAAGATTGGGAGAATAGAGCCATTGTTCAGAAACACAGTTTCTGGGAGATCAGAGATGGAAACCTAGCTTGGTTTTGGGAGGACAATTGGCAACAAGAACCTAACCTGTTAAGAGAAGAATTTACCAATCTCAAGAATGATACTGATGACAAAGGTTTACTTAGGGTAAATGACTTCTGGGATCAGGATAGAAATGATGGAAAATGGAGAACATGGAAGAACCTAGTATATAGTGATGACTCCCCTTTGAAGGCCCAGGCAGAAGCTCTTGCAGCTATCTTGGAATAGAGAAAGATTCTGACTTCAACATCCTCAGACCAACTGAGATGGGGAAAAACAACGAAGGCAACTTCAACCTCAAAGAAGCCAAGAGAATAGCCCTAAGGCTTGACTTTCCAAACCCTGATAAGGTATGGAAGGACCTATGGCAGAACCAAAACTGGATGAAAATCAAACTGTTCATGTGGTTGGTGTAACATAAAAAAATTCCGACTTGGGAAAACCTTCGGAAAAGAGGTATAGTTGGTCCATCTAGATGCCAGCTATGTGAATCACAAGAGGAAACAATGGAACACCTACTCAACCTCTGCCCATTCACCTCCACCTTGTGGAATTGGGTGGCTTCAATCTTCAGACAAACGGACAGGGACATTTGCAGCATCACAAGTACTTTGAGGAATTAGAGGAGAAACTTCTCTGAAAATAATATAATCAACAAAGATTGAGCCATGGTTCCAGGCTTTCTAATCTAGGATATCTGGAAAGAACGCAACAATAGGATCTTCAAGAATAGCACTGGTTCATCTCAGATTATCATGGCTTAGATCTTAAGACAACTCAAAGAGACTGTAGGAACCCTTCTAAAGAAACACCCTAAGAACCAACCTCAAGACTAGGATGAGTAGATTCTTCTTCATTTGAGCCTACAGGGGTTTTTCCCTGGGGAATAAACAATACTATAAGTCATATAACAACAAATAAGGACTTCTGGCAACCTCCCCCTCATGGTTTTATGAAATGCAATATAGATGGAGCCTCTAAAGGAAACCCTGGTATAGTTGGTTATCGCGAAATAATAAGAGATGACAAGGGTGTCATAAAAGCCATATTTCATAGTCATTTGGGGAAGGCCACTAATAATATGGCAAAGCTAATGGCCCTTGAGCAATGCCTAGAAATCTTGATGGAGTCAAATTCACATAATGCTATAATTGAAGTTGATTCTGAATTGATAATTAATTTGGTCAAAAAGATATGCAATGGCTCAGCTCCAAAAAAAGTTTCGAAACCCTGGCAGTTACTGCAGGTCTATCAACGTATTCAATCCCACCTGTGAACCATGAGAACCCTTAGTTTTGTTCATGTGCGCCGATCAACCAACAGGTTAGCAGTTATTTTGGCAAATGAAGGAGTACTCTGTTCTAAAAGCAATAAAAGATATGAATGGATGGTGACTCCCCAAGGACGATTACGGGAAGACTGTAACAGACAGGAGCCCATAGACAAAGAGCAGTATCAGAGCATGAGAAATGAGCAGAGTGAAGACTGATGGAAACCGAAGAATTTGGGCCATCACGGGGAAGGATCATTTAGTTAAGTGCGGGCAGGATGACAGACACCCGACTAAAGGTCGCCTTTAGTTTTCGGATGGAAACTGCACCTTGGACTCTATATCCCTATGGTTTTCGTGCGGGAAGCTACATACTGGATAAGTCTATGAATGGACCTGTAATACATTGTTTATGGCCTTTTAACTCTTTGGGCCCGTTTACTTAGTTATTGAGTGGGCAAGTTTATGAGATTGCTGCCAACCTATAGATTTCGGGCGACAAACTGCATGACCGATAAGTTTCCATCCCGACTTGAAATTCTTTCAGGCAGTGAATTATTTTTGTTTTGGTTCCGTTACGACAGTTATAGCTCGGGTTAGTTGCACTGCCCTTTATGGATCTCTTGCATCCGGTGAATTTCGGGCGGTTAAGCTACTCGATGGTTATCTCCCCATTCAGACCCAAAATAGTTTAGAAAGTTGGCACATAGTTCTTTTTGGGTCCATTTGAATGGATAAAGGGCATGCTTGTTGGCATCCCGAGATCACCTCTTGACCGTTGGATCTTTGAAGGTTGATCACACGGTCTTCAGGATTTCAAGTTCTATGGAGGTTTTGAGGGAGTTATTGGCATTGTTTTGTGGGCCTTTGATACAGTGGACCCCGTCGATAAAGGTTTTTGGTGGCTTGGCAGTAAGGATAGAAGGGCTTTTTTTCATCGGTTTCCCCGATTGATACCTTTAGGGTGGACGGTTCTTTGGTGTCCATTAGTTTCTTTGCATGCTTGGATAAGCGATTGTCTGGGCTTTTACTCCTTTGCAGCGTTCGCTGCATTATGTATATTATGTAATTTTTTTTCAAATTAATAGATGGTCCTACTCTCACTAGATCAAAAAAAAAATAACATCGATACAAAGAGTGAAACCATTCTTATTTCTATTAATAAGTGTTTTCCAATTCATGGTAAAGAGAGATAATATCTTATGGATATATGTTTTCTATTTTTTAATGTGAAAGAGCATGTATTAACATTTTAATGTGGAGAATGTGAATCATTAATAAAATATTTCAATATCAAACACTCAAAAAAAATTTCCACCTTGAAAGATTTAATTTTTCTACCTATTTGGTATATTACTAATATAATCTGTATTGTTTTACAAATACAAATTATAAAAAAATTTAATGCTATATATATATATATATATAATATTTTAAGTACTATTTATAATGTTTTAAAAATAAAACAATACAAATTATAAAAAATTTAATGCTAAATATCAAGTATTATATATATATATATATATATATATATATATATATATATTAAGTACTATTTATAATGCTTTAAAATTTAAAATTTTATTTATATAGGAAAATTAATTAAAATAAATAGTTTTTTTAATATTATTTTTTATTTATTTTTATTTTTAAAATACTATTTATTATTATTTTTAATGATTTGAACATTAATTTTTTTTCTTTTAATAAGAATTAAGAATAACTATTATATTACAAAATATTGATTTAAGCACAATTTACATAATCAAGTTGAAACCATGGACTTGGTTGGAATGAAGTATGTATTAACTACCATTTATAGAATCTAACCCTCAGGCTTTTGAATAAAATGCTATAATATCTACAATATTTCACTTTGTACATTTCCCATATTGACCAACAAAACACACAATTTACAAAGAGTCAAAATGTTACAGTAGATCATGAAGAATTATTCATTTGCTTTGATTTTTAAGTCACGTGATTAACCACTATGAGGGGAAAGCTTTGTAATATAAATTTTGAATTATATTCAAGAAATCACCAAAAACAATCATCTCATGAATTCTCTCATTCACAATTTGTTTCAAACCTTAATATAAGGCGCATGCTTAAGCAATATTGTTGAATGTATGACCTAAACCCCAAACAAACCTATGTTCTTCTTGGTTATCAAGACAAAAAATTACCTCTCTCAAAAATTAATTTTATATATATCTCTCTCTCTATATATATATATATAAATAATAGGTTATATTTGTTAAAACGATAACAAATTATATTGAATGATAAAATTTTATATAACTCTAACTTATATGAAATAGCATTTTTCATTAGAATTCACCAAAATCTGGCAATATAATTTCAAAAAAATTTGTGTTTTAAATATATTTTTGAATACATAAATAGATTCAACACCCTTAAAAACTCCAGGAACAATGAATTATACAAATTAAACAATTTAAACTCAAAGTTTTAAAAGATTTTGATTAAAATTAATAAAAAAAAAACTCATAAAAAATACTATTTCTCTTTTATTTATATATATATATATATATAGATTTTTTTTCTGTAAACTGAGTAAGGAATTCTATTACTTCAAAAACATCGTGAAACTTACAAACTAGCTAGATACATAAAAAAGTCATTGCCCGCCCTGAAGGGAAACCGGGACCAGTCTATAGTTCTTAACTGCCATCCATAAGAAGAACATATCTAACCTATCTAACCATACAAAATTGTCTACTATGAAATTCATAAACAGCCTATATCTTGTATGAGACAATTCCATTAAAGATTACAAAATTTGACAAAAAGCCAAACAAAGCCTTTGAAAACCTGTAGACAGCATAGTCCAGTCATCATTGAGCTGAGGTATTCATCTGTGGTTCACCTTCCGCCTTGATTTCGAAACCATTTTCCTTCAGCAACTTCAGAATTTTGTCCAACTTGTAATTTTGGACATTGAGAGTCATCTGGATATTCCTCAATTCTCTTTTAAAAGTAGGGAGTCCATGGACTAATTCCACCATTTCAGCTGCAATTTGCTCCATGGCCCTAGCCAGAAGTCGTTTCATGCCCCAATAAGCATGCAAAGATTGTTTATATAAAGACAACCTTCCGCGAGTATGTCCTGGATCAGGGATAAAGGTCTGCCACTCCTCCATTTCTGGGTCTGAAGCTGCCTGCATGGCTTCCTCTTCCAGTTGATCTATAACTGCTCTCATGTGTTGGCTAGTGCCATGAGTGTAGGCTGTTTCTGCTTCATTAATTTTTCTATTCATATCCCTCCTGGCCCTGCCTCGGACCCGACGCTGCGATTGCCTTCCTCCGCGACCCCCTTCATCACTACTCACTCCCATGCTCCGTGGACTTCCTCGAGCTTTCGGCGGCCGTCCTCTTCCTCGGCGACCACCCCTGCCCTCCTCAGAGTCTACTGGATCGTCTGTCCTCCAGATTCTCTTCCCTATCTTCCCGCCTGTCGCCCACCTCAAATCGTCATCTACTAAATATTCATGAATATCAAACTCCTCCTCCGAACCATCAGGGATCTCCAAATAAACGCGCGGTAAGAACTCCTCGTCAATAGCTTTTCCCTTTGCAGCATCCGACAGGCCCTTGACTGGCTGGTCTTCCACCCTTCCCATACTTCTTGTAGCATCCGACAGGCCTTTGACTGGCTGGTCTTCCACCCTTCCCATGCTTCTTGTCCGACGGCCATCTTCCTGTACTCTTCGCCCATCCATACTGGGTACGGCCGTGGGTTGCATGCTACACTCACGCACTCTCTGAATACTAAAATTTACTAGGAAGTGCAGACGATGCCTGGCGCATTTACAGAAGGAATGTCTGATCCTAATCCACCACCCCGCCTTCTTAATAAACACCACTCGCCTGACACCTGCCTTAACACTTGCCCCATGAAATTTAGAATGATTTGAATCGTACCCAATGTATTCATAACATCGCGCTGGGGACCTCGGCAACGTACCCATTACCTGCATTGGGAAACACATCTCACTCGCTTGGTGATCACGATCGCCGTCCTTATGATAATCACACTCCACGCGGTTCCTAAACCCCTGCCGAACATTAACTACCTTGTCAGATCGCTCCCCTTTCGGAATAGGGAAACAGTTAATTATTTTCTTGTAATGCCATAGCCTCATCATAATCCCTTTGTAAGATATTCCGAAATGCGCTCCATCGTGGATCCTCACGGTGTACATCCCAACTCTCATCCATGACTCTTCCCGATGCCTCAGTACTCCAGTTAGCCAGGAAATCTGCAGCCTGATTACCATTGCGTAGAACATGAGAAACCATGATATAATCGATCCTACCAAGCAATTCCGCAATGTCTTGTATGATCGCAGCTGTTCGCCAGCTCATCGCAACTTGTTCCCACCTTTTACCATTCCTTAGTTTAGCTATCATATCAACTGTAATTTTAGAATCCCCTTCCACCTCAAGGTTCAGATATCCATTACGAACTGCAATTCGAAGTCCATTATAAAGGCCCCAGAGTTCGGCTTCATTATTAGTCATATCTCCACCCCATTCCGCATACACCCACCGTGTTCGTCCTGCATTATCTCTGAAGAGGCCTCCCCATCCCGCATTTCCCGGATTACCCTTGGATGCCCCATCAAATGTCAGTTTAATTCGCATATCCCCTGGCAATCTGAAGTGATTTGGGCTGTGGATTAAGTGTCGGTCCCCCCGATCCAGATTAGGGAAAATCAATGTATAATCTAGAGACAAACTTACAAGGATTCGTTGCTCCTCCTGGGGTCCTTTCCAATCATTCTCATCCCATGCCTCAGATAGAATTGTCTCCTTGATTGATCTACATATGGTTTCCCAAACAATTGCCTGTGACGAGGCTTGTCCTCTAAATATGCGCCGATTGCGCTCCTTCCAGACTTCCCATATGGCAAAGCCAATCACCAGAGTCCACAATCGTCGAACAACTTTACACTGAAAATTTCCGTTGCCCCAATGGAAAAAGGTACCTCTGAGACTAGTTGGATCCCGATTTGATTGTCCAAATAATACTCTGATTTCCTCCCATATGCTCTGAGCATAGATGCATCGATTGAGCAAATGCTCCAGATTTTCTTCCTCATGAGAGCACAGATAGCAACGTGATGGTCCATACATACCACGTTTTTGAATGTTTTCCCACGTTAAGATCCGACCATTACAGACCAGCCATACAAAGAACGTAATTTTGGGCCACCATTGAGCATTCCAGATCTTGTTCCATTCTAGTTGATCAGCAACCCGAACCCCCCTTGATTTCCAATGATATATATATAATCTTAGCCAAAAACATGTTAAAATTATATATACTGTCATATTCGAGACACACCCCAGATATATCGTGACTGTGGGCTCATACCGCTCTGGTTTTATTACATCTCAACAATACAGCATAATACCCAATAGGGTCTTAACGAGTTTCTCGTTTACAATTTTCAATACAGCGTACTACCCAATAGGGTATAACGAGTTTCTAGTTTACAAGTTTCAATACAGCATACTACCCTTTACAATTTTAAGAACGAACAAATGTGTTGGCGTTGTTTAAAGAATTTACAAATGGGTTCGGAAAATAATGGAAAATTTGGTAAGATTATTTTTAAATAAAATTAGAATTAACAGTAATTTATTAAAAATTTTAACTTTATATTTACTTTTTGATGCTTCATAGACGGCACATACCTCGGTAGTTCGGAAAAAATTGTTGGTGTGGGAATTCAAAGTGAGTTATCCCAACTTATGCTTCTGAAACCCTTGGATTGCAATTATAGTACCTCTCAGACAAATACTTTGCCATAAAATATTTTTCGAAATTTTTTCTAGTTTAATTTTTTTTCGCTAATTTTTTGGCATTTCTAAACTATTTTTGAGAATTTGAATTTTATGATTGTAGGTGCTCAATAATAGTTTTTGAGAGTGCTCAATTTATTTCTGATTTTTTTTTTTTTTAACAAAGCTCGCCAAAAATCTACCATGAGGTTGAGTTTGTGTCATAAAATGTGTTAAATAGTATTAGCCTGTTAACCAGAAAATGTTTTAGATCCAATTAGATCTTGAGGAGATATTTTATTGAGTTATTTAGATAGTAATTAAAACGAGCGGAACTGTCAGGCATCACCAATGCATATAAACGAGTGAAACGCATCACCGATGCATATTTATTAGATGGTAATTGAAACACGGATGCAATTAATTACGGGAATGTAAAACGAAGCTATAGCGACACCACAGACAACCCTAAAAGAAGAATCCAGTCCGTGGTACAATGGATTCTAAAATCCCACATGGACAGAAAATGGTTGATCTCATTTCCGAAGGAGAAAGGCTCCAACTTGATCATTTCGATTGTGCACGTAATCCTGGCATTTGGCAGCTGCCATCTTTTCAATCGTCAGGAAGAATTCATCGGTTAAAACATCGGAAGCCAAGTGAGTCCTCACAACATTCTCGAACGCTGCCCTGTACATGTTGGTTACCATTCTCCCGAACATCTTCTCATCGCCTTTTCTCACCTCTGAAATTGGATGCAAAGGCAACCCACCAAACAACTTTACTCCCTCCACAATCTCAAACGAATTCTCCATCTTCACTATGCTCTCCAACTCCTCCACATTTGGGGAGAATACCGGAAGGTTGAACGACTCTATTTTCTCCTTCTCAATCTTTCCCTGCACCTCATAAATCCATATTAATATATTGATATCGACACAGAGAGTTGCAGTAGATTCAACATAGGGAGAAGTATATATTACCTGTTTGATAAGCTCTTCAAACGCAGCTTGCATGTGATGAGAAATGTGTCCTATTGCGCTTTGCTCTTTTATGTCCGCGGAACTACGACCTGCTAGACATATGAACATGCATCCGCCAGGTACCATCTCCTCTGCCCGTGCTGCTAGAAATGCAGAAAAATCTTTGCGAAATTGGGAGAGATAAGCAGCACCCACTTCATCTCTGGATATATAAATTGCTTCTCCATTCCAAGCTGGAGAATTTCTATCTACAACGCTATTCGGAACCTGCAAATGTCATTTTAATTCAGTTATTATGCATCTATTTAAAATGTTGAATAGACATAAAATATTGAAAAAATAGAAAAGAATCATAAAATAACTATCAATTTGTACGAAACAATTACATTTATAAATCGACTTATATAAAGCAAAATACTGATGATGATGAGAGGAATGTCTACCCTAAATGATGTTAGACATTGACACCAATTTATTATTGGTTTACCATTTAAAATTCTATAAATTCTCCTGGCATTAGATATAAATACTGTCTTAAACTTTACATAGTCATTCAAGATTTAATTTAAAAAACACTTATGTGCTTTCCCCTTGGAAAGGGGCAAGGGAGAAAGATCATTTACCTGCGAAAGCCAGTGAAGGCTGCTAGAAGAGTGACAGAAATGGAGGCTTTTCAGTGGGAAAAGTCTTTTGTAAAACGATCCGCAGACCGCTGCTGCTGAGTAAGATCTCGTTGACGGAGGCTCAGTAAAACCACGCTCAGCTTCATCCTTTTTGTGGGCATGATCTGCTGATTGTTCATGTGGAGGCAGCGAGCGAAGGAGGGAGTTAAAATCGTTGGAAGGAAGATCAGCGAAGTAAACCTGAAATTCTGGCAGCTTCACAGAATGAGAAGTACACGTTGTTTGGACGGCTCGAACGATGGTGTCCGCCACTAGAAGAGTGTTAATTCCCGTTGCACACCCAAAATCTGCAATGCGAAATACACCATGTTCTCCTTTCAAGGTATCAAGTCTGAGATGCTGGGAAATTTCACCCTCCAGAATAGGTTTTATCACTTGTATCATTTTCAGCTGCGTACATTTCAAAACAATAAAATGACGTTGACAAAATTTATTGCTGTAAACAGAATCCAAATTCAAATAGCGTTAGAGTTGTTTTTAGTGTGATTTTTTGGATTTTCTGAGGTTAGAATTCAATCTAGAAATTTTGATTTGTGTTCTTTAAACTAGTTTTTTTATTATATATTAGGATTCAACCCCGGAACCTGAAAACTTTGAAGGCATTTCTATTATGCAGAGTTACCTATCAAATTTCAAAAATTTCTTGCCAAATTTTAAAAAAACTAAACCAGAAAAAACAATAATTAAAAAAAACAAAAAAAATCACCTAGAAAAACTCTGATATTATGATGTATTATAACGTCTAAGCTATAGTTAAAATGAAATTATTAAATAAAATATAAACCTGTGCAGATAAAGAAACGCGAGCATAGCTGGTCTCTCCATCTCCGCCCTTCATGGCCAGCACATTCTCCATTGATTTCACGCAGTCCATTACTACAAAGCAAATGCAGAGTTCCAGCCTGATGAAACAGAGCTTATGAAGTCGGTTACAGGGTGTGGGTGAAACTGTGCACGTTTTATTAAGCAAATGAAAATCCCGTCAAAGTTACGTACGATAAACCGTGTGCAGGGCGGCGTAAATGTGCAGCAGAAAATTAAATGGCCCCCGCAGAGTAGATACTCCAACAACCTCTATTCACTGTGCGATGGCATTTATGACTCTGCCGCAGGGCCGCTTAAACACGGCTTTGTATCTAGAAGGGCAAAGAGCCAACTAATAGGATGTACGATGATTATCAATTCATTTAATAAAACCTCCCTCGATTGTACTAAATGTTCTGCATAACTGCATGGAATCTTTTTTTTCCTGTTTTTTTCCAAAGGGTTATTTAATGATTCTGTTGTTTGCAGATTTTGGTTAGAATTTCGCTAAACGAAAGCATAATTTATTAGATAGATATCTAAAAAACAAAAAAATTAGTTTTGTTGTATTATCTCCGGATTACTCACATCCAGATAATTATCGATTAATTATATATGAGAAAAATAATAGAAATTATTTTATTAATAAATATATTAATTTCCGACTTAGTTAAGGGAGAATCCACAGTAAGAGTCATTTTCTGCCAACTTTTCAAATCTCAACCGGGATCCATCTTCAGGACAACTTGAATGGTTAATAGAAGAAAGATTATTTGAGGGATTAAATAGTAATGAGGAGAGAAAAAGAGATAATGTCGACTCTCAATTTTTTTAAAATAATTTTTGATGAGAAGTAGGTTGTCTCTGATTAATTTAATTAATTAATTTTTTATTTATTTTTTAATAATTATTATTATTAATATATTAATTAATATTAATAATAATTAGTATTATAATAATTAATGATAATTAGAATTTATGATATTATATTGATCATAGTTAAGGTTAAAAAGTATTAATTCTAGAAAATTAAATTAATATTTAATATTTATAAATGATTGATCATTAATATTTATTATTTAATATTAATTGAAATAATTATTATTATTATTATTAATATAATAATTAGTAATAATAAATATAATGATCATAATAATGTTAAAAATATTAATTTAGGTTAATTTTTAATATTTACTATAATATATGTTGGTATAATTTTTATTTATTTATTTATTAATTTTTTATTTTTTTTAAGAATGGGTTTTAGCTTAGTAAGGAAATTAAATTCATTTTAATTAAGAATTTATATTCTTAGCAATATAAAGAAAATCACATCAGATAATTATCTATTAATTGTAATTATATATGAGAAAAATAATAGAAATTATTTTATTAATAATATATTAATATAAATTCATTTTAATTAAGAATTTATATTCTTAGTAATATAAAGAAAATTCTTAGTAATATAAAAATCATTTTTTTGATGTATTAATTTCTTATATGTAAAACTAGAAAAAAATTGTTTAAAAATTTTAATTTTTAATGATTAATAAAATTATAGTTATATATATATATATATATATATATATATATATATATATATATATATATATAGTTAGATTTTAGACTTTTGTGATCTATATTGATAATAAGTTTGTTTTTCTCATTAATTACATTGCACAGATCTGGTGGACTTTTCCAACCAACCAACTAATGTGGTGGTTCATCCTCGGGACAAATGGTGAAAAAATTCATCTTCACAAAGGTAAAGTTTAAATAGTAGAGAAGCATCCTTTCCCAGAGGATTAGGAACTAGCCCTTAGGGAAAAGTTATTAAGAATTAGTTAAAGAGATATAATATTAAATTATTTATGAACTGTTCAATTATGATTTCAATGTTCTTATGTACAAAATTAGTGTTTATAATGATATAATATAATATAATTCTAAATTAGTGGGATAAAATTTTAATTATTAATAATTTCTTTTTATTTATATTTTTATTTTGATATTAATGTTAAAGCTAAGTAATAGAAGTATTTATTACTAGTTATAAATTAGAAATCAATAGAATTATATTAATAATGTAATTTTTAATAATAAAATAGAAACTTATATACAACTTATAAAAAGAAGACTCAAACATAGTTATAATAAAATAATTATTTATTAAACTCTCAAGGTCAACAAAAAAAAAATAAAAGGAAGCTGGAAAAGAAAAGAAAGAAAAGATTGAATGAAGAAAGTAGAATAGAAGAGAGAAAAATGAACAAAGAACACAAAATATGAAAATAGAAAAAAAAGAACAATCAATAGGAGAGGGCAGGAATTCAACTCTTGCTTAATTTTCAACCATCATCCCTGTTGAGATTGATAGAATGCTTCTCAATCTCAATGACTTCTCTTAGTTTCCTATGATGGAAATCATCAACCCTGGTGATGACTTGAGTATGCTCAGTGCAAACATGGTGCTTCAATTTCGCGACATGTTCAACTAAGGTTGAGGAATGAGAGCGATTGTGCATAATGTTCATTGCATGTTCTTGGATTCTTTGGTTTATGGAGTGACCAGTCTCACCATTGTAAGGAATCCTACACGAGCACGAAATTGAGTATACCCCTTTCATGTCTTTAGGGTTAACTAGGTCTTTAACGGATCTAAGAGAATTTATAATGGTATTAAGGGGTTTGAAAGTAGCAGTAATTTCATTCCTTTTAAGAACATGAGGGATCTTATCTTTGGTCCCTTGGATGAAGGGAAGCAACACATTGGAAATATGATCATCACAAGCAAGCTTAACAGGAGATTCTTTACAAGCTCTTTGGAACGCTCTGAGGCCTTGATGTCTGTTGTAGCCATTATTTTCAAAAACTTTCCTTGTGAGTTTTCTTGCAAAAAACTTGGTGAGAAATGCAACCATCATCCCTCCGAGAGAGGAGAATATCAAGGAAAGGAAGGCGCCCATTAAATTCAACTTCTGTTGTGAATTGGATGGATTCAAATTGGGAATTAATATGGTTCAGAAACAAATCCAATTTTTGATGACCATGGTGCCAAACGACACAGGTGTCATCAACGAACCTCTTCCATTTCTTAGGGTGGAACTTAGCAGAGGCCAAAGCTTTGGTCTCAAAATCTTCCATGAATAAGTTGGCCACTATGGGGGAAAGGGGAGAACCAGTCGCAACCCCACAAGTTTGTTCAAAGAACTCACCTTGGAAGATGAAACAAGTGGAGGTAAGGCACAAACCTACCAATTTGGCTGTGTCATTGTCAGTTATCTGATCAATGACTTCGATGGCCTCTTGAATAGGGATTTTCATAATAAGGGATACAACATCGAAGCTTACTAACAAATCACTTGAGTCAAGCCTAATATATTTCACCTCAATGATAAACGTGGCAGAGTCTTTGACAAATGACTCAATTCGACCACCAAGAGGTTTGAGCTTTTGAGGTAGGAATTTAGCAAGAAGATAAGAGGGCCCACCTATCGTGTTAACAATAAGTCTTAGGGGATCCCAGTTTTATGGACCTTCGGGAGGCCATAAACTTTGGGAGTAAGAGGATTGCTTTCAATCAGCTTTTTGCTAATAGAATTAAGAGAAATATTAGATTTTATGGTTTGCGCGATTTCTTTAGAAACTAAAACAAGTTTGAATTTGATTAGATCCGAAATTTGCAGGGTTAGGAAGGATTTCGATTTTTTATTTCGCGGGTTATTTTCACTTCACTTGGAATTGGCGAACAACATTTCGAGCGTTCTTTGTGGAGTGACTGATGGTGGTTCTATTGTGAAAACCCTACGTCTGGAGGAGATCGCTAAAAAGAAACAATCTGCAAAGTTTAATAAGATGCAAGGTGTTGATTCTCGTTTCATCGGTGGTGCGTCCTTTTCATCTCCAGCAATGAACCGGATTAGTCAACACCAGATCCTTGCTCTTAATTATGGGATCTGTAGCCAAGACTGTGAGGTTGTCTCATCAAGCAGAACGATTGATCTCCATTAACGATGATATACTCATAGATCCTGAGGTCATTTCTCTGCATGAAGACCTCCCTTCTCCTCTTACCTCATCGACCTGTTTTGCTATCTTGTCAGCCTATTTGCCTCTCTCCATTCCTGTTTTCCATTCCCCTCCATCAAGGATAGAGCCCCCTCCGATCCTCAACGGTTCTCTTGTTCTGGTTACTGAGTTTTCCCTCTCATTCTTCAACCCTCCATGTATTTCCTCTAGCCAATCCGGTTTCTATCAATCGGTCAATCCCCCTCCATCGCAGATTGAACCCCCTCCTGCTCAAATCGACCAATGTGCTCTTGCTTTAATTTCTGATTCCGCCTGCGCATCCTTCATCCCTCCCAACCTTTCCTCTAACCATTCCCAATTTCCCTCAGCGTGCCAATCCTAGCCCAATCCTCCCTCCCTCTCTCTCTGTCATTGCCCTCAATTCGGCTCCCTCAAGAGTTTCTCCTGCGTCCCTTATTAATCATTTCCATTACATCAATTTCGAAGATTCTAACACCTTTAATTTTTGTAATATAAACAGTAACTGATTTTATTTCATATAATAGTAAATACAATAATAACAATTGTAATAGTTTTTATAATAACAATAATAATTCTTCCAACTCTATTTCTAATACAAATTCTAATAATAGCAATATTATTTTTAGTTTTTCTAATAATAACAATACAAATAATAACCTTAATAACTCTAATTTATCCAAAATAATTCCTAATAAAAATAAACGTAATATTATTTTTAATAATAATAATTCCTTATGTCTTTCTAAAAATGTGATTAATCTTTCGAGTATTGATTTAGATTATTTCGCCTAATAATAATAATAATAATTCCTTATGTCTTTCTAAAAATGTGATTAATCTTTCAAGTATTGATTTAGATCATTTTGTTCTTTGCCTCTTAAATAAAGGGCTTAATTTTGCCTTGGCCCCTAGAAAAATTCTAATCAATGACATTATTTGTAACATTGAATTTGAAATTCGTGACTTTCCCGATAATGTCAAGGAGGTTATTCTGCGAGAGTGCGCTATTGTGCTTAGGAATGCTAAGAATCCTAAAAGCAACATTAACAAAAATGAGTTTCTTTCCCTTAAAGACTTAAGGGATAACCCCACCATTGTCATCCCAAAAGCTGATAAAGGAGGGGTCATTGTTATCCTTAATAAGGCTGACTATGTTAACAAAATGATCGACCATCTTCATAAAAGTGGTAGTTACATTAAGCTTAAAAATAATCCCCTTAAAAGAGTTCCCAAAGAAATTGTGAAAGCCATAAAATCTAATATTTCTCTTAATTCTATTAGCAAAAAGTTGATTGAAAGCAATCCTTACCTCCAGAATTTATGGCCTCCCGAAGGTCCATAAACTGGGATCTCCTTGAGAACTATTGTTAACACGATAGGTGGGCCCTTTTATCTTCTTGCTAAATTTCTGGCTCAAAAGCTCAATCCTCTTCTTGGTCGCACTGAGTCATTTGTCAAAGGCTTTGCCTCCTTTATCAATGAGGTGAAATATATTAGGTTTGACCCAGGTGATTTGTTAGTAAGCTTCGATGTCGTATCCCTTTATACAAAAATCCCTATTCAAGAGGCCATTGAAGTTATTGATCAGATAGCTGGAAATGAAACGACCAAATTGGTAGTCTATGCCTTGCCTCCACTTTTTTCAGCTTCCAAGGTGGGTTCTTTGAACAAACTTGTGGGGTTGCGGCAAGTTCTCCCCTTTCCCCCATAGTGGCCAACTTATTCATGGAAAATTTTGAGACCAAAGCTTTGGCCTCTGCTCCATTCCACCCTAATAAAAGGAAGAGGTTTTTTGATGACAACTGTGTCATTTGGCGTCGTGGTCATGAGAAATTTGGATTTGTTTCTCAACCATCTTAATTCCCAATCTGAATCCATCCAATTCACGATGGAATTTGAGGTTAATGGGTGCCTTCTGTTCCTTGATATTCTCCTCTCCCGGAGGGATGATTGTTCCATTTCTCACCAAGTTTTTCACAGGAAACCTCACACAGAGAGTTTTTGAAAATAATGGCTACATCAGACATCAAAGCCTCAAAGCATTCTGAAGAGCCTGTAAAGAATCTCGTGTTAAGCCTGCTTGTGATGATCATATTTCCAATGTGTCGCTTCCCTTCATCCAAGGGACCAAACATAAGATTCTTCATGTTCTTAAAAGGAATAAAATTGCTACTACTTTCAAACCCCTTAATACCATTATAAATTCTCTTAGATCCGTTAAAGACCTAGTTAACCTTAAAGGCATGAAAGGGGTATACTCAATTCCGTGCTTGTGTGGGATTCCTTACATTGGTGAGACTGGTCGCTTCATAAACCAAATAATCCAAGAACATGCAACGGGCATTAGGCACAAATTTTCTTGTTCCTCAGCCTCAGTTGAACATGCTGCGAAATCGAAGCACCATGTCTGCATTGAGGATAGTCAGGTCATTGCCATGGTTGATCATTTCCTTTTTTCTATTTACATATTTTTTGTTCTATGTTCATTTCTCTCTCTTATATTCTACTTTCTTCGTTCGATCTTTTCTTTCTTTTCTTCTTTCTTGATTCTTTGTTTCCTTTTCCAGCTTCCTTATTTTTTTATCTTGAGAGTTTAATAAATAATTATTATATTATAACTATGTTTGAGTCTTCTTTTTATAATTTATATATAAGTTTCTATTTTATCATTAATAATTACATTATTAATATAATTCTATTAATTTCTAATTTATAACTAGTAATAAACACTTCTACTATTTAGCTTTAACATTCATATCTAAAATAAAAAATAAAAATAAAAAAATGATTAATAATTAAAATTTTATCCCATTAATTTAGTATTATATAATATTATATCATATCATTATAAACACTAATTTTGTGCATAAGAAAATTGAAATTGAAATTGAACAATTAATAAATAATTTAATATTATATCTCCTTAACTAATTTTTAACAACCTTTTCCTAAGGGCTAATTCCAGGCAAGGATGCTTCTTTCTGCTATTTAAACCTTTGTGAAGATGGATTTTTTCACCATTTGTCTCGAGGATGAACCACATTAGTTGGTTCGAAATGTCAACAAAATCTCTACAATGTGATTAATTTGAAAGACAAACTTATATAAATATATATATATATATATATATATATATATATATATATATAGATGCCATAGTTGACATTGTTTTATATACCATGTGCATAGTTGATATTGAAATATTTTATTTGTGAACCATATCCTCTACATTAAAATGTTATTTTGTTACTAATATATTTTTAAATAAATGTGCTTAGTATTTTATTTATGAGTCACATTGATTTTTTTTTATTGTAATTTATATTTTTGAAATCTCACATATAAATTTTATACCAAAAATTGAAGTAATTGATTTTTTTTTTCAATTACTTTCCCTTTGGACATTGAAATATCTTACTATGGTGAGCATTAAAATAATTTAATTTCACTTTCTCTTAATATACATATATATGAACTTGATATTGAAATATATTAGTGCCCACCAAGGATGAGGTTTGAACCTCATGGAGGAGATGTTGAGGATGGAAGCCACTTTTGTGGGAATTAAAGTATACCAAGCCACATGCAAGCTAGATTGAGTTTAATACAATCTTAGTGATAACATCCCGCTCATGGATATATTGTTCTTCATTCCAATGGGCGAGTTCGCCTGAACTTAGGCTCAAACTAGTCACCAAAAAAACATAGATATTCCAATAATTTATCTAAGTTCTATACTGAATTTTTTTTAAACAATATAAAAAATTTACATTTTTCTCACACATGAAAATGAAAATATGTGGTTATTTTTACTTTTAACTTCTAAAGTTGATATAAAATTATGTTACTTAAGATGGAAATCCAATTATTTTATTTATTACTTCCACATGTCATTTATACTAAGTTGTAATATCAACAATAAATAGAGTGAGTACGATGAGACTATAATTATTAATCTTTTATTTAAATACTTTTAATTAAGACCAAACAAATATGTTTATTCATTTTTGTTTTATATTATAGTTGACATTAATTTTTATTTACAATATATTTTATTTTAAAAATAACACTTGTTAATCCCCGATTAGGGTGAGAGCTAGGGTTGAATCTATGGTGTGCTTACGACCGCCATAGTTATAAGAACGAAGATAATAAATGTAAGGGGTGGCCTCACATGCATTCACAAGTGTAACGAGATGGTAATGTACGTTGGCTCAATTACGGAGGCATCTTTGTCAGTCTTATGCCTTAAGCATGTGGTAAGTTAGCATCCATGTATTGTATTTGTTATTGTTGAGAGATGGTTCTGGAACTTGTAGGGAGTCTAATTGTAGCCAAAAAGAATGAGATAGTGGAGGACGCCCAACCCCGTAGTGCAGGGATGGTCTAGGCATTACAGCAAGGCATGGACACCTATGTGTATGTTGTATTATTTCTTCCACTCCTTATTCATATAAATTGCATAGATTTCGGTGAAGTACTACTCGAATGGTTGATTGCATGGATTGAGAAATGGTATTCTATCTCTATGTCTACTTGGAATCAATGGGATTGACCTCTTTGGAGGTTTATTAGGGGAAAAACACAACGTAGATGGGTATTTATGTATATTCCTTTTTGTATTGGTGGTCACCACAATGTTCAGTTTGTGTATATACAAATTGCCTAGAGGAGGTTTCAAACCTTTTGTTGTTGTTCTACTTCTATGTTGTTGGGTCGAGTTTGTTCAGATTACATTATGGAAGATGGGGGTTTTATGCATTTTATATATGGTCTTGAGATTAAATATGTTGTGGTTGTCTTATGGGTTGGTGGGTTGGTCTATATGGTTAGTCTGAGGTCTATGGTTCTCTTTGTGCGACATTCTCACCTTATTTTCTAGGTTGGGGCTATGGATAGTCTATTGGGATACCCTCTTTCAAATGGTTCAATGTTATCTCAGTTGGTGGTATGTCTTCTTGTTGATTCAATACATACTTGGCCAGGTTAGAGTTATCGATAGTCTATTGGGATACCCTCTTTCAAATGGTTAAATGTTATCGTAGTTTATAGTATGTTTTCCTATTAATTCAATGCATACAAGGTCTAGACCAGTCTTGGCCCTTCAGTCATCACCTTTAGAAGAACTAATTCAAGATATTGGTTGGTGCAAAGGTTCTCGATCAACTTCTAGTGGTTGGATGCCAAAACAGGCTTATGGGTGTCTATAGAAGTTTTCCATAGTGACGAGCACGACACGGATTGGTCTGAGACGTTGCAATAATGCCAATCCCAACAGGGGTCGAGGCCAAGGAAGTGGGGCAACCAAAGGAGGTTGGGGTGGCAGACAATGTCGAGTAGACAAAGGAAAGGGGCATGGTGGAAGGACCTAGTTAGGTTTGGAGGCTATCGCAAACCACAACACATCTTCTTTGAACTCTGTGGGCTTCAAATTGGAAGAATGGGACGAGATTATAGACTCCAAGTCAAAACCAAACACAAAAAAGTTAGTGAGTGACTTGGGCAACATCGTAGCAGATCCTGGATACACCAAAGGGAGAAGGACCTTATACTCTCATACATTGCTTCTATATTAGAGAATGAATACCTTGATGTCCAAGGCCATGGTAGCGACACCAGGTCGTCCCACGCGGACACCTGAAGAGTTGGATTTGATTAGATGAGAAATACATCAATTGAAGTTTTGTATGATACAAGTGAATAGGAAAATTGCAAGAATTGAAACTCACATTCCATGTATTCCCCCATCAGCCCAGCAAGGATCCAACTCTCATCTAGTCATTTGATGATTAGAGTTTTTTTATCTACAGTCAGTAGCCCTTGGACACTATCAGGATAGCGGTGGAAGCTAGCATGATATTTCAGTGTTTTTAGCTTTTTGACACTCGATGAGGGCATGTAAATTTTGGTCAAGATATGACTCCACTACATGGTCAATAGACCTAGTTTCCCTTGGGGCAGGTTAATATCATCTAGTTATTTTTTGAACTTGCATGTACAATTTTCCTTTTTGAAACAAATAGAAAGACCCAAAACCAACTTACAAATAAAAGACACTTGTTAAATTGAAAATTGAGCACTCAAAAAATTACACATCTTCTTTTTATTAAAATATAGAATACACTTCTCTACACAATTAGTATATTTTAATAATAATAATTTAAAAAAAAATAATATAATAAAATTAATTCACATGAAAATACCTCCTCTCATGGTTAAAAAAGGTATTTCACAAAAGTTATATTTATTCTTTAGTTTTTTTAGTATTTAATGAGTCGTTAATATCCAATTTTCCATGAACACTTAATGCAAAGGGTTCTAGAATACAAGTTTTTTTAATAATAAAAATTAAATTAAATATGAAGTATTTTTCATCTTCCTGAGTAAAGGATATGAGGGATTATTTCTTCTATATAATTAACCATTATGGTAAGAACCATTGTTGTTGGATTTGTGATTTCAGTTAATCAAATATTGTTACTTTGGGCTATGGAAAAAAGGTTTTGTTTTGAAGATGTAGAATTATTGTTGGAATTTGGATTTCTCTTTACGCGTCATGCATTTTTTTTTAATGTTTTGGGTTTTTATACTTCTTGTCATGCAAGGTTATGCTTAAAATTTTTCTCTTCAAAAGTGATGTTCTGATAATAAATTAACCATTCACCAATAAATGTTTGATTAAAAAATTATCTTTCAATAATATAGTTATGTTAAAAAAATTCACATATTTATCACAAGGAAAAAACAAAATGACCATAACACACAAATGACTTCTTAAATCTTGAATCTTGGTTTAAAATTGTATGGAACACTCACAATAAAATGTTAGAACTTGAAATCAAATGTCCTTGACCTAGACATGCCATAGCATTTGTATCTATGAGATATGACTAAGGAGATCTTATTGGACATATAAGATGACCAACATAGTAATACTAATGAATGCTATCAATAAGAAATCAAAAGTATATTAATTAATATGATTTACATAATCAAATATATAATATTGGATTGGATTTAAACATAAAGTATACATTTTACCGTATATATTTTAGTATTGCATTGGTTCATGGGATATACACTAATATTAACAAGATTGAATGCATAGAATCTTAACCTTGTAAAAATTAAAAGACTAAACTTATAATAAATGGATATGGTGGATCTCTTAATATTACATTATAGTATTATGTTATGATTTCCTCCTTCGATATTACATTCTCATAGAGCAAACACATATAAGTATTAAATGTGGTAAAAACATACTTTGATCAAATCTTTACATTTATTTATCACCAATATATCTATATATAGATATATCTATATATATATATATATATATATATATATATATATATATAACAAAACCATTGTGTATTAATGTAACAATGATGACATAATAGGAGAAGGAAGGAGACATTAGCGCCTATCCCCCTTTGGTGTCAACTTTCTAAACTCCTAAAATAGATTGAAGTTTGGAAAAATTTTCTTCTATAAAAGACTTTGTGAAAATCCCACAACCATCAGAGAAATTTTGAGGTCTAAGATGTGCCTCCTAAGGATTATTATAAAATAAGATTGGATTACCTCATCAAATTTGGAGGGAAAAAAGAAAATAACTTTTCAACTTGTATTTTCAACTTATCTCCCTTTGATTTTACTCAAATTTTGAGTCGGGGCACTCGTTGGATGCAAAATTTAATTTGTGTCCAAGGAGTACCTATGTTGCATACTTTCGATGAACTCTACTACACAAAAAATGTGAAATACATGAAAAAACGTGATTGCAATCATGTTTTTTCATGTATTTCACATTTTTCATGTAGTAGGGTACATCGAAAGTATGCAACATGGGTACTCCTTGGATGAAAAACTAAATTCTGCATCCAACGAAAACTCCCACTCGAAATTTGAGTAAAATTAAAGGGAGATAAATTGAAAATACAAGTTGAAAAAGTAGTTTTTTTTTTTACTCCAAAAATGGTGAATCATCCCCCATGGTTGACATCATCATATTGAGAGTTATTGGTTCTTATAAAGTTGATTTTTGTTGTACTTTTTTGTTTTGAGGCCCATTTTGGATCTCAAAATTTCTCTAATGTTGATCATCTACAAGGTAAAAGAGGACTTCAAGAATATAATCTTGAATAATATTTCTAATGAAGTGCATGTATAGTTCAATGTGTTTGTTGTGCTAACATTGAATTGGGTCTTTGTCATGCTTAATGAAATTCAAATTGTCACCTCATAGTGTGGTTGGATTTTTCCCTCCTTTTTCTCCCCCGCTTTGTTTCTTCTTTCTTCTCTTGCCCCCTTTCCCATGAGACCACCTTTCTAACCTTCCCCACCACAATACATTTTTGTTTCCTTTTTTGTTTTTTTTCCTCTTGCCTCATCTCTTTGTTTCCCTAATTTTTTATCCTATGGATTTCTTGTTGACATGTATTTATTCTTCCCCCTCGATTAATATTGTTTCATAATAATAATAATAATATTAATAATAATAATAAGAATAATAATAATTATTATTATTTAATTATTTATTTCTTGGCCATTAATCATCCCCTCCCCCCACAAATATTTTAATTCTTATTAATCTGGTTCTCTAATAATTATTACTATTTATAAATATTTTTAATTTAGTTTTCATGGACCCCGGGTCATTTTAATTAATAATTAATAATTACACATTTTTTTGGGTCAAATGGTTCTCTTGGTCCTTTAATAATTATTACTATTTATAAATATGTTTAATTTATTTTTCAAGGTTTTAACACCCCCGACTAATTTAATTAATAATTAATAAGCTCGTTTTCTCGAGTAAAATTGTCCTCTTGGTACTTTAATAATTATTACTATTTATAAATAATTTTAAATTACTTTTCATGGTTTGACCACCTCTTATCAATTTTAATTAATAATTAATAATCACATTTTCTTGGATGAAATGGTCCTTTCAATAATTATCCTCTCCCCCTCTTATTTATTCATCTCCTTGCACTCTTTTCTAAATGTTAAGCTTTAATAGTCCCCAATGATGGGTGGAGCATCCATCTAAAACATTGAATTTCCAAAAGTTATACACAATATAATTCTGAAAGCTCATGCAATACGCTGACTAATTGTGGAAATCTACATATTCAAACTATGTTTAGAGTTATGAAGATTTCAAGACTTATGATATCTATTATTAGGCATAGAATTCCCCTGCAAGAAGGTGTAAAACCTTTTAGATTAGAGTTAAGACAAGTCAACCCAATACTTTTAGTTGTAATATAAAGGAAGTAAGGAAACAATATATTCAAAATTAGGAAAAAAAATTGATAAATTCATTTGTGTATAGATTTTACAAATCTTAATACAATTATTTTGAAACACAACTACCCTTTACTAAAAATGGATCACATTTTACAAAAGGTAGTTGGTGCTCGAAGGATTCCTATGATGGATGGTTTCTTGGGTTATAATCAAGTTGTTGTGAAGAGAGAGACATATTTAAAATTGTTTTTACTATTCCTTGAGGAACATTTATATATGAGAAAATACCTTTTAGACTAGTGAATGTAGGAACAACATTCGAGGGAGAAATCAATATTGTTTTTCTAATGAAAAAAACATATTTAAAGGTTTTTATTTGGATGATGTGACTGTCTTTCAAAATCTAAAGAGGATCATATTAGGCATTTAACAAAAGTTTTCAAAAAAATCAAGTGAAATGGCTTATCACTAAATCCTAAAAAAAAAAATTGCCATGACAATAGGAAAATCGTTAGGTCATATTATCTCCATAGATGATGTAAAAATTGATTCTAAGAGAGTTCAAGCCATTTAGAATATAAATTTCCCAGGACATAAGCAAGACGTGTAGTCTTTCTTAGGGAATATTAATTATTGAATAAAGTCTATACCAAAATTGGTTAAAATTGTAAAATACATAACAAATATGCTTAAAAAGGGAGTTGAGGTTAACTATTCTAAATTAGAGAAATCTTCTTTCCATCAAATTATGAGAGTCATAGGGGAAGAATTTGATCTCATATTCCATATTACTATGAAGAATTTATAATTTCCCCATATATTTTTTTTCAAAACATACAATTGTAGCATTTTTGTTGTAGAAAAAATAGGAAGGGTTTGAATAACCTTAGTATTTTTAATAGAGCCTTTCAGAATGTTGAATCAAAATATGAAATCAAGCAAAAATAGGTTTTTTCTTGTTTAAAGTATTAGAAACATTTTAAGATTATCTGATACATTCTAGAATAGTTTTTTTTATGTTCTACATGTGGTTGTTAAAGATATTCTTGAGTAGTAGGATTGTGATGGAAGTAGAGGAAAATTGATAACAAACATCCAGGAGTTTGACCAAGAAATTAGGTTGAGTCAAATTTCAAAACCCTTCGAATTAATGAACTTAACGTTTGTTTTCTTATTTTTAATAACTCATATTTGCTTCCCCCGATGTGGGTGTTAATGTGGTAGATATGTGGGTATTGGGGCTAGTGTCCACCACCCCTTGGGACATGATTGGAATTTAAGGAGGGGGGACACACTTTTCCCCCATATGCATATGCATGTATCCCTCTAGTTGGCATTTTCAATGGTTTAATGGTGGTTTTGAGTCTGGCTTGTTGTGGTGGTTTGAGTGGAGGTGAGGGTTGATCCTCGACCTCCCACTGATTCTCTTTAATCAAGCCATGTTGGTGTGGAGCATGGTGTTGAGTTGGGTTTTTAGTAATAAGACATTAAGAGGTGTTTTTGCTGGCCCATGCAAGAAGATGAAGAATTATTGGGGAATTGTGACTGGCTTGGTCCATGCATGGTTTCCTGGAATTTGGTTTGCTAGTGGATTAGTGTCGACATCAATAACTTCTCGTAGTATTGTGGTCCAGGTTGTTCTCTCTTTGTGTATGTCTTTTTCCTTTCATTATATCATGGTATATGTCTCTGAGGTCATAGGGTTGGTAGTTTGGGATTGGGTTGGTTTACCACATGGTCTATGCATTTTAGTTTGGGTTTCTCTTAATTGTTTTAAGTTTGGTAAGGTTGGCTCTGTTTGGTTTAATTTCTTTGATTTTTGGTGTGTGAAACTTCTTTCATGACCAATATTCCCACTACTGGTTAAACATCGAAGTGGGTCATGTACTATTAGTGTTTGTGATCTCATTTTTAGTTGGTGCCTGGTCCTATGTGTAATGGTTTTGGAGAGTGAGTCCTTAGTCGAGGCTACCATGTCCTCTGTCTCTCTCATGGGGGCTTATGCCTAGTCAGAGTTAGGTGTCTTGAGTTATGGTGATGATATCATGGGTTGGTATCCTGGTCTGTTAGAAGGTAAGTAGAGGGGTTCAAGTAGCTACTCCAAGTGTGCCCCACGAGGCTCAGTTATGCGCCAAGGTAGAGGATGCAGTGTAGACCATGGGGAGTAGGCTTTGATATGTAGGTCCAAAGAAAAGTGATACCCTTCACTTATGATTCAAGTACCACTTACTTCAATGTTGTTCTGCTAGATACAAGGAAGGAAATTCACAAGCTTGAGAGAGGCGCTAAAAGACAATCCCATTCAGACTCCAATATTATGGAGGACATGCTAGTATGGGTTCTTGACCCTGGGCACACCAAGAGTAGGAAGAAGCAATACTTGAATTTAGTGGCTCTACAATGGAAAATGAAGAACTTGTCGGGTCTGGTTCTGAAGAACAAGAAAGTAGGGAGATACAATGTCTTTTCCACCCTATAAGACTTTAAGATAATGCTAAGGAACCAATGTTTCTATTTGGATAGGATAAACTCTCACTTGGCGCATGTGGAAAGTCATATTGCCTGTGAATCAAGCAATGGGGATCTATTGTATCCTCCATGCTCAAGTGTGAGGGTCCCTGTGACAATTTCCTCTTTGGATAATGACTAATGATGGAGAAGAACATCATTGCAGTTGAATGTCATTTAAAATGGTTTTCGGTCTGGTTTTCAAAGTTATGGTCTCTTCGCTGGATTATTCCTTATTTTTTTAAGTGTTGGTGCTGACTTTGGGCATTAGACTTATTGCTTTTTACTTGGCTATGATGGTTATGCATGGTTCATTTTATGTTATATGTATTGGGTTTTTTGTTGTCGATATGCCAGTTATGGCTATCTTGTTTGGTGCAATTATGTTGATGAATCTGTTTTGTAATGGGTCGATGGAAATTGTTTTGGTCATGGTGCAAATTTGGGTATGGGTACTATATTTTGGGGATTGAATGAGGAATGTTTGGTCTTGGTTCACCAACCATAGCATATTGAAGAGGATCTTATGCCTCAAAAGGCAATCTATAAAAAACTATGTATCTATGTTCTTTTATTAATATAATAGCCTTAATTTACAAAAAAAGAAAAATAACTGACATTTGTTTAAAATCATGGAATCATTGGACCTGCATCAATGAATTGTCGAATGATTTTCAAAATCATCTTGGTATGTAGATATTTTATACTTCTTGATAAATGTATAACCCACTAAACATTTAGGAAAATCCCAATCTAGATCATTGAAATGGAGAGCCATTAAGTACTCCATAATTAATGATAAGTTATATAGGAAAGGTTTCGTTGGGACTCTTGTTATGCCGTAAGGAATTTCCCTCTGAAACCAGCTTCTCACCTGTCATCATTTTTTGCCGTTTGATCCATCCTTAGACGATTGGATTATCGATATCCGTTGATTTAATTGCACCTGACGGGTATTGTTTGGTTTATGGATTATCCAGATCCGTTGATTTAATTGCACCTGACGGGTATTGTTTGGTTTATTAATTACTAACTGATTTTAACAACTCACAGTGAATCCGTTGGAGCGGTTGTGTTTATAGTAACTGCTTTATTAGTGGCTATAACTGTGTGCAGAAGGAAGACTCTTGATTTTGGCGAGAGTTTTGTTGTTAGTGGTTTTACAGATAATGATTTCCACGAGAAGAATCAAGTTGGAGATGGAGGATATGGTTCAATTTATCCGGGTAAACTCTGGGATGGTCGCATCATGGTAGTGAAGAAACTGCATCAGGATAATTGTAAAAGATTCAAACAGTTCATCAACGAGGTGCAGATTCTTTCGACCTTTTATCATCCAATCCTTGTTCATCTCTATAGTTGTAGTTCCCCACAAAGTTCATATCTGCTCCTCATTTATGAATATGTTCCACATGGTACTTTATCAGATCATCTTCACGGGGAACTGAAGAAGGATAAAGATCTAGATTGGGATACCAGTCTCAGAATTTTTATAGAGACTGCCCAGGCCTTAGCATTTCTTCACTGCCATGAACTGCCTATTTTCCACAAAGATGTAAAATCTTCAAATATTCTGCTCGACGAGGAATTGCATGTCAAAGTAGCGGATTTTGGGCTTTCAAGATTTGTACCAGGTTTGTAATTTCAAAATTTTTTTTTTGGGACAGCCCAGTAAGTTTAAGTTTATAGCGCAGTAAGTTTATACCCTATAACTGCAACTGTAACTGTAGTATGGAAAATGTCTATATAGATGGAACTCTTGTGAATACTGAGACTTTTTCTTTTTAATTTATATTTTCCTACACTAAAACAATATGAATAATAGCTTCCAAAAATTTAAACACGAATAAAACTATTGCATGTACACTTTTATTTACTACATATAATAATATAATAATGTTTATAACCACATATCCCTCCAGAGATGTATATGTAGTATGGCTTCTCTGCCTCTGCTCTCTGTTTCTCGGTGATTTTCATTCCAAGTCAATATCACAGCCGCACTTACATACACCCAGGATTTAAGCAGACAGACACGTAAAATCTGTTGTAAAAATAAAGCAAAGCAAAAATCCATTGATGAGAGTAAAGCAAAAGCCAAAGTGCCCAACCGTTGAGATTTTATATTTCTTATTCTTTATTAAGGCACTTAAATTTTGTTCAAATCAGTGTATTCTAGGAGTTTCCACCATAATGCATGTTCTTAAAAGTTAAGATCACCATTTAAAAGAAAAAATAAAAAAAGTAACCATCTAAAAGAAAAAAGAAAAGGAGTAACGATCACATTTGTTTTCTCTACAATTCGGTATGAAATGACTACTCATTAAAAAATTCAATTATTTGCAAGAACGAAACTAAATCTAATTTTATTTAACTTGTAAAGGTTTTCCATTAACCTTATTTTGAGTTGGTGGTTTTGGAGGTGTCATCGTTAGTTAAATACCCTTTTCAATGTAATTTGGGAATTGAATTTGGATTAATGTTCTGATCTATGTAAATGTTTGTTATTATATTAAAAATTGTACATACAACTAATAAGGGAAAATGAGCTTTTGATATAAGTAGCTATGCATCAATTAATTAGGCCGATAGGCCTTTTTTGAATCAATTTGGTAGTCTACACTTTTATTTTTTGATTGAAATCTGGCATATGATTTTCTCTTTGACATCTGGCTACATATCTTCCGTAGTTTGACATCTGGCTACTTGACATCTGTTGTTTGACATCTGACTACCTGACGTCTGGCTATGGCTACCATATTTATGTTGCAGAATTATGCTATCTCCAGTTCCTAATTATTCTAGTGAATTTTCCTATGACTGTTTCCTAGCGAATTAGTTGGGTCCCTGTCACATCTCTACCCATTTTAACTTTAGGTAATATAAAAAAAAATTCTTGGTTACGGTAATAACACCAACTATATACATATAATTGTACACATAGTCGATATGATTTGCTGAAACACTTTACCATAACATATGTCAATGGTTTGATTTAATAAAGGCTGTTCAGATTAACATTGTTATGAAACATCCGCGCCTTAATATTATGCTGCGAATAATTTAATACTACGCAACTACGTGTTTTCGATTCCGTGCTGAATGTAAGAGCTGGCAAAGCCATCTCATAACACCTGGACTTGACATTTAAGTGGACTAACCCGTTCACGTGATCGGGGTATGGCTTCCCGTGTTGGGAACTTTCCCGCTTCTCCTCTTTGGTATTCCCGCATTGATCAACGGTGGCAAACGTTGACAGAGATCAATGGAGGAAATAGCTCCACGTCTCCTAGGTTGGCTTGTTGCGTTTATAAAGCGAATTCCTCCGGATACTTCGCGATTTCCTTTGGTTTTGCTCGGCGTCTCATTGCCTCCGCGCCATACTGTCACTGCTGCAAGTCAAACCCTCGACTCTGTTACAATTCCCTTCAGCATGTATCACTGCCATGGTGCCATCGTTCCAGGGATACAAGTTACCTCGCCGGTTCGGTAAGATCTCTAACTGTTTGATAAAGATTACAAAGTTTCCTATATTTAATCTTAAGGAACGATAATTACTGAGCTTCCCTCTTCGACAGGTTATGAATGGCGGCCTTTGGAGCTTATCGGCGGTATGCACGTTCAATCAGATGTTAACCGGTCGAAACTTCTCACAGGTGCATAATGAATCTTCTCCTACACCCGGTGTATCTTATGGTTAAACAGCATTTGTCTTCTGCCGTAGGTTAATCTCCGAGCGATTCTGAGTTTCCAACCCTACCTCTTCATGGTTGGTGCAGATGACGGAGAACCAGTTTCTTTATGACTGCTGGGTTAAATCCCTTTGTTTAATTACCGCGGACCAGAGGAGGGTCAGTCTCTAGTTCATGAGACTGTACTACTCGGCCGCTATGTAAAATGGCTACCTGAGCCTGGTTTCTTTTATGTTATTGAGCTTTAAGCTTAGGTTAATTTACTTTATAATTTCTCCGCATATGTACCTAGCTCTGGACACATTATGGGATGGCGGCCCTTTGTTAAAATGCGGGCATGATTATATTACAGTTAATGACTACCATATTTTGTACAATACTTTGAAGAACATATCTCATATATTTCTTGTTTATGTAATATGATTTTCTCGTCATGATATGTATTTATCTTGTCCATGGATTACTCAGATCAATACTCTGTTGTGCATTTGCTTATTTCCATTCAGTCTTGGAACGCCATAAGAGATTGCACCTGCATTCGATTCGATGGATGCATGGTCGATCTCGGCTTGAATTTCTGCGGATATTCAACTGCTCGGACCATCTACTTTCAACGCATAAGTTATGGTTGTTTCTATTTTTACCAATCCGAAATTGTTCCATATGAAATGTATATATAGCTGGTTCTACAGATTACATATGAATGTCAGGGTTTTATCTATATATATAACATTTGTTTGTCACAGTAAGACTTATCTCACGCCCTTACTGCTCTTAGAACAGGACTATCGTTGTTATTATGGAGTGATTTCCACTCGGCACCACGAGGGTTTATCATTTACGTTGTTTACTGTTCTGTTCAATGCTTTCATTTAAAGTCCATATATGTATATAAGTTCTGTTTGTTTGATCTTATCTATTTCTACAAGAAACAGAGCGGAATGCTCTCGCATGCATTGCATCTTTTGAAATCGAACCCGAACCTTTTGGCTCAAGGTTACGATGAGAGGAAAATATATACTATGCTTCTGTGATAGTCTTCGAGCCTCTGCATGAGGGTTTCGAAGAGAATACAGGTCACTGATGGCTATGCCGGTTACGGCGTTGATGTATTTTAACTCTTGGTTTATTGGTTTACGTTCTTCTCTTTTCTACTGAGCACGAATCCGTTCAATACCGACTCGGTTATTCGTTCAAGATTCTGCTTGAAACCCCGACTTAAAGTTTGATATCACGGCTCTCTATCTTCTGCCTGTTTGTTTTACAGTACGAGGTCAACATACTCAGTCTTGAGATTATCAGTTACTCAGGAAGTAATGGTTTATTCTTTTCTTTAAAAAAAACAGGTTAGAGTAACCATACTACCGCAGAACTTCCACTGTTCGTTGTTATTTAGATCCCTTGCCTGGCCTAACTTCCACAGGGACAGGATACATTTCCAGAAACCCCTATCGATGGCATTATAGCTCTACTGTTCTACGAATAATACACCATTTGACATAAGGCCCTAGTTTCTAAATATCACTTTAAATTCTCAAATATTAGGTCTTATAGCCAAGGTACAAATTCTACTGTTCGTTCAATCTTTACATGATAAGAGTAACAGAGGTTTGCAAGTGTTCTAGTCTAATAGCCTAATATCGGCAACAACAAATATTTAATCTACCGTTCTGATAAAAACCACTACAGGTATAGTAGGTTCCGGTACTTACCTGGTCACCGTGCGTAATGTATTTCTTGTAGCAAGCCTCCTGCAATTTCCTGTGTTAAGCTCATTAACCGCCCATCCTTGAGACTTGTCCTTCGGGACCTGAGTCTCCCCCCGAGCTTACTCTTACCGGATCCCAATCCTCAGTAAGACAGCACCTAGTGTCTTGACTATCTGGTCTCTACCAGACTTAGTCCAAAACCAGGTATGTTTTTTTTTCTCTTGTTTCTCCTTTCTGTCTGTCACTACAGCACAGAAAGAAAAGAACCTTCACCCATTTCCTTTTTCCTGGAAATCCTTCCAGTTAAGGGAGGTGGTTATTTTCAGTTCCATTAACTGCTTTCCCTTTTGGGAAACTCAATGCTCTCTTGAGTAATTCTTTAAACATTACTTAATGCATAATTCAAATTAACAGATTACTTCTTTAAAAGAAAATAAGTTCTCAATGTCATTCAGTTTTACCACAGTAAACTTTTAAATAATTACATTTACGGGGTCATCACATCTTCCCCCCCTGAGTTTGGACATCGTCCCGATGTCTAATGTTCTCAAACAGCTCCGGATAAGCTTTCCGAAAAAGCTCTTCATCTTCCCAAGTGGCCTCATCCGGCCCGTAGTGCTGCCACTGCACTTTAATTTGGGTAATAACCCGCTTCCGCAGCTGTACTTCTCTCCTGTCGAGAATGTTCAGCGGCTCGACCAGGACCTCTCCTTCCGATTCGACCTGCACACAATAACAGTGTCAGTTTTTCTATCTCTTGACACCTCTTCAATTAGTTCAATTGAAAGTAACTCTTACCCGAATATCTTGCCACTTGATCACATGCTTAGGGTCATAAATATACTTTTTAAGCATGGATACATGGAAGACATTATGAATTCTAATGTGGCTGGGTAAGGCTAGCTGATATGCCACTGGCCCAACTCTTGCCAAGACCTGAAAAGGTCCAAAGTAACGAGGCGCGAGTTTGGCACAACTGCTCCACTGCAGAGTACTCTTCCTGGCTTGTATTCTTATGTAAACGTGATCACCCACCTGATACTCTTTGAATCTTCTTTTTCGATCTGCAAAGTTCTTTTGCCGATCCTGCGCGGCTTTCAAGTTAGCCCGCACTCTCTTGACCATGTCTTCCATTTCTTTGAGCATTTCAGGTCCCAACCTTAACTTATCCTCCGGGCCACTCCAGTTTGAGGGCGTCCGACATTTGCGTCCATACAAGACTTCAAATGGAGACATTTGGATTGATGTATGATATCCGTTATTATAAGCGAATTCCACCAGGTGTAGATAATCTTCCCACTGAGTTGGTTTTTGCATTACACATGCTCTCAGCATATCTTCCAACACCTGATTTACTCTCTCCGTCTGACCATCAGTCTGGGGATGGTATGCTGTACTAAAATTCAACTGTGTACCCAGTTCTGCAAATAGTGCTTTCCAAAAAGCAGATGTAAACTTTACATCCCGATCTGAAATTATAGTCTTCGGAAGCCCGTGGAGTCTGAACACATTCTGCATAAATATGTGTGCAATCTGGACTGCTCTGTAAGTCGATTGCACTGGAATAAAATGGGCTGCTTTACTCAGTTTATCAACTACCACCATAATAGAGTCATTATTTCTCTTTGTTCTAGGCAACCCAGTTATAAAATCCATGGATATAATTTCCCATTTCCATTCCGGAATTGGTAGGGGTTGCAATAACCCAGCCGGATGCTGATGCTCTGTCTTGATCTGCTGGCATTCTAGGCATCGTGCCAAATATTCAGCTACATGTCTTTTCATTCCTTGCCAGTAGTACTCCTTCCGAAGTGCAGCAAGCATTTTCTGATACCCAGGATGACCTGCGTAATGACTGGTATGAAACTCATTCAGAATCAAATCTCTAAGATTACTGTCATTTGGCACAACCAGTCTCTTTTTATAAAACAACATTCCATCTTTGTTCACTTCATACCCTTGCTGGCTTCCCTGGCTGGAACGTGACTTTTGTTGTTTCATTTGCTGATATTCAGCATCCAGGTTTGCTGCTGTTTTTATCTTTCCCTGCAAGGAGTTCTCCCACTTGCTGAGAGTAACTTCATATAGACAATGTACTTTTCGGCTTAAAGCGTCTGCTACGCGGTTTTCCTTTCCCTTCAGATGCTTGATATCAAAATCGAATCCACTTAAGAAATCTGCCCAACGGGCTTGCCTTTCATTCAGAGTGGGCTGACTGAAATAGTTTGTCAAGCTGTGATGGTCTGTTAATAACAGAAATTTCTTACCCAAGAGATAATGTCGCCACATTTTGAGGGCATGTATAACAGCTGCCAACTCCAAGTCGTAAGCAGAATACTTCTGCTCATGCTCCTTCAGCTTCCTTGACTCATATGCGATAACTTTCCCTTCTTGCATTAGTACACCCCCAACGCCTTCCTTACTAGCATCAGTACACACAACATAATCCTTATTAGGATCAGCTATGCTTAGAACGGGGGCCGTAGTGAGTAAATGTTTAAGTCGTTCAAAACTTTGCTGACACTCCAAAGTCCATTTGAATGTCCTTCCTTTCTTTTGTAACGATGTGATAGGATAGGCCACCCTTGAAAAACCCTCCACGAATCTTCTGTAGTACCCCGCTAACCCCATGAAAGATCTGATATCTGCCACATCTTTGGGCACAGGCCAATTCATTATGGTTTTAATTTTCTCAGGATCCACAGCAATCCCATCCTTGGTGATCACATGGCCCAAATACTGAATCTCCTCTTTGTAAAAATCGCACTTGCTGAATTTAGCATACAGCTGATGCTCTCGCAGGGTTTGCAGCACTATCCGGAGGTGCTCCTCGTGTTCCTCCCTGGAACGAGAATAGATTAGAATGTCATCAATGAATATTAGTACAAACTTGTCTAAAAACTGATGGAACACGCTGTTCATCAAACACATGAATGTGGCGGGTGCATTAGTCAATCCGAAAGGCAACACTACAAATTCGTAGTGCCCATATCGGGTTCTGAAGGCTGTTTTAGCAATATCTTCTTCTTTAATTCTGATCTGATGATAACCAGATCGCAGATCGATTTTGGAGAATACTGTCGCCCCCTTGACCTGATCAAAAAGCTCATCAATCCGAGGTAAGGGGTATTTGTTTTTGATTGTGAGTTTGTTCAGCTGCCGGTAATCGATACACATTCGAAAGGTTCCATCTTTCTTCTTTACAAACAGCACCGGTGCTCCCCATGGAGATACACTGGGACAAATATAATTTTTATCCAATAGTTCTTGTAGTTTCATTTTCAGCTCAGTCAACTCAGGTACACTCATCCTATAAGGTGTCCGCGAAACTGGGGCAGCACCTGGTATTAACTCAATGGTGAAGTCAATATCCTGCTTCGGAGGTAGTCCAGGAATTTCCTCCGGAAACACATCCGGAAATTCTTTTATTATTGGAAGATGGTCTAGCGGACCCCATTTATCTTTGGTTTCTGCGTAATTTATCTGAATGGCATACACTTGGCATCTTTTCCGAATGCATTTCACTAACTGGGATGCAGTAATAGGCCGGATCTGCACTGGCCGTTTAATTCCCTGCATCTCCTGTTCCATTCCAGAGTCATCCTTGAATCGTATAGCTTTCGTTTTGCAGTTCACTAAAGCCCAATGCTTTTCTAACCAATCCATTCCAATCAGGATGTCATAGGACCCAAGTGGAAGCATGTTCAGATCTGCTACCACCGGCTGTCCTGCCACCGTTATGGAACAGTTTCTAATTTTTGCCATTACACGCCTTTTAGCCCCTGTAGCTAGCTGTACCAGCCATGGATTCTTAAATTTTTCAGGCTGTAGTTTACAACGTTCAACTAACTTTGGACTAATATAACTTAAAGTAGCTCCTGGGTCAATTAGAACAGTAATAGAAAGGTCTGAAATTTTACCTTCGAATTCTACCATGGTGGGCTGATATTCTGCCTGGCGGTCGTCCAAGGCTGCATTAATTTTGTGCACACTTCGCCCCACGTCG